>MU382673.1:102204-271342 GCA_022495115.1 Xylaria castorea
CCGCCCCCCGCCGGGCCCCGGCCGCCCGCCCCCCCCGCCCGCCCCCCCCCCCCCCCCCCGCCGCCCCCCCCCCCCCCCGGCACTAAGTACTTACTCATCCACAGAGTCAACGAACCCGAAGGACAGCTCACCGTCACCCAAACCTTCTGGGACGAGACGAAGAAGCACAAGGCTTCCGGCAGCGTTCCGTTCACTGGTAAGGCTGGTGAATACAAAATTGCTATTACTAATCTCACGTTGGCTCCCAAGTAGAGTGTTACGTTGGGATATGAAATAATCCGGTATACTTGATAAACATTATACAATATTATTAAAGCATATTAATCCGTAAACCTCGGAGGCTTTTCTTCAATTTACATACAGTTTCTATCCGTACCTATATGCACCCTTGTCACACTGTTTTTTAACTCGCCTTATCATATTGAACCTACGCAAACAAGTATTCTAATATGTATGAATTTTACCAACTATCATCGGTTTACATACGAAAAAGGACCATTATTACGTCTTGTTGAATGGGCTTTGTACGATCGTACGTTTAAGTTAGGTAAATAGAATACACTGTATTATACTATATCTGTTTATCTAGAAAGTAGAAAGGAAAAGCTTCGTACGATGCAAAGTTCTCACTTAAGGTAAGAACTTCTGCTGGCGTACGAAGCTTAGAAGATAGGAGATAAGAATAGGGGTAATCACGTGTGCACGTACGGCTAATACTATACAGCACATATAGCAATACATCGTACGCCAATGTCCATAAGTGTAGTTAATACCAATAGTTCCAACACGTCTAGATATTATTCCAGATAATTATTCCAATACTGTGGTCGCTTGGGTACGTACTTTACTTACATACAACTTTGAATAATAGAACTAGAAGACCGACTTGGCTTAGGGCCGCTCGATACGCTAATAAGCTAACCTAGTGGCTTGTCTAGGTCGAGTACTCTATCTAGACTTCTGGCTCGAGGTTTACTAAAGGTTCTTCTCACTTTAGTTGCGACTGATAAAAGTGCAGTCAATCGAGGAGAGGTAGGCTCTGCGGAACCGCCGCACCGCCATGATAAGTCAGCACACGCTTTCGTGCTGGGCGTCCACCATTGTTTTGTCGCTAGGTAAACATAACAAAAGAGGGCGTATCGCATACTTATAGAGAATTCTCTGAGATGCCTATAAATCCTCTAACTGATGTTTCATGCGGGGAGACTCTGCGACCATGCATTCGTTTCATAATACAATCCAGTTTACCCGTTGCGACTCTACTTCATCAACTGACATCTCGTCCGTCACAAATGTCCCAATTTTGACCATCGTTCTACCGTCGATCTGCTTCAGGATGATTCCATTTTGGAATTTCTTCGTCTGTTGACGGAGACTGACAGCATAGTTGGCACACGAAGACTCCAGTCTGAAGTCGCGCACCCATTCGTGAAGATTGCACCGCTCTGAGATGCCCGTTGAAAAATGTCCCGGTACACGTATGCTCGCTTGAAGCGGCATTGAGGGCAGCGGATCTTGCGAGGAAGATACAATCCCGGCGGAATCCATAGATACAGATCCGTCATGGCGAAGGAGCCAAGATGTTGTGGCGGGGTGGTCAGATGTCTCGGTATAGGCGTAGTCTGGCCCCGCGGTTTGGCCTGCGACGGTGCGAAATGGCAGCATGCTTCCTACGGCTGAGTGTAGATTAAGTGGCGCCCAACCTTCATTAGCCGTATCGACAAGAAGGTTTAAGATGGCCAGGTCCGATGTGACTGTTGCGAAGAATAGAGCACCCACATTTCTAATGATTTCCTGCAGGAAATCCAAGGGGTAAAACTCCATGATAAGTTGATTTTGCGACGAGGACGGGGTCTTTTCCAGGATCTTCTTATCACTAAGTGACTTGTACCACTGAGTCGCCCCAGTCACAGACATGATTGCCTCAGCGCGATTAGAAGACGTGCACTGACGATGATGTCCGAGGGTTAAAATTGACACTGGGGAAAGGCGATACAAACAGGTCATCCCCGAGTCGACGAGAGCATTATATAGCTCTATCACTCCTGTCGCGCCATCCGGAAAATCCTCTAAAACTCGGCGCTGGCGCCCTGAGGCAGGTGGGTTTAGTTCCTCAAACTCAAGTACAGTCCCGTTCCTGATAGCCTTAGGAGGTTTCATACCATTGACTATAGTTTCATATGGGCTTTGGCTGTAGTTCCCAATTGTATAGTTCATCAAAGCTACAAGAATCTCCAGCGTGACTACGGTATTTTGGCCTTCCTTTACCGTGAGAAATTTGAAGTCGTCTTTGCAGAGGATCATGTCAGGGCGAAGACATGCCTCCTGCAGCGTCCAGAGCGAAGTGAGCCAGGGAGCTGGAATGATGACCTGGTCCTGGTCGCTAATTGTGGGCGCCTCTATAAGTAGTCCAGTAGGTGTGTCATTTAGGTCTGAGGGTAGGTTTGGGTCTTTGTTGACGCTCAAGTCGTTAGCTAAGCAGAACTCACACAACCATCGTATTGTTTGCTGGAGTCCAGTCCAGTCCGTGATATCGTTCAGCCATGCAATCGTGGTCCTCGCATTGCCAAAGATGTCGGCCTGGCGAGCGATCTCTTCTCCAGCCCGAGCTGAGCCGTCTTGGGGGATGCAGAACAGATCAAGCCATATAAACCAGCCTGGGAAACATGCAGCTAGGCGATCTGGCAGGTCTTCAACCTGAAATCGTGTATTCCGAGGCACCAGCCAAGGCACGCCAGGTATCCTAATGCCAGGTACTGATTCATCTCTCCATCTGCCCCATGTGTGGCTGATGCAGGTGTAGTTAGGAAGGGACTCAAGGTTTTGGACTTTGACAGTACATCTTTGGTCGACATTCCAAAGAAAATAAGGATATCCTTTCGCACTCTTTCGAAACCTTAGCCAAGGACAAGGCTCAACAGAAGTCCCTAGTGGTCGTTGAGCAAGAATGTGGGTGGCGGATCCCGAAGAAGGATCGAGATCAGCCTGAGTAGACTTTGAATCGGGGCGAAAAAAGACTGTAACTCTTTGAATAGCCGCGTAGAAGGAGGCAAGTCGACGTTGTTCCTGAAGAAATCCAAGAAAGTTCAACTGATCTGAAGCCTTGCTAAGCTCTGCGGCATCGAACTCCATTTGAAAAAGCCGATATACTTGGAGGCGATAGGTTGATATCTTTGGGATAGGGGGATCGATACCAAATAACAGGCTGACGACCGTAGGATCCGCACCCTCCAAGATTGGATACATGTCTAACACTCGCATCTGACCTGCTCTGTCCGGATTCTCAGCGAACCAAGGTTCGTGCTCGATAGAGAAACTCCACCATTCTTGTATGACCCTTAGAGATGTCATCTGGGCATCTGATAATGCGGCGGCAAGCCGATCCTGCTCCAGATTATCTCTTGTTATGGCGGCTTCCAACTTTTCATAGAGATCTAAGGCTCCAGAAATTTCAGCCGTCACAGAAACATTTAAGAACTCCTCCGCAGCTTTCCATAGAGGCCTAGAGAACTCATCTGGGGCCATATCGGGAGTTACGTAAAGAACACTTCTTATTCAAGAAATAAGATCTTTGGACCTAGTGAATCTGCTTGTAGCTATTGCTTTATACGGCGCAATAACTGTACGAGTTAGTGTTGCTTGAAGATTGACGTACTATCTTAAGTAGTCTACAGTACCTAACTTCATAGTCCATGTAGATTGGCGGTGCACCCCGCTCATTTGAATAAATGTCTTGGCAAGCCATCCCATTACCCCGCTACAACTAAAACGGTACATGTACGGAGTACTAAGCTTATCATGATTACAATGTGGTTAGTTATTAAGACCGCTGAAAATTATAGCGCACCTTTTCTGGTATATAGAATGTCATGTTTAACACAAAAAAAGCTGCAGCATTCATGCGGTCACGGGTCGTATACGTACCGAAGACGGGCCGGCCCCCCCCCCGGCATGTAATGTGGAAGGAGGCTCAGCATTGCCCCACCCCCGCCCCCTCCTCTTGGGTCCAAGGCTTGCTGATTCAAAAACTACGTATTTACAAAACGCTGGATGTAGAGTTCAAATCCGTGGAGCAAGCCCCGGCCGATTTTAAGAAATATTTATTCATCTCGAGATTACTTTCTCCTTTTGAATTTCATGGTTCTCTTCATTAGCTATCCAACTCTTCATATGCCTTCGCGTATATAATACCTATACGCTTGAGCCGTGCACTATGCAATACCAAGCGCAATGGGCCGATGACTGTCCATGGCCGCGCCGGCTACTCCATATCAGATCTATGACATCCTATCCCTGGAAGCCCGGAAACAGATATGGTAAATACGAAGAGCCCCAATACAATGCTATATCCTATACTTGGGGTCGGTTCACACATAGACAAAAGCATCCGGACTATGCCTCGACGCCTTACTTACGTATTAAGGGGATTCCTTGGCCAATACCGCGGGTGAACCCTGCACATTTTACAGAAGCAGAATTCCGTCACATGATACAGACCGCTGGCCACATACCCGACGACGAACAATATGAGACGGCAGAATTTGTGTGGCTTGATGTTGCTTGTATAGACCAGACATATCCTCGCACCGCAGAATACCATAGTGAAGTGGGCAGGCAAGCTTTGATTTTTCGCAGTGCTCAGGAAGTTGTCTTCTGGCTCACGACATTTGATTCGAAACGTATGAGTCGATGGTGGTCTGGTATAAGACGCATAGAGCAGCCTATTATTGGTGTTACAGTTGGAATTGCGCCGAGTATCGATCTGAATGAATGGATAAGACAGGTCCGAGCGCATCTCCAAGAGATGAGAACTGAACAATGGTTTTCCTCGTTGTGGACCCTTCAGGAGGCGTTCATCTGTCCGGACGCGACGCTGCTTTGCAGAGACGGAAGCTACCGCGATGTGTTTACCCGTGGCGGGACTTCGCCCAGATCTGGACATCTAAAAGACCTTAGTCTGCGCTGGAATGACATTCGATATAGGCTGCGGGGACTTCGCCACGTTGAAGAAAATTGGGGGTTTGTAGTTAGTCAAGCAGAGCTTGATGCCCTCGATTCCGAAATCGAGGACATAGGGTTTATTGAGGCGGGCAGGCTGGAATTGGAACAATACCGATATTTTGAAACTAATGGTTTTACTTCGGATCGCGCGTCTTTCATGGCTAATCCATTTAGACTGCTTGTAGCCTCTCATAAACGCGAGTGCTGGGAAGAAACCGACCGCGTCAGAGGAATAATGCAAGTTTTCGATCTACGATTAGGGGAGTCGTCACCGAACGCAGTCCCGGGGAAAAAGTACAGTCTACCAGAGCTAGAGCACCAACTTGCCGCCGAATTACTTCGGAAATACCCCGTTTCGAGCCAACTCATGGTACAAGCTTCATCCTGTCCGCCACGAAGTGCTTGGCGAGTCAGTTCGAAAATAAGGCTAATGGAAGACTCGCACAAATTTTGGCGTCAAATAGTACACCAAGGACCTCCTGAGGCTGTCGAAAAAGAGATGGTACTGCGGTCTGGCGGTGCTCGCGTTTCTCTTCAAGAGTTTGAAGGGACAACAATGGCGCACTTCCAAGGCAAATATTCCCTGGTGGAAACTTATCTCCAGGTAGTACATAGCTTGCTCAGCGATGCTACTACGTACCTTTATCTTGATCAAAAGTGGGAAAAAGTGATGCAGGACACCAATAGAGGCGAATACGAGTACATCGCCGCCAGGTTTCGATGGTTGACAGAGCGGTTTAATAGACAAAATCTTGGCATTCTTTTTCTGGCACGGACTCGGCCGCCATCTCGCGCTAGACAAAGCCCTGAGGCGTACTGCGACTGGGGGATCGGCTTGGTCTTGTGCTATGAAGATGGTAGGACTGACGTCTTCCAGAGGCTTGGTGTCATTATTTGGGATCTTCATGGGTTTCGTGACTTAATGAAGGTGCAGAAGGAGCAGCTACGAAGTACCGATACTGTCTTAAGCGGCTATGAATATCTGAACTCTTGTCGAGGTGGAGGTTGGGCTGAGACATGTAGCTACTTTGGATAGATATTAGTTATTAAGGGCCTGGATATATTCATAATCTCCATCACCCATATAAATGAATACCTTGTTGTGGTAAGCAGTACCGATCGCACTTCATTGTTGCGGGCCTATCGTATCATACGTGCCTGTATATCTCGAGGTATTATCCGACGTCAGATTCCTCCGAGCATATGCTCTCTATATACTTATTTATTTTGTTTCGTATACGCTTCTCGCCACCCTCGTTAGAACAATCTTTAGTGACGTATTCTTGCTTTTCTTAGCTCAGTTGCAACCGTCTTCAGTACTAACTCTATACGTTGAATTCGCACGCACACTGTTTTATTTATCGTCTGGTAGCATGCGCTATAACGGTGTTAAAATAAGAGATATTGGTACACTCCACTCCTCTATTTGTATGTCTATATGTACCACTAGATTCTCCGGAGCCCTTGGAGCTCTTTTCCCTTTTCTCCTTCCTTCTCCTTCCTGAATATACATACTGCTTGACTGCCTACTCGTATATGTCTCTACTCCATTTAACAAAAGCCAATGTAAGCTGAGTATCCAGTGATATTACCTCGAAACTATGTCGAAACAGGCTTTTGTTGTATTTCCGGTCAGGGGATGTTAAGTATGGACCATTAAACATTCGTCAACCGGTATTGTGTTGTGGCCACGGTGGCGACGTTACGTCTTCCTAGGACACTCATAAGAACGGGAAGATGACAGGATGCAGAGTCAGTGATGGAAACAATGCTGAACACTCAGTACGGAGTGCTCTATTGACTAATTGTTGTAGTGCAGCGGGCTTACCAGATCCGACTTCTCTGGCTACTCTTTCGCTAGAGCTACCGGCGCTCCGTTTTATTACTTGTGCCTCGATTCTATTTCAGAAGGATTTGCCACATACTACATATTCAATAAGCAGCATTGAATGTGAAATCCAAGAACATATAGCATAACTTTCTGACGAAGCTACATGGTGAAGGGTATCAGCGCTATGGACTGTTCCTAATGATTGTGTCTTTAAATTAAGCACACAGTCTTGTTATCGCAGCCCTCAAAGATACTCAAACCAGCCTTGCCTTTTGGTTTCGAGTAGAAAATACCTGCTCGGTAGTATTTCCTAGCGTAAGCAACCTCCTTGTTGTCACGAGCAGCGGGACAAATGATCAGCCCCCATGCATATCTTTGATCTTTGCCGAATGGACCGTTTTCACTGACCTCGATAGCGCTACCAAGTAGCAATAGGTCTAACTCGCGGTCCGAATCGTCATCCTCCCCATTCCAGTCGAGATTGCAATCGGCTAGGTAGCCACCCTCTTTGTCTTTAATCTGCCATAAAGGATCGGTGAAGTTGTCGTCATGAAAGCCTTTAGGCAACACCGGTATTTTCCTAATGCGTGAAATGATCATGAGTGATGCCTTTTCGATCTGGCCGTAAAAGTTCTCGACTTTACTACTTTGATCGATGCATGGCTCAACACTAATATATTCGGACCGGTAGTCTGTGAAAGGTCCCTGCATGTGAAAGTAGCGGTGGCTATTTTCGAACCTGAGACTCTGACCTGCCCAGCTCCAGGACGGCGCTATGAATTGTCGGCTAGAGCGCTGAGGTCCAAACAATTCATCGAACGTTTCACGCTCCATATTAGGCACCATCCAGAACAACTGTCGATGCAGATCCTTCTGCCAGAGACCTGCGAGATATTGATCATCCAAGTCGAGAAGACCTTTGAAGTAAGTCGCAAGACCTGACAAAGCTGGGAACTTATCCGTTGGATACGTGAGCTGCCTCATGCAGTAAGTCCCAGCCAAGCCCATCCAATGATTATAAGTAGTTTCGCAGTCCAGATCCTCTCCATTTGCGATGCAGTGCTCGAGGAAAGAAACGACAGGCTTTCCAATTTCCCCGTACTGCGTCTCACCTTCGCTAATGATTCCCTTTCTGCTTATGATGTGAATTTTCCTCTTTCCAAAACAAAGTAAAACTCGGGATAGGTGGTATTCCTGAAAAGTCCACGCTCTAGTCTCCCAGACCGCTTCTTCAAAGTCCTCTCCCCGTGGATTTCCACAGGACAAAAAGCTGATGAGGCATCGTACGCTGTTTCGAAGCGTGTAGTGACCAACAATATCCGGGCTTACGCGGGACCTGAAGGGGATATCAATTCCATGACTGCGCTTCTCGAGGAATCCCTGTGAACAAGAGCTTGATGACATCGGGCATATTGTCAGAGCACAGTTCCGGTACACATTAGACATTTGTGCAGCTTCTTGCTCCCAATCTACATTGTCATCTTGGATGATGCACACGGAGTCAACCCATAAATACCTAATACCAAGAGCTTTGCAGACGTCTGCGGCGTCTTTGATGACAGTTGTAGTCCGGGCTATATCGATTTGAGCTAGCCGTTGCTGTAAATTCTGCCGCGTGGTTCGATACTGGGAAGCTGCCTCGACTAGTGAACCCCAGCAATAACTCAGTGAGGCGTATTCTACTCGAGATTCGGCAACTCGTAAGTCGGTTGCAAGCGCAAGTCGCGGAAGTCCACCCTCGTTACCGACTCCTAGGTCTATTAAGCGAGTAGGCAAATATCGATCATCTCGCTTGACTCCGACGGACACAGCTTCTTGCTCAAACTCATGCAGAAGCCTCTTGATCCATGCAACGTTTTTTGAATTCATTGCATCGCATTCGGGTGACGTCTCTAGCCGTAACCACGTAGCGCAAGGCGCTACGATCGTCTTCAGCCACTGATAGCGGGTCATTTGGATTTTATAAAAATTACGGTAACGCAGGCTGAACATAGCTGAGCTCGAATCAATGTCAAACGAAATGACTCGGCTACACAGAGATTCTTGACCAGTTACGGACATGAAGTTGACTTGCAACAACAGGGCTGAGAAGCCTCTCTCTGGAAACCATGAGAAATCTCCCGAGTATAGGTCATTACCTTGGATCTTCCATATATAATTGATCTTGAGAATGACTCTGGTGGCAGATTCAGGTGGCTCCAGCCTAGCTGCGAGTACCGCCTCTCTGATTTGAGCGCAGCAGATGCAGCCGGTCAGCGCTGACTCGGCGAGGGACGGTAGGTCAGGATAAGAGTCCTCAAACCAATATTCTGTCTCGAAAGTTCGGCTAGTATCTTCTTCGTCAAATACAAGGAATCTGCTTTCTCCAAGTCCGTCGAACGCAAAGCCCCCCCAAGCCTTGTCGTCAATAATGAGCAGCTGGCAGTGAGAACAAAGCTGGCTGACTTCTAAGTCATTATAAAGTTGGCGAGACATGACTTCTCGAACTTGAGGTCTTAATTGTTGACAGAGTCACCTATTATCACTCCTAAATGAATATTGTGCATGATCTGAAAAAGGTGGGGAAATCATCTGATCCATCACCCGCCAGGAATTAGGCCACACTTCTCAGCTGCTGATGCTACCCTTTCCCCTGTATATACCTACATACCATATAATTGTCTATGATTACGAAGAAAAGTTACTCCAGCCAGATAGTTTTTAAGACTGTAAATCTGCGACCTAGTGATTTATATCTTCCCTTCTAATGAGAAGCCGAGTATGAGGTTGGCATCGCCACGCAGATATCATATGCGAGGAGTGTTTGATAGCTGCGACCGCAGCCTGCAGCTCCAGGGTGTGCTTGTCAATATTCTTATGCTGAAAAATATGCATCTATACGAGTCTTCTTACCTCCTACCTCTCACACGTGATATCGAGCCCTGCGCCTCGTTTTCCCTTCCCCGCCCGATAATGAAGTCAAATATTACTCTAATCGTATCAAAAACAGCATTTGACCAAGGTTATATTGTTTTATACATTTATTTACAGTTTGTTGGTTTGGGTAGATGCTCAACCACGTAGCATAACAATGTCGGATCAAGCCTGGAACTATACCTACGACAAGAGAGGGGGCTTTGACGAGTACATAGCCGTAGAAAAAGCTATTACAGTCGCCAATCAGTATTTCGAGGAACACCGGTACGAACTCGCTCCTAGAAAGAGGAAAGATGTCATGAAGCATACCAACGAATTTTATATCCCGTGGCCAGGCAAGGGCGTTGATACGGATACGGATGAGGCTTTATCAACTATCGAGAAAGAGCGGAAAACTGGGTATTTGGAAAAAGACCTGAGTGATGGTATCGACTCTTCGGAAGAGTTTGTTGATGAGTTGTTTTTCGAACGGCATCGGAAACCTCAAGGCATACGCGTGGATAACTTTGGGCGGCCCATTTACCAGTCTCCAAATATTGATTCTGGGTTGCCGCCCGTCTCGCATGTTGACCCTACCGAAACGGAAAGAGTTCAGTTTTTCAACCAGGAACGGCAGAAACAAAATGATCTGCTGGCTGATCTCGGTCTCAAATTCTTACATGGGCAAAATAAGGGTAAAGGAAGGGATTTTTATAAATCTGTCTCTCTTAATTCCAGCTATATCAATCTTCGAACGCTCGTTCCTGAGTCAGATATCTCATTTAAGTCTAAGCCAGACCTCTGGGAGCCTATAGACCCAGTTGTGTAAGTGGCTTTACCATCTATGGTTTTAGTAGGCGTGGCGCGCACCGCTGATCAAACACTTTATCATAGTCCCCGTGCTCAAGCAGACTCTATGGGACACTGGCCATCAAGGCTCCTGCACGTTCCCACAATGCGCTCCATGAGCTGGGCACCCGGGAACCTGTATGGAGGCTCCTACAAGGAGCCTAAATATGCAGTTCTCTCCTATACTTGGGGGCGCTGGGAGCTCCCTTCTGACCACGAGCCACCCCATGCTGCTCTCAATGTGGCGGGGATACCATGGAAAATACCGCCAATCAGTGAAGAACTATTTACAGTTGACGAGTTTGAAACAACCATACGCAAATGTGCTGGCGAAACTGCAGCAGATTTTATCTGGGTGGATGTTGCTTGCATTGATCAAAGAGCCGGGTCGCCTCAGAAGATGCAGGAAATCGGAAGGCAAGCCAAGATATTTGGGAAAGCGAGCCGTGCTTTTGTTTGGCTACTTCCCTTGCCGAACTTCCCGAAATATGACATCCCCTATGCTGAAGTCTCAGACCCTGAGTTATCAGCCACATATCCCTCTGAGTGCCCAACGCTTCTTGAGAAATGGCTGCAGGTGCTTGAGAGAGCCTACACTCATTTACAAGACATTTATGAAAGGTGGTGCCTGGAGTTCGGCGCATCGTCAAGTAATATGACCGGAAGCTTGGAAGCATCCAAAACCTTTGTGAAGCCCTCTCAAGCGACATTCTGGCACTTTACCAGGGCTGTGAATCCTGTGCTTTTCACCTTAACAAGTATGCCGTGGTTCAGCTCCATCTGGACTCTCCAGGAGGCGTTCCTCCAACCAACTTCAATTCTTGTTGATCGAACCGGCTCGTTTGCACAATCGCATATAAGCGGCAATTTCTATACTCTTCAGGATTTGTTAACATACTGCAAGGTGTTCTACCAACTGCCTTCCACATCAAAGGAGTTTAGCAAGCTAGGTCAGATCAGTCTCTGGGAGTTGCAATGGGTCGAAATGATCGAGAGAACGGGTCTTCACCACTTAGCCGACCGTGACAGATTGACATTATACTCGTGTTCCGGGGAACGAAACGCAATGGATGAGAAGGACAGGATATACGGAATTATGCAGATCTGGAACTTCCAGGTTGGTGCAGCAGCTTCAGCACAGCTTTTATTGCCTGCAGCAGCAGAAGAAACAGAAGAACAAGATCAGGACTCGCTAAGGCAGAAAGCAAGGCGAGAGTGGACCTTGGAAGATCTGGAATTGGAACTCGGAAAATGCCTGCTTTTCGAGTTACCTATCGAGAGTCAGATCCAAGTCCACGAGATGCCGGTCGAGAATAGACAATCATGGCGGATAAGTAGATCCTCCGCTACGCCGTTGGACTTTTTGAAACTCGATGAATACGGGCATCTAGAGGGAAAACTTCATGATTCTGTCCCTATTGCTGCGAAGTTGGGGCTGAGAAAAGTGAACGGAAGGACATATGCGTGTTTCGAGGGGATAGCGTGTGAGTTTGAGGCGGTACAGAGGGCGTGGAGGACACTAAGCGCAAACTATGATCATGATGGCCAAGTAGATCTGGATATCGCAACTAGAGATGCAGAGGCAGCAGAAGAATCCGGGAGACGAAAGCGTCCTTTTCGGCTTCGAATATGTCTGGACCACACTGCTGTTCTTAATCACGAAATGTTACACCAGGGTATATCGCTACAGAACGTTGTGGAAGGGAAACAGCTTGATGTTGCCGAGGCAATAACAAAGTGCTTCAAACATCTTGGTCGCAGTATCTCGATCTTAATGCTGGGAGTCAGGAGTCAGGAGAGAGGCCAAGGGCCTAGTGAGAACCCAGATACCGCCATTGGTCTTATAGCGATGCCGGCGCCTGATAACATTATTGGGGGATGGCATAAACGGCTAGGAATATGCTGTTGGGATGTGCCGTCGTCATCAAGTAGGACGTCTTCTAAGGCAGTGATGGAAGCCATTAAGATCGCTTCGGGGATCTCATCAGATTGGTCTCAACTAAAGGGCATTTTTGGATGAAATGCTGAATCTTCTTCTCCAGTAATTGCAGTCGCTATGCTATAATTCGTTTCACTCCAGGACGTTGCTTGGGCACCCGAAACAGCCGGATTTCCCAGCACTGTCCTTCGTACCTGCCACAGGTACATAAAAACAATATATTAGCGCCACCTTCAAATACTAGCATTCTGATTATTAGGTATGCCAACGATTCCCACTAAGAACTCAATAGTAACGCCTCTGGGTTAGCTTCCCGAAGCGATAACGCATACCCTTGCAAGTGTTAAGGCGCCATGCCCAAAGAAGGAAACAATGATGGCCTTGGCGTTCTAGCGTGTAACCACATCAGATCTGTAATCAATGTCAGCCGAAGGCATTATAATAGTGTGGCTGCGAGTCGACGACCTCATTCTGCGGTGAACGCTGCATCAGGTAAACGAAGAGAAGAGCCAAGACTTCAATTATGGCGCCACGCAAAATAGAAGGCCATTTGCCGTTCATTATGTCGTCGAACGCTGGTAAAGCCGACCCCGCCGCGCGCACGTTTATCAGAAGCCATGTAATGCGTGGGAAAAACAAGAAGTCGAGGGACATCAAGCAGGGTATACGGTCGACCAGTATGCAACACCGAGCAAACAGAATCCGAGCCAAACCTATCAACCCAAAAGATATCATCGACATATATATTCCCTTAATACCCAACCGCGTTGGCTCGGATGCTTCGTTCGTCGATCTGGATGTAGACCCCACAACTCTCCTAAACTTAATAAGAGGTGCGTCATCCGGGGCCATGGCCCATATAGCAAGGCTAAATTCAGATACAGTTTCAGAGGTTGCAGGAAATTTCATGTTCCCATTAATGATTGTGGTCGGCTTCCAGCCAGAAAAAGATAATTGGCTTGATCTGCTGAGGGACGACCCTGCAGGCCTGCATATAACGGCGTTTGCAATGGAGGAACTCGTTACCAAGATTATACGTCGTCAAATCCACAGCGTTAATACGGCAGCGATGCAACATTTTCAAATGGGGGTGAAGATTCTCCGTGAGAGGCTTTTGGGTGATGATACCGGGATCAAAATTTCGGACTCTACGATGGGCGTGATCTTGAAACTGGCTGGCGCCGCCCACCTCAATGGAGACTACCAGTCTTCGAAGCACCATATAGATGGCCTTCGAAAGATCGTCGAGTTGAGAGGAGGACTAGATGTCTTTAAAGGCACACAGCTTCGCCAAGAGATACTAAGGTAATCACATCGCAGAGAGCAAACAGCCTGTGATAGTCAGAATAAGTACTAAACTCTTAGCAGATGCGATCTAATGATTACACTACTTAACGGATCTACCCCTGCCTTTTTCTGTCAGCCTTCAGAACCGTTACCTGCTTATCCGGAAGCACTGTTGCGCTCTTCTGACGAGCGGACCGACTCACTCAATAACCATGAGTTGGTTCAAAACATAGACAATGACTTAGCCGCCGCTTGGAAAGTTTTGAGGAAATTTTGCCTACTTGTCAACGTGGGCACGCAGACTCAACAGTTCATACACCCTGAGACAATATGCGATACCATAGCTGCGGTAACCTATCGACTTCTCAACACCCACTTCGCTATTGGCTCAATTGACGAGACGGTGAGGTACGGCCTTTTGGTCTTTTCTTACCATATATTTTTGCAGTGGAACGATCTCAAATTGCCTTACTCCCATTTCCCTACAGCTTATCGGACCCGTATTGCGAACGTCTTGCCCCATCATGGGGCTTCCCCTCAACTGAAGCTGTGGCTATTGATGATTGGAGCCATCTCGGTCTTCGACCCAGTGGAGGACAGCTGGTTAAGGGAACAAGTACGAGCGCATGTAGAAAAATGCGGAGTGAGAACGTGGAAGGATATGCGAGACATTCTAAAATCATTCATGTGGATTGGGTTACTGGATGATCGGGCAGGCGAGCACATCACCAATTCCTTTGATCTGACTTGATGCTAGTAGCTCAACACCCAGATGGTAACCAGTATCAAGCTTATTACTGCTATTAACATACATGAAAAGCGCAGAGTAGCTCGCCTTCATTGGCAAGGACGTGATAACCCATCAGCATGTGTCTAGGTTTGAATAGTGTCAGGCACTAAGTACACAGGAGGCTAGCGGCTGTATTTATAGTGGGAAAGCAGCAAAGGATTAGCTATATAAAGGTGAGCCCTCCCAACTAGTTGGGAGCGGTTCAGGAATCAATGATATTGAGCCCTTACCCATACACTTCTATCCTACGGCTACCTACCAGTGACCCAACTTCACTCTAGAGACATACACTCCTGACAAATAGGTACGCTTGTCTTAGCGCGCCGCTCTGTAGGTAACAAGTTGCCCTGATATGAGCACAGGTCCAGCAGGCTGTTCTTGATTTGCCGATGAACTGGATACTCAGATCTGTGATATTTGTATCGCTTGTAGGAATACCACTTTGCCTAAAGCGCTCCGGTGATGTGCGTACCATTTTTCTTTCTCCTTGTTGTTGCGGCTACGAAGCGTCATTTAGGAGGAGGGGGGGGTTCGCCCTAATCTTTGGAGCATGTACAAACCGACTTAATAAGAGACATAAGAAGCGCTAAAAGATGTTATAATATATCACAAGGTGCTTGGTAGGTTAGCTAGTGTGTTGGAAATTTCTACTATGATCGGTTGCTGCGAAACTATCAGGCGGTTGGGTAGAATGCATGCGCCATCCATAAACCCAAAGCTAGCCTTGGCCCCTGTGCTGGAAGCTCGCGGGTTGAATGACGAAAGGCGAGCCCGAATGCGCTTCCGTATTCTCGACTGACATTGAAGGGGAGATAACACTGATCCCAGCTGCATGAGGCGACGTCTCCAATGCGCCCCGGCAACTTGGTGTATTTCCCACAGGGTCTTCCTTGCTTCCATCGCGGAAACCACTAAAAGTGCAACCGCTAACATGGCAACTGCGAAGCTATATATTTTATACAGCTCAGTGGAAATGCAGTGGATGATAGTCGAGGAGGTGCGACCATTGTATAAATAATAGATATTAAGATTATAATGAAGGAAAATATGACTTTAATAAGACTTAGTAGATGCTGCATGGTTCAATCCATCATTGCAGAGATATCCGGCACAGTACACCGGAATACCCAGCAAGATCACTATCCTATGTAGTTAGTAACGCAATAGAGTAAACGGTGCTGCATAGTCGACTAGGCCAAGTAACTAGAGCTGGGCTTGTATCGATCACGTAGACCCATGCTGATGGAATTGCGCTCTAAAAGACTGTCAAACGAAACCTCCGCACGCTCTAGATTGGATGAATGCTTTTCGTCGCGCTATGCAAGACGGTTTAAGCCGAAAATTGTAAATCGGAAAAAGACTGTATCTAAAGTCAGATTTGCAGAAAACTCGGGTAGGCCAAAAAAGTCCCCTTGGGGACGTACGCTGTCTGCACACCCTGCAGCCCAAGGATGGCTGTCTTTACCAAGTCTGCAAAGAGTAAGGCGGCATGTGGGACGATCAAGCAGCCGAAGACAGTACGGCCTCGAAAGTTGAACTATCTCCTCCGATCCAACCTAGCCTTGATACGTCTAAAAAGAGCATTGGTGGCTGCCATGTCCTCACAGTTGAGCCCATCGCTCGTAGACGTCGGTGTGTGATTGCCGAGAAGCGCCAGAGTATAGACGTTGGACTGTAATGTACGAGACGATGATGCCGCTTGGGTCTCGTTGTAAAAAGATATGATTGTTGGGTTGCACCCGCGACGACATGCGCGATCAGGGGCGCTAACGCAGGCGTGATTAGCGAGGTTCAATCTCGAAACGCTATAGCGTGACCCTGAGAGGTCGGCGGGAAGACTAGTCGGGATTGGTATAGAACGATAGTTCCCTTGGCATATTTACATATTCCGATACAGCTGAAGTAGAATGTGGCAACATAGCACGATCAGCTATTATTATGAGGATTACGCCCACTGCCTATCTTGCAGGTTTCTACTAGTCATTCTTCATGAATTGTGGCCCCTTCGTGTATGTCATATTTTACAGTTCGGAGGAATAATGTGACGCATTCATATTTGGCGTTCTATTCAACGACAACTGATATCGCGCTGCTATCTCGTCATTGTACGTTGATAGGTATCGTCTCATCTGTTAATACCTAGCTACCTAGGTATTGCGGGGGGCGGAATGCACCGTGGTTCAAGCAGGCGCTTTTGAAGGAAAAAACAATAGAAAAAGCAAATAGTAGCGACGCTATAGATCGATTTAAATCCTACGAGCTCTTCAATTCCAACAAGAAAGCAAAGAGATTATAATAGGTTAGCAACATCGCTGTGAGCGAGGGGCTAAAGCCCTTATAGTGTACCCGCCCCTCTGCATCAGCGCTATAACTTATAATCATAGGGGGAGGCAGATCGCTTCCAATCAAGCACCGTCATGGCTTGTATACAGTAGTTGAGGCACGGGAACGCATGCTATGTAATATCAACATCTAATTCCTATCGACTCGAAGAACACTTTACCCTAGTCGTTCGGTATTGAAAATTGAGCATATACTGGACATGCTCAGCACCAGGCCGACACACCCAATAATGGAGGCGCTTTTAAGTCACTAAATTATCAGCTCACTGCAACTGGATTGGCACATCTTAAGAGCCCTTCAGCTTCAATTACATTACAGCTCACAGTGTACTGTATTTTTAGTACTGCTTAGCGGGGAGATGTCCGTAAGAAGCAAAATATGACGCTATTACCTAAACGCGATTTTATGTGGCAGTCACTGAGGCTGAGCGTCCTGGACTGTCCGCATGGGAGGATCCTACTGTAGGAACAAGGATGTCTACTGTACACGGATATCACCGTGACGGGATGAGCCAAGCATCACACTATGGATTATTTTTCGGAATCTCGAATGCTGGCATAGACATGAAAAGTGGTATGCAAGTCTGAACTATGGTGCGGTAAGTTTTCCGTTTGTCAACGCACGAGTTTGTCGAGATGACGAGTGAGCGAGAATTCATCGAGGGGATATGATCAAGAGTCGTTGGCATGGTCTGAAGGAGAGGTACCCATGCATGTGGGAGAGGGGTCGTTGTGGGTTGAAGGATATTGGCTTTAGCAGCTACTCTTGCATGTAACGGGGTTTGAACCAATCGGAAAATGGAAACCGTAACACAAATATATATTTTATTAACAGCTTCAGATGCTCTTAACACTAGTTGCTGCTATAATTCACATTTTGGCCACTTCTTACATGGCTAAGTGATATTGTCACATACCTACTTGCCGTAACAATTGCTTTATGTATGGCTTTATAGTTGACTAGAGCCTAGCCATTACTATTTAAGCTTTGCCTTTTTGTTTTCAAATCATCACCTTTAACTCTCTAGTTTCAATTCGATTCATAGAGCAAGCACAGCATAATATCTTGCACACAATCATCCTAAAAGTATTAATATATAGAGTAAGGTGTCTTTAAGGCTCAAACTAGCTCCTAGCAAATACCAGGGCTTACGAAATAATTATCATAGACAACCGTTGCTATGCCTCAGTAGATAGATCAATATAAATCTTACAATCAAGTATCACTTTGTCATGTTAACCTCACACTGCGCAGAGAAACTTCCTGATCCACCTATTGCTATAATCCTATATAAGGTTAATGGGGGTAGCTGTTTAAACTTCGAGGAGAAGCTTCACCATTATCAAAGTGGTGATGTACCGGTGAGCCCATCTCGCTGCGGGATGCTGCCATGCTGGCATCTAGCTCGGAGTAATGGCGTTGGTTAGTGGGTATTCCAGACGCCACGCTTGGAGATCCTCGTGCAGATGAATCCTTGATTTGGGGTGTTTCCGGTTCGTTGGAATTCGAGTACGGATAAGCAACGATAGGTGGCGGCACATGTCTTTCCTCCTCAGTCTTTTCCAATAATTTCTTCTTGATGAACTTATTTCTACGGAGCATCCATGTTATAATTCCCGCTGCTGTAATAAAAAGAACGCCGACGACGACTGCGAGACCGATTGTTGCGCTCTTGAATGAATTGGACGAGGAGTCAGTGGTATTAGAAGTATCGCCCGATGAAACGACACTTGCTTGAGTGGGAATGATGATGGCATGATCAGTCCCACAGCATCCAAGTTCATTGCGACCGCAGCAATATGTTCCAGTCCCATCCGAGCAGGCCGTCATCTCGACAGTACCATTGAGTGATCCGTCATTCTATATACAGGTTAGACGGAAGCAAAATCTGGATCAGGTACTCTTTACCTCAGGATCTGTGCAGACATTGACGCAAGCAGGGCTTTTCCATGTCTTGTCTGTGCAATATTCTCTTCGGAGAACGGTGTCGAATGTGCTGAGACAAAGTCCAGAAGTAGTGCAGTAGTCTCTCTGATTGGCATCGCCATCCAAACGGCAACAACTGGAATAGACGCCTTCTTGTTGGATCCCGAGCTTATTGCAAGGCACTACTGTCTCGTTGTCTGCCAATGTTTTGCCATCAGGGGCCCAGCACTGTACTTCATCCGCTCCAACAAGCCTGCTAAATAGCGTAGCTGTCAATAGGAAACCGATGAGAGCCAGCATGACTTCAAATCATGTCTTTGATGTATAAAAACGGATCCTTGTCTGCAATACCGTCGCCAATTCTCATGCGCGATGTAGTTGGAAAGTAATGAAGGATCAGGGAGTAAAGAAGATTGGAGATTGAATAGATATGTAACAAACAGTAAAATCAGCAGAGGGGAAGACAGCAATTATCTGTCTCTCGCCCAAGACGATCTGACGTTCTGTGTGACACACCGTCTTGGGCAAGTAATCAATGCTGGGGACATAGGTACACCTCTGGGAAGGTGACCTGGCTTATCCGGACGAATAGATGGACGACGTCAGCTCGGCGAAGTACCCTAGAAAGGAGGAAGGAGGGTGAGAAACGCCACTTTTCATGTAGGCAGTATTACTGTGCGGGGATGTACGATGTCGATTGGAGGAGGTAAGTAGTACCCGCTGACGATGTCTATTACAAGATGTTCAAGCAGCCTGCCGCAACTCTCATGCCATGTGTTGCCCTAAGGCTATATAAACGTGGAGATATAAGCCGCTTTCGCCGCACAAAACATCCCTGTCAAGCCTTGATAAGCCACCAAAATAACCTGCAAAGTGGAGTGCTTGAAGTAAGAGACACTTGACCCCAAGGTTCATGTAGATGAGCAGTGCAACGCCGCCAGCCTCTCGCCAAGCATGGGTGATAGCTTACCAGCATAAATAATATACCTTACCTTTTTACCCAGTAAACCTCTTTATCGAGCTTTCAGCAGACGCCGGTTATAAACTTGCGCTATTACTCACCAATGGAAGAATCAGACGTTAGAAAATAGCTTGATAGGACTTGATCCAAAGACAAATCAATTCAAAGTTGTTTAAATAAACGTTTTGGTTTGAAAAAACATCGCCCGGATTGTGTAGACAATCAGAAATGCTGAAAAACGACCTCGCCAGAGTTCGCGCCTTCCACAAAATCTCGAGACAATCTATAAAAGCTTTGTCAAAGGTAGTACATGGTAATCCCGTTAGATTATCTAGAAGTTTAAGTGCCTATGGCTATAGTACAGGAGGGCAGAGCCTAATATATACGTTTACTGCTATGTGGATCGGAAGTATCCCAGCCTCCTGGTTTTGACAAGCTTCCCCAGGCCTGCCGGCAACCATTCAAGAGCTGCGCAAACACAAGTAGAGTCTACCAGATAGTTAATAGTCCGATTTTACCTCGCCTACGTCGCCGATTTTAATCATTTAATCTATAGTCATTAGGTATCAAGTGGCCGTGACAAGATCCGTCCTTCGAGTTACGTTCTCACCCCTTTTATCGCACTCTGATAAGACCGTGGTTGCATTGTGATTGACACTGGGCTACCATCAGGATTGAGGTACACTGCATATAACATTGGGGATTAGTCACAATCATCTTGCCGCTGTCTGCCACGTTGGACGGATGGTATAGATAGCTTTCAAAAGAAATACCAACTTACTCAATGACCATATAGCCCTAGCATTGCCATCAGAGTCCAGTGTAGGGCTTGCAGAGCATACGTTACTGGTAGTCACAACAGTGTCAGTAAAGCAAGCCGAACCCACAGCTGCCACTTTATCACAGCCGTTCTCTCCCAGGAAATAACCCGCTTGAGAGATGGAGTCGCATGTCTCCGTTAACATAGGCCGTAATATCCACTGACTGTTCAACGGCCATGGGCTTGCGGGCCCAGGTTGCGTGACGGACATGATTGTCGTTTTTGCGATCGAAACTGGATTGGCACGTAAGCGTTTAAATTCTTGCAACTTACAGATGGTGTGCCCTACTACCGTATCGCAGTCGTATCACGGCACGTTATCAACAGCATTAGCGCAGGTGTCTCGTTTGGCCAGATTAATAAGGCTGGGGTCTGGCAAGCGCAAAGCCATAGCTGTAGTATTAAAGAATTTCACAAAAGATAACGCCTTCATATTGACGATAGAGAAGCGGAGCGAGTAAACGGCGGTCTTGATAGTCTTGACTAGTATTTTAGTATTAAGGCTGATTGTGATTTGCTAAGCTGTTCTGAACTGTGCACTAATTCTGAAATTCTGATATCAAGTTACTTATAAATTATTTAACATTCTTATTCCTGTTATTGGATTCAATGTTTGTGGCCTTTACTGTACCTTATGGCTCATCCAGACGAGACCCCCAATCCTGAATTATGTTGGCATTACCTTTAACTCGCATCACGGCACGTGGATTGGAACAAGAACTAACACTCATATCCTGCAATTAATCGAGCTAATTATGATCTACGAGGGTGGCTTCTCGCTGGACTACCTCCTTCCCCAAAGAGAGCAGTTTAGGGCAGTTTGACCTTTGTCGGCCGTGCCGATCAACAGATGTTGGTCCCGTGTTGGTTCCGTGTTGGTTCCATGTTGGTTTTATTTGTAGGAGTATTCTGTTTCTGATATAGTGCTTTCCTATAGACACATCATGCTATTGATTTCGTGGCTCTTACCCGTCAAATATTGCCCCTGTCGGTGACTGTCAATCAAAAATTGTTCAGGTTGCTCCCTGTGGCAGCAACGTGTGTTATGTGAAAACGTGTTCCGCTGGAGCCAAGGTCCCAAATAGTCTTTATGTTAGGCTATACAAAGTTTTAAATGTGATCAAATTGACCCGGTTTAAGTGTTGTCCATTGTTTTTTCGCTTGTCCCTATAGGTAGGGGCGAAGGGAATTGTAGCCCTAGAACTCAATTTCTTTCTTACTCTCTCCTAGCCAGGACTATAGTTCTATAGCTCATTAAGTCATGGATGAGGTAGGTCCATTATCGGACCTACAACAGTGTCCCAGCTCTGAGGCTTCACATAGAGCTGTTGGCATGCAACATGAAATCTATTGGCTTATCGTGTCGATTGACTGAACAGTGATGATGAAAGGGTGATGAGAGTGATTCTCCGCATGGCAACAGTTATGTAACATTCAGCAAAGAATTGTCACTCCCTCGCAAGCTGATTCGTTCGACGAAACCGATGGCAGTTACTGTTAGTTGCAGCATAATTAAGTCTTGCAGCTCGGTTAAGAAGTGTAAGCCAATTAACTTTCAGAACGGAACCAACAATCAGAATACCACACCCCACGTCCTCACCCAGAAATTGGTACCCTAGTTTGCATAGGTATGTTATTCTAATGATAAACCTAACAAAATTTATGGATTTATTGTCTGCTAGAGCATGAGCCTTTCGCTAGTTAGCCAAGAGACGTAAGCCAGTCAGCTTATGAACGAGCTAACGATTAAAGAAATTCATACTATTCTAAGACTAGGTCTAGCAAAAATATTAGTACTCACCTAGCAATAGGCCACATCTGTGCCCTTGGATACCTGCCTTCGTCTGCCACGCCTAACCCATTAGATGTACGTATAATTCCCATCCTCATCATCAACTTTCGATCACTTTTTGTTCTAGGTATACTTACCGCTTTTCTGGGTTCAATATGATTGAGCCACGGCTCCAGCGGCTTGCTTGAGACCAACTGCTGAATTTGGTGTACCAATTGTCCACAATGTTGCGAAATACTCTGCTACATCATTTCTACCTAGCCTGGGAACAGAGTATGACGCGTTCACGGTTCGTGTCTTCTTATGTTCTGTTTAATTCATACCTGTCTCAAAAGAAACCTTTTCCAATTGTCACATGGCAATTCAGAATGGTCATGCTAAAGTTATAGCTTTGGTGTTGCATGCCACCCACAACCACTATTTACAGAGGGCGTCACGATCATTTAGCTGCCATCTGATCGCTTGACAGAAATGCTGCAACCGAACTGTCCAGAACGCAAATGCGACACAGTGGATCTTAATTGATCTGTGTTTAACAGAGTATTGTTTCACAGATGATCAGGCTCTAGCAACGAACTTTGACTAATGCATCGCTAAACAGAGCTACAGATGAGGTCAAGAAGAGAGATTGATGCGACGAGCGATTCTTATCGGGGAAGGTGTGAATGAATTGATTGTGACAGCATTAAGAAGGGCGTGAGATTTCCTGATGAATTGAACTCCGCTGCAAGTCTCGTGCTGTTCTGGGTGGCTTTCAGGAACGGCGTTGACTGTGGCATTACTGGGCATGTCGATACTGTGAGTAGGTCGAAGCCTAGAGTTGGCTAGCGTAGCCAGGGTTGAGTATCGAAGGAAGAGGTATAGTAGAAGGAAGGTCTGGATTACGGATATTAGGCACTAAAACAAGTGGTTAGATTAGTTAGTGCGCGCCATGATCAGGAATACGTGAAAATATCGCTCTGTTGCGGATTGGCGGGGGGCGCACCGCTGACCGTGTACATAGCCACCACCAGGTGATCATAAGTAGCAGCCAATTGTTTATATTTCGAGGAAACTAGTCGTCCTTTAGGGCGCTCAATAGGTACTCTCTTAATTAGCCGTAGGGTTCATGATTCGAGCAGTTTACGGAGTACTAATTAGGTACCTATTCGTAGCTGTGGCGCTGGATGTGGCAACGAAGGCAGCGAAACGGAATTGTGGCTTAGACAGACCCTGCCCTTTCTATCGATAAACGCATTCTCGTTACTTACGAAGTACACTACTGTTGAACATATAGTATTACTTAAAACCTATACCAGCATGAAAATAAAAAGGGAGAGTTCTTAGAGAGTATAGCCTTTGTATTAATATTTCTATTTATTCTGAAGGTGCCGAGCGAAGCGAGACCAGCAATAAGACGGGAATTTCGTCGATCTGCGTGAATAGCATAGAAGTTGACGCTCATTGAATATCTAGGCAATAATAGATTACGCAAGACGAAGTGTGGAGCAAAGACCGTCAGTCTTACACTACAACAACAAAGTCAAGCCGAGCTATGCCGCTTTTGGCCCGAGCCTCAGGTGGGTCGCGACTCGACCAGTGTATGATTAATCACGTCTATTTTCCTTTAAATCTTGGTTAATTGATATATCGGGGTAAGCACATGAAGTTTGTCTTATACATGCTGATTGCACATAGCGCCAAAAGATATGACCGGTAAAGGTTGCTGGACTTGTAGAGGTGTGCGGGATCCTTCCAGCGTTACCAACCAACGCATAAGATCCCTTTGCAACTAACTCTTCTAAGAGCGGAAGGTCTTCTGTGACCGAACCACCCCGATCTGCGAGCGCTGTTCTCGCTCAAAGCTGCCATGCCAGGGATACGAATTGCGTCTGTCGTGGCCAAAGAGGGTCGACGGCAGACGCTGGGTTATCGGCGATTCGCCGCCACGCAGAAAGAGGATGACTTTGGGGCCGAGATTTCACCTCGTGAATGCGGTAAGTGACTTTTCTGGCCATCTGTCTACTCCGGTTGTCTGAAGATTACAAGAAAATATGATCTGCTACTTGCGAACTTGCCTCCAAGCTATATGCGAGATTTGCGCCAAGGCGCCAAGGGTAATCCAGTTAGAGTCCGCTAACTCGCCAGATCGAAGTCGTTCCGGGATATCCAATTGTATCACTACTTCCTGGTTGCAAGGTCGAATGAGCAAGCCCAGCGCGTCCCAAGGATACCCCCCTCCCCAAATACATTTCAAAAGTTCAACCTAGATGGTACAGAATTAAATCTATTACAATACTGTAAGCTGCAAACCCTCCCTAACGAGCGACCCTAGAAATAATTCCTATTCGCAGTTCAACACCGCGCTTCCCAATTTCTTGCCACGTTTGGCTACGACCAGAGATATGTTAGCAAAATGCTCATGCATATGGCGTTGGCTGACGATGGTCCATCCGCCACAGCTGTCCTGAGGTCTCTGCTTGCATTCTCGTCTCTCCATTGTTATGGGCACCAAGCGCAAGTAGTAGAACTCAAGATCTCCGCTGTCAAAGCTCTGAAATCAGCATCGAGAAGCCTTATCAGGGCCAAAGAAGGTGTGCGGCACATAGGCGCTACTATGATCCTATGTTCAATCAACGTAAGTACTTACCTACCTATTTGTTTCCGAACCCCAGCTTCTCTTTCAACATAAATGGTATATATTGACATTCATTCGGTAGACATGCACTTCGGACGAGTGGGCAGCGTATATCCGTAGTGTTAAGTACATCATTATCGCAGAGTCACTGAGCTCGGCAGACAGAGACACCGACTTTCAAATCTTGGCTGACTGGGCTTCCTATCACGAATCCCTAGGATACTTCTCTGTTGCCCACTGGTCAAGAGATGGTACTGATCATCCAACCGGGAACTTCTGTGTCGCGGTATGCATTCGCGGCTCTTTCGACACAACATACCTTGCTAAAAACTAGCTCAGGGACTTTACATTCGACCAGACCATCAGAAAGCCATAAATTTGCTAGAAGAGACCTACAATGCCGTGTCATCAAAGCGCTCCGGGCAGAGGTCCGTCGAAGAACAGGCGGGCTACTTCAAGTACCTCCGCATCCTCGAATTCAACATTAGACAAACCTTGCTCTCAAATGTAGCGCACGACGGTGACACAAACACGCAGCTCGTCATGAAGCTCTTCACTATCGCCTTATTAGTATACCTCGGCCGTGCCACCAGCGATCTACTACCAGAACTAGTCGGTAAGACAGAGCAGCACATCGAGAAGGCATTCTCCATATTCCCAACTCTCGAATGTTGCGATCGACAATTCCCTCTCTTCGTGCTGGGCTGCGAGGCCCGGAGCGAGGAGGACAGAGTCGTGTTTCTCGACCTCGTTTCTAGGACGCAGGGTCGGAGCCAAGCGGCACCGCTTGCCCAGATCGAGGCGCTGGTAAAGGCCTGCTGGGTGCAGAGCGATCTAGCTGACCATGCGGGTTTGAAGTTTGATTATATCGAGAAATTGAATGCTCTAATCAGCAGTTGTAAAGTAATACCGACTTTCGTTTGAACAGCTCAAGTTCTTTTGTGAGAAAGCTCAGGGGCGGGCTGCTGTAAATATGGGATCATGTCCCTTCAATAAGCATCTAATCTGAGAGAGAGAGAAAACGCAGAGATACATAGTTCCAGCATATACACACAAGATCCCCTGTCTATATTACGCCCAATCTCAACTAAGACCCTTACACCGTGAAAATACTGAAAACATGCTTCATCGTCAGCTGCCATAGCTTTCAAGGATTGATAAGTAGAAACCCTATTTTGTCACCTGCTAGCGTGGTTCCGAAGTTCGATTTCCATATAAACTGCATACGGTTGTCATGCAAGTGAGTGTCCAAATCGAACTTCTGGTAAGTATTCCCGAGCTAACCCTATCTTGGTATAACTGGCTTTCTTAGTATCAAATTGCGATCCCCTGCAACTCCACATGTCGAGGGATTGTCAACCACCTTAATCCACGAGATCTCTTGACTTGCACTCTTATAACTAAAAGAAATCGAGTAAAGATTATAAATCAGAATTATAAATCAAGCAGAATGGATACCGTCTTCCTATGGGCTTTGAATACTTTCGAGAGGTTATAAGGTCAGACCTTGTTTGAGGACGCATATAAATAGGGTCGTTCCAGTCTCCCAGTCCAAATCAAGTTTCTACAACAAAGTTATATTTTCGTCCTGAAGCTTGATTCTTATCTATTAAAGCATTATATCTAATCCATTTGCATCATCCAAAATGGCGACATATCTCATCACGGGAGTCTCAAGGGGCATCGGTGTAAGTGAATGAGATGTCCCGCTTTCCTCACGTAAATAACCAGTCGAACTCACTTTTCTAATTCGCTATATAGTACGGCTTGCTCTCAAATCTGTCTAGCAATCCGGAGAACACCGTCGTCGGACTCGTTCGCAACCAAATAGCTACTGAGGAGAAGATCTCTAAGGAGTTGGGAGCGCGGCGTAATGTCCATATATTGCAGGCGGACATGACTGATTACGACTCTATACTGGTGCGTAACACTGTCCAGAAACCTTTTTGGTCGAAAACTCATTGATCCTGACAATAACTCAGAGAGCCACCAGGGAGACTGAGAAGATTACGGGAGGGAGTCTCGATTACATCATCGCGAACGCAGGTGCAATGTCACCGGCCGAGGCGTTCGTCAACATTGGAGAGCTGTAAGTCGTAGAATGAAAAACCACTGACAGTTGAGACTAATTTATGTTGCAAAATGACAGGACGAAGAATCCCAAAGTGTTTGACGAGGCTTTTTCCTATACTATGAGCACCAACGTGATTGGCAACGTCTATCTATTTACCGCGCTCATGCCTCTCGTCCTCAAGGGAAATGCCAAAAAGATCATCGCGATTAGTAGCGCGTCGGCTGATATCGAGCTGCAACGCAAGTACGATCTTGAGTTGTCGCCTACGTAGTGAGTATTTCCGGATTCGCTCCCCTTACCTTTTTCTTCTTTTTATTTCAGCCCTCTATCGGTGATAGTCTCTCACTGCAGGTTGCGTACAGTTCTGCTAGCAAGGCGGCTCTTAACGCCATCGTGGCCAAGTTCAGCGCACAATACGCGAAGGACGGCGTTCTCATCATGAGCATCTGTCCCGGGATGGTTGACACGCAGACATTAGACGGTGGTAAGCCAGTGCGCTCCGATACCTCGACGACTAAATTCGAGCTAATTATCTGGATTACAGCAACCGATGCACAGAAGCAGAGGTTTGGAGATTTCCTCCAGAGTCTCCAGCGCTATGCACCGCACTTCATCGGGCCTAAGACTACGGAATCTGCGGCTGAGGATCTCTTGGCCGTCATTGGAAAATCCAGCGTTGAGAATGGCGACGGTGGATCCTTGTGAGTAATACCTGAAGTCATATTTTCCCCGCTTGCGGAGGCAAAAGTCTCCCATTAGAGCAATGAAAAAGTCTCGGGAGCTTGTAGAACTCCTCAAGCCCCGTGCCTATTGTCCCTAAACGAGTAACTACTGACTCCGGTGAGCTATATATAGTGTGTCGCAATTTGGGACCAAGCAGTGGATTTGAACTGTCGCCCTAGATAGAAATTACCAATTGATTGCTTTTTAATTGAATATAAAATGCCACTCTCATCGCTTCAGTTCATGTAAATACCCAATGTCAATATAAAGGTTCTTCTTGTCCCTTCAACATGAAGCCCCGTGCTCCTCGCTGCCACAGAACGAATGCGAACGCCGCGATGAAAGCCAGAGTTCTTCTCATAACGTATCTGTCCATCTACCGCTTTCGCCAACGCGCGATCAGCTGAATGCTCATCATGGAAGTCTGCTCATCTTTCCCGACATAGTTCCACCATGACCATGTATTGCCAAATGCGTCGCGCTTCTCTGAAGCTTCATGGTTCTCTCCCCGACTTGCTCGTCGATGCGTTGTTCTATCCTTTGCCTCGTTATGAAGTTCCATGAGTATTGGAGTTTCGCAATATGCGACCTTTTCGCGGGGAACGAATCTTTGAGCAAATGGTATCGCGCTGTTACAGAGTAAGCTGACCTAGTAGGCCACGGGCCAGCGGGCCACGGGCCACCTTGCACTGTACGTAATCCCATACAAATAGCAAATAATGAAATAAATTATAAAAAAGTGGATAGAATTGCTAAAAATAAACGGTTAACAGATTAAATTATTTTAAAATTACTATAACTTAAAACTAAAACAAGTTTTAAATTAAAAAAATCCTACTATTTTTTTTTAATTAAAATTTTTAATGTTTAACATTTTATTATATAATTTGTTAACAAATTTGTTAACTGTGTACAAAATACTACTTTTAGCGTTAATTATAAACGTATTAAAGTGGAGCTATTAAAAAAAGAAAAATATAATTGTATAAAAAATTAAATAAAATAATTTAATCTTTAAGCAGCTTATTTTTAACAATATTATTAAAGTAGTTATATTTAAAAAACTAATATTATGTTATGCTTTTTTACTATAAGTTTATATATACAGTATTACAGTATAAAATATACAGTAATACTGTACATATAAATATTTTTAAAAAACTAAACAAAAATATTAGTTTTTTTAATATAACTACTTAAATAATATTATTAAAAATAAGCTATTTAAAGATTAAATTACTTTATTTAATTTTTTATACAATTATATTTTTCTTTTTTTAATAGTTCTACTTTAATACGTTTATAATTAACGCTAAAAGTAGTATTTTGTACACAGTTAACAAATTTGTTAGCAAATTATATAATAAAATGTTAAGCATTAAAAATTTTAATTAGAAAAAAATAGTAGGATTTTTTTAATTTAAAACTTGTTTTAGTTTTAAGTTATAGTAATTTTAAAATAATTTAATCTGCTAACCGTTTATTTTTAGCAATTCTATCCACTTTTTTATAATTTATTTCATTATTTGCTATTTGTATGGGATTACGTACAGTGCAAGGTGGCCCGTGGCCCGCTGGCCCGTGGCCTACTAGGTCAGCTTACCCGTCATTGGAGCTGGCAAAAGAGGCGGATCATTTGCCGTTAGTTTCGGACCTAGCAGAGCAGATGCAAGCTTATACTTGCACGTATATGGCCGGGTTATGGGAGTCATCAGTTTTATGTGGTTTGATCTGGCGAGTTAATACGCTCAAACCTGGGACTCGACTAACATCAAGGTATATTAAAGTGCACACTTAGTCCTAAGCCTCAGTAAAATCCAAGGCATCATACTGGACAGAGGCGGAGTTACTGCCACCACCACATAGTCTTCACGCAACAGACATTTTAAAATGGAAAGATCTCACGATTATCAAGCCTTTAAAACGTATAATGTAGTCAATTGGAATATTTTTCCTTCTTCATCATCTTGTTGCTTGTGCCTTCTAAAACTGTCTAGACATCTATATAGTTCACTACTTTTTCTGTACTCAGGTTGAAGTACTAAATATCGCGGCGGAAGAGAGAATAATAGACTCCCTAGCACACCCCTAAAAAAGACCAGATTGGCGCACTACGCAATAGTGTAGGTAGGTAGGTGCTTTATCTTATCGTAACTCTACAGTAGGCCCTGGGCCGTCATCTGAATCGATACTCTAATCTCTCTATCGCATACGGGGCAACTGAAGCTGTAACAATTAAAATGCACCCGCTATGTAGTGTTGGCGACTTCGGCTACTCAAACCTGGGGCTTGGGGTCGATGTAGTCCACTGGGTGACCAAGTAGACTAGGGTACGCCTTCTTAGTCGCAGCTAACGCATTTTCCTAAAAGGGATATTGCGATGCTTGGCAACCTCAACACCAAACGTATTCAACCACGATGATTAAGCAAGCCATGGTAATAGCTGAACGACTCGGAGAGACTCTTTCCATAAAGTTGGTAATAAGGATAGTCTGAGGCTTCCGATTTCTAAGCATCAAATTTCAGACATGAAAGTAGGAAGACGAGTTGTGTATATAAGAGCCTGCGGCCTCTTGCTTTCTTCAAAAGAAATAAAAATAGACAACATCGTAACAAGTCACTACAATCTTCATAGACATTTTGTTACTCCCAGAAACATTCAAACAGCCTCAGAATCGCCATACCAAGCGATCGATCGAGAATTATGGCGAACCATGCGGAGTTTGCACGCCCCGTAAGTATAGGTGCTCGGCGATGTGATATACCAGGTTAAACAGGCGACTAACAGCGCACTCTCAGGAGAAATGGGCTTACGAAGAATTGCCTTCTCTCACCGGTAAAGTAGCCATCGTTACAGGTGCCAAGTTAGTTCAACCCCGATTCTATGCTTTCTCATGTGCCCAAACGGCCAAACACATTGACAGATTCACACTCCTTTAGCTCTCGTGACGGGGTGGGATATCATACAGCGTACCGGCTAGCTCTCGCGGGTGCCCGAGTCTATGTTGGAGCACGCAGCCAGGAGAAGGCAGACGGCGCCATCAAGAACATGCTAGAAGACAACCCGTCACTCGACGCGGCATTGCTCAAGCCACTGGTCATGGACTTGTGCAACTTCCTCGAAGTCCAGCGAGTCGCGCGCCGCTTTCTTAAGGACGAGGACAGACTCGATATCCTAGTCAATAACGCAGCACTTCTCCCGGGCCCCGTTACCTTCGATTCGAATGGCCTATCCCTCTCTTTCGCCGCTAATTGCCTTGGTCCATTCTTGTTCACGACGGAGCTTGTGCCGCTACTCACAGCGACTGCGAAGCAAGATCCCAAGAACGATGTGCGGGTTGTCATTGTCGGATCTACGGCGCACTATGATGTGCCCGCCGGCGCGCGTTTCAGCACTCTGGATGACTTCAACAGTCTCTTTGCCAAGCCGGAGGACCCTATGAGTTATTACCTGCACTACGGCTATACGAAGTGTGAGTGCCGCAGCTACTTTTAAAATGAATACGATTGCTATCAGAAGCGAGGTTTTCAGGTGACTAACGCCATTCGAAACTTTAGTGGCAACCATCCTATTCACCAAAGAGCTCCAGCGCAAGTTCGACGCCAAGGGTGTCCCCGTTCTCGTCATGAACCCTAACCCCGGCGGCGTCGCGTCCGACGGCGCCGCGCGTTACCTCGGTAGCAGGGACAATGACGCCTTCCGGGAGGCGCTTACGCCGGCGGAGGGTGCGCTCACGATCCTGTTCACGGCCGCGCACCCAGAACCAGCGCTTGACAGGGCTAAGTACGCCGGCGCGTTCGTTTTGCCCTTCGGCGGCTGGAAAGAGGCCAGTGAGCAGGCGCGGGACTCAGCGTTGGCTGCTCAGCTTTGGGAGGGAAGCGAGACGCTCCTTAAAACTCTTTTGAAATAAACCTCGGATTTACTGAGATTATCTCAAGTCAAGTATAATTAGAAGTACTTTGAATTGCTTATAGATTGAAGTTGGTCGAATTATGAATCCATTTAGCATTAAACAAGTGTTTGATCTAGTGAGCTCTGTTATGAGGGCGGTCACTTTTCTACTCGAACTTTCTTGTTTAAGTGTTCTGTAACCATATTATTTCCAATGTCTCCTGGTAAAGTTCGTCGATGAACAAGTATTGCATTAGAACTGTCCTCGCATCTTCCCAAGTATCCAGCTCCAGTAGTACCGCAATCCGCCAGAGATTGTCATAAAAGAACCGCTTATGGGCTTGTTGGTATGAGCAGTGCGCGCCAATGAACAATACCCAAAAGAATACGTCCGGACAACTTCCCCAAGAATAGCCCATTTCAACTTGAGCGTCGCCCGAGGTGGTCACCGTCTGAAACAGCGTGTTGACAAGGTTCTTAATAATGGCTGCGGATGGTCGATAACTTCGTATTAGGCACGTATTGACATACATCAGGCATGCGATGCGGCAAGATTCCTCGATGATTCCCTCGGCGTTCCAGTCAAGAAGTCGATACTCGATATAGAGGTTTTCGTAGGCGATGCGTTCGTGGTACTCCTCATTTGAGTACTGAGAGCTGCTTTCTGAAATGGCCTGCGTGTAGCGCGTATTTGTGACAATATCGTGCAGTATATAGAGAAAGTCTTGCTTCCAAGAGAGTTCTGACCATTTCAGAGTGAGAGCTGAACCTAGTTCGGGTAGAAGATGATTCATGCTAGTAAGAGTCGTATTGCAGCCGAAGCTTAATGTAAAGGGAACTGTCGGCTTCATTTGGGTGACAGTAGAGGCCTTGATGTATGATCTGTTTCATATGTTTAGCTTCTCTGCCCGATTATTAACAAACGGGTATTAAAAAAAAGCGCGAACTCAAGAATTTTGAACTCAAGATTGTACGGTAGGTCGCCACTATCTCGCCGCAATTGCTCAAGACGCTGTAAGCCGGAAATATGCATTGCCAAATGCGTCGTGTTTCCAGCAAATGCCTACGATTGCCACCATCGTTAGATTCTATCGAATGTAGATGAGAAAAGGCATAACGAGAGGAATCACGAAACGAAGTTTTTTTGTGAAAAAAGGACATAACAATGTCCTCACTAAGCTATGACGCACTTCCGACATGATGAGCTCACAAACAGCGCCGATGATATGATCAGAGATGGCATCCTGAGGATTTGAAAGCCGCGCGGTTATGATCTGCATAGTCTTCCCTCTAAAATAGAGCCAGTCGAAGGATGCAGACCGTGTCTCTGTCGCTTTTAAATCGTCCGCCATGGTGTACATTTCCATGTCGCCGGCGAGTAAAGCCCTTGATGTTGAAGCGCAGACACAGAGGGAGTTGAGAAGCAGCTCATCCGCGTTCAGGAATGAACGACATCCGAATCTTTTTCGCACCAGTGCAAAAGTCCAGCTTGGGCGCATCTGTCGACTTAAAATGTTCACATCTACTTTGGTCAGTCTATATCTTCAGCCTCTACTCTCAGTATACAGATGACTAATAGTGGGATGGAACCCTGATTATGACTGACAATAGTACAAGTGCTTTCCCATGCGAGAGGTTACAAGGCCTATGGGCAAGCCAACGAATGGGTTGCTGGCACCTTGTCCAAGGTAACTATCGGGACGTGCACTCTCTAGATAGCGTGCATCGTTCTCGGTCTCGATATATGCAGTGGGCAGCGCTACTGTGTCTTGTCGCTGCCGGCTCACAGTCCCAGCCATTCGGGAGTGAGCAGAGGGTCGCAATGGTGGCATGTGTTCATGCGCTTCTGGCAGCGAGGGATGTTCATCACTTTGATTGACAGATAGGGCATTTTGTCCCTTAGGTTTATTTCCTTCTGCGTCTCTAACACGCTTTTGTCGGTAATGCCGGGATGTGACGTGGGATCGAACATCTTTTTGACGAGCTCTCTTCTCATCAGCAGAGTCCGTTCCAGCAATGCTGATGAACCGAATGCTTCCAGAACTCATAGAATCAGTGACGATTCAGAAGGTGTCCGAGCAATTGAACAATTCTAATAATTCTTTGTTGTTAAAACTTTGAAGTCAATGTTCTGCTTTGTCATCAGCATGCTGGATGTGAGGGCATGAGCTGACCACGCTTTAGGCGGCTGTGTCGGGATCCCGGCCACTGTCTTCCCGTTAGATTGCTTACGCATCTGATCCAGGTTCACATGAAGTATCCGAGTGCATTGGTTGCCATTATCGTTGACTCGCCCGTCCTCCTTGCCTATGGAATCTCTGTCTTTTACCGCGCTACTCCTGTCTATCTGCACGTGTTATAACCAACGCCCTAAATTCTGTCTCATCGTCTCCGTTTGCTCCGCATCCCGCAGTGGACCATTGTAGAAAGTCATACTGTCCCAGTTGACGCGTCTCCTTTCTTTGCTTTCGTTGCCACCGCGTCGGAACCGTCGTCGCCTTATTCGGCCCTCTCCATCGCGTAGAGTCACACGCCGGAGTACATGTTCACCTGGTTTGTCATGAACAGGAACATCTGTACCGTCTCATGCCGCAGCCGAGCCGTGGCGGTAAATGGCCCCTTCTCCTTTCGTGCTAGCGTCGCCGTTAAGACGCTATAGCTGGCTAGTAACGCTTTTCACGTGGACTTTGCAGCCTTTACTCCGTAATTGAGATCAACGCTGTCTTCTCTATCTAGTCATTCCTTATCCCCGTATCTTGTCACACCACTTGAGTCGCATACACAGGATTTTCATCATCCTTGCCTTTGTCGCCAAGCTCGTGCTAGTTTCTATTGCCCCCCGCCCGTAGATATATTCTCCAACCGGAAAATACGGCTATCAAACGTAACCTTCAACTTTCTATTGTTCATCCCCTGCGCCTCCTTAGGTAAAACCTCCTATATATTGCCACGCGCAAGCATCGTTAATGCTTCGGCGACACTTGTTGCACTGTGAGACAGCAGCTTCGCAGCGTGGGGCATCAAAACCCAGCCGATCATGGACAGAACCAGGATGATACTGAGTAGAACGTGTAAGATGCGCGTGCTGTTAGCATCTTGGAAAACGCGTTGTCGGCCTTGCTCATCTCGCGCGGTTGTCGGGAAAAGGATAGGGCTGTTGCCGGGCCAGGTTTCTGATGGGTAGGTCGAATTAGTATCCTGAGCCGTTGAGGCTCGTTGGTCTGCATTTACTACTTGCGCCCGCGGCACCCTGAGCTGGAATTGGATGGCGTCTGTAGTCGCCTGGATGCGCGAGGCATCTCTGAGGTCTGAAATTGAAATGCCGAAACGGGAATTCACGAAGAGATTGAAAGGGTCGTCAAAAAGGAAGGCGACTCCGGATCGTTCTTCTCGGTCACCGAACGCGCTTCGGTACAAGAAGTACAAGTATTTGCAGTCCCTGTTTATCTCTACAGCTGAAGCCTTGGCCGAGCTGCTCCGAATTACAGGGGGGAAAGCCGGGTCGATTTTGAGATCGGGACTGAAGAAAGAAATATCCACGTCGACCTCTTCGAGCATCTCGTTGCAGACAAGTACGGATGATACCGGACGGTCAGGGTCATTGGGAACTGACATTCCCCAAACGAAAACTAACGGATTAGGTTTCATCCCGGGAATACAGATATATAGAAGATTATATGTTTCTCCATAGTATATGACATCTGGTGGTAAGCCATCGCCCCCATTCCAGCCTCCCTCATACATGCAGTGTCCAATTTGAACTCGGCCCGACCCCAAAGGGCGGACACTACCGTTAAGACAAACGTTGGCCCATACTTGCAGGCAAAACGGAGGCTCTGGGCAACTGAATTCAGCAATCTCGTATGGCAAATTTCGGTTAGTCTAAAGGACAAATGAACTTACGGCGTAATCCTTTGCTAGGCCATGATTATGGGTTGACAATGCAAGAAGGACCTTGATAGTGATAGCGAGTGCGACAAAGCCCAAGATAAATCCTGTAAGAATAGTTGTTTGAAGGTGAAGCCGCGACCTTGTAGGCACGACTGAGTTGGAGTCTGCAGAACTGTCTTTGGATGTGCCATCGGATAGCGGTGTGTGGCCCGTAGAAGATGTATCGTCCGCAAAAGGGCAGGTTTCTGGATGAGAACTATCCTCATCCACCTGGAGCGAAGAAGTACTAGCCCAAAGACCATGGGCTGGGTGGAAGACTTCAAGAAGGCGGCGGCCGTGGGGAGACGAGGGCTCAAAATATGCTTGGTTTAACTCTCTTCCCCTTCGCTCTGCTAATTCTGAATTTCCAAGTCTGGCGCAATTGGCTGGTGATGTGCTTACAAGAACTTCCGACAAGAACCCGTCGACCGATCTGAATGCAGCATCCAGTGCATGGTTCACTTCACCCTCCCAGGTTTCAGATTCCGCGGGATTGGAAGCAAGCGCGCCATTGTCTTGGACCTCTTGGGTCATGATCGAAATTGAGCTATACCTGAAGGACTCATAGGTAAAAGTCCTCCAGTATAAGGTGAGTCAAGCACAGTTGCTAAATGGAAAATCAAGATGACTACATGAGATGAGAAAAAGAATGGCGAGAAGTATGAACGAGTCCAACCCGCGTCATCCAACCCAGGTTCTACCCGTACAACACTGACTGATAAACACAACGGCATCAGACAGCCTACACTGCGCACAAATGGCAGTGCAAGTATAAATAAATATGTACATAATCTGTGAGGCAAAACGAAGCCGAAAACGCGTAGCAAGAACAGTGCGTATTGTGTAATGTGGAGGTGAGTAGTAGTGCGGCTAGCGAAGTGGGCTTTAAATACTACCCTGACAGACAGTCACCCACGTAGATACGGTTTTCTATTACACAATTACACCAAGTATAACAAGGGCTTAGTTTCAAGGGCTTAGAAGAGTTTTCATATTTCAATAATCATCTAGGGCGTCAAGAGGGCCATGAAGGTCTAGTCCTTCTCCTTGAGCCAGGCGGCGACCTGCGTCTCTATATACGAAAGCCTCGCTTTCGTTCCTGGCCCTCGCTCTCGTATAGCCTGTATACGGGAGCAAGTTTAACCGATCAGGCTAACGCGGGAGCGAAGCCCAGCTGAACGGAACGGGTACGGAAGGGTACAGGAACCAGCCTTGCCGCTCATATGATTATATACATAATATCGGAGTCCTGACCCGAAGGGTTTCGGGTGCCTGAGGCTGTCCCAATCCCTCGGGTCGTCCGTGTGACACCAACTGTCTTACTGGAAACCCGCCTTCGTTCGATAACAAATAGAAATCAAGCTGAGACTTCACAGCACTGTGAATGCCCAATACACCTACCAAAAGCTAAATCAAAGATTAATCTGCAGCAGCCCCCGAAAACTTACATGAGCTCCCGGTGTACGGTTACTTTCAACTCACCCAGAACCCCGGTGTAACAGGGGCTTGGAAGAGTGTTCAAATTGCAATAGTCATCTAGGGCGTCAAGGGGGCCATAAGGTTTAGTCCTCTCCTCTAGCCAGGCGGCGACCTAAAGTCCCTATATTGAAGTGACTCGGGTGGACTTACCTACCCCTGAGTCCTGGCTAAGGAGGTAATCCGACTATTGCGCATCCAAACCCAGTTAATATCAATAGATTCGAAGGGGAACCAGTTGATCAGATAGGATATATTGCAAGCGAACAGATGTAGTAGAAAATGAACAAAAAGAATCAATAAAATAACTGGGTGTTGGAAGTCTGAATGAGCGGTAGGAAGCCAAGTTGCCTGGGTCCCTCCCCAACCTTGACCCCTTATACTGCCCCCCTTTTAATAAATACATAAAGATAAGCCCTAGTTATCGGCTAAGTCAATATTTGACCACCCGCACTACTTCAATATGTGAAAGCCTCGCTTTCGTATAGCCTGTCTCATTCGATCAGGCATACGCGGGAGCAAGTCTAGCCGACCAGACGGGTACGAGAGCAATGATATTAGAGTCCTAGGTCGAAGAGTCTGGGGTGCAGGTGCAGTCCCGATCCCTTGGGTCCGTATGACACTTAATTACATACTTTTGATCTAGTGGGTAACTAGCTATCCTGCAGTGAAACTAACCTTTTTAAAGCCCCTTTGTTTTTGTTCCTAAACACCCTGCTTAAATTTTTTTTTTAAAGTTAGGTTTTCTGTTTCTTTATTTCACAAAGAAAACCTCAGGTCACAGAATGATTTTTTAGGGACTGTGCTTTTATTTGATTAATTCCTATCCAGTTGAAAGATACAATCTTGATGATTTCTTATTGCGTTTGAATGAACTTAATGCCAACCCCCCTCCGTTCCCCCACCCTAACCCCGACTTCTAATAGGAAAACTGCGCTAACAAGTACCGATCCCGCGACGCCTTATCTAAAATGAGTAAAGGCGCACAGGGCAGATATCTTTTATACGTCGCTTGAGCTACAGTTTTTTCCCGGTATTGGGGTGGTAGCCAAATTGAGACTAATCGAGTCTCCACCACAAATGAGTGAGGCCGTTTACAGCATGGCCGCAGCACCGATCGCACCGCCCATAGCAGCCACACCCATCAAGGCGCCGGTAGGCCTGACAGCAGCGGCCGTAGGGATCAGGCTGGACGAGCCGGTAGCGGTGGGATAGACGGAGCCCGTGCCGGTCGGGTAAGTGCCGTTTGACGCGCCGCTGCCGGGGGTAGCCGTAGCCGTAGCCGTCTCCGTGCAGATGTTACCCGTGGCGGTGAATACGTAGTTGACGTAGCTGGACATGCTGGCGGCCGCGGGCTCGGGGACGCAGTCGGTGATGTACTCGATGAGATCGGTGCTGTGCTCCTTGCCGAACTCGAGGAGGCTTCCGGCCCACGTCCGGAACTCCGGTAGAAGCGACGACGGCAGCGCCGTCGCGAGCGCGCAGAGCTGGTCCTGGTGCCCCGAGGGATCGAGTGTCATGGGAAGCGGGGGGACGTCGGTTGCTGTTGCAATGAAGGAGAGGATGTCCGTTGGTGTCTGCGGTGCTACTGCGAACAGGCCGAAGAAGGAGCTCTCGAGCGAGCTGCAAAATACGCTGTCGGATGCCTGCGACAGTGAGGTGCCTGCGAGAGCGGCTATCGAGAGAAGGACACGAGTGTTATGCATGTTGCTTGTTGGTTCGAGGAATTCCGGGGTTCTCAGGATGTAGTATGGTTGGTAAAAAGGTAGTAAGAGTGAAGTAGGCGTGAAGTTGAGAAGGGCGTGGTAGTTCGAAGCATCTATCCGCGGCCGAGATGAATAGTTTTATATTCAATGGAGTTTGTGTTGTGCTCACAACACTGGAAGGACTATAACTGGGTACCTACTCGCAACACAGAAATTCCTACCTAGCAAGGGTAGGGAGTTAGGTACGTAGATGGAGTCATTCAATCCCTGTTCTGTTCGCATAGTGTATGTCTACCTAATCTCCGCGTTGACTAGACAAACATCCCACCATCCCAAGCTTCGTTCGTCATTTTCGTACATAGTAGCCAGGCCGCGTTACTCACCGGCCAACAAAACTCGGAGATATTTGCTGACAAACTTATCTCCGAGCGGACGTCTACACGGATGTAAATTATAAGGCTAGGGTACAGTAATTTGATTAATCATGTTTAATGCGACAAAGAAACTTAGGATCTTAACCCCCGTAGTCATAAGCTGTCATGTTATACCTAACGATTCTACTGTAGAATTCTGCCCTACGAGCATGCTACACTATCGTATAGCCCCGGAACCCTCCCTGGCCCCTGTTTGTCCGAGAAGTCCGGGAGCATACATATGTAATCCATAGGGGCGGTGAAGGAGCGGCGCGCGTTTGCCAAGGCGGCGTTCGGCTTTTTGGATCTACCGTTGGAGGATAAAACGGACGGACAGGATACCAGAGAGGCGGTCTGCCAAGGACTTCGGCTGACTTTTCTCTCCCTCCAAGCACCTATTAGATAGACCTAAAGGGTGGGTTTCTATATGGGAATGAATATATTTACACGATGAAATCTTTTTTTAAATAGAGTTTATTAAATTGTCACACTGACCCAAAGGACTGGAACGGCACCCGAGACCCTTCGGCCCAGGACTTCCATATCACGTATATAATCATATAAGCGGCCAAACTAGCCGCTTATCTAAGACAAGCTATACGAGAGCGAGCGCGAGTAAGGAGCGAAAGCGAGGCTTTCGCATATAGAGACTGTAGGTCGCCGCCTGACTAAAGGGGAGGACTAGACATTCATGGCCCCTTTGAAGCCCTGACTTATGTAGTTTTCCAAGCCCTTGTTACAGAATATTGACACCAAGCATACCGATTGAATGCGAGACGAGCATCATGTATACCTACAGTACGAAACACCGGAAGATTGTCGATAGTGTAAATCTGAACAGACTTTTGGTTAGTCAGCTGTGAATTAAATTTACAATGCGTGCACTTGTAACAAACTCAACTCTACAAACCTCACCCACTACGCTGCATGCTGTTACGCAGGTCGGGGACTTGGTTCAGACCTTGAGGTCATAATCGATTTGCTCAGATCGTTGCACCATGGTAAGTAGTACAGTAGCTTCAGAAGAAAAAGCCAGAACTACTAGAGCCATACGCTTGATTGGCGTTTCAATCCCAGGTGTCGGCTGCCAGGATAGGCTAGTTTAATGGTATAGTTTTTTTTTACCCCTGTAGACACTGATACGTACTTAGTAGATGGAGATATTTTATGTCCGCGGATTTGACCTGTATCTGACCTGTACAGATAGGGGCACCATGGTAGTACTATAGGATGGTCAGTGCACTCGGCCACTAGGTTAGGTAGCTTAGCTCCGGACCTCCACTCTAATACAACCTCAATTTCACCCATCTACGTAACAGCACCTCTTGATGAAGTGAAGTCACCAAGCGTTTTACCCCAGAATTTGCTACCTTCTTTACTAAGTAATACTACTCCGTACACCATTATCGAATCGAAATTTTGCGCCGACAGGATAGTGATATATCTACCGCGACAACTGCGGCTACTCCAATCATGTGACCGTTGCTACGGCCAGATGTTGGAATGCTCTAGTCATAATAAGACGGACGCTTGTACAAGATGCCGCCGCCTAGGAGCCTACGGCGTGCATAGTATTAGCAAGGTGAGTAGCGGGAGGGTATGAACGCTACATTGGCGTCGATATTGTTAAGATGGGCTCCAGTTCCCAGATCTTTCCTGCAGTGGTTCTACAAGGCCTCATGTACTCACCGCACAACTCCCCCTTCTACAACACACTTTCGAGCTTTTGAGGCACACGCACGCAGCGTATACGAATCGTGTGTTTTTCACCCCCATCTCTCCTTATATGAGCTATAACTTTAGTTTAAAAAAAAATTCTATTTACTTGCTCATAGTTCAGGTAGTACCATGCCATCCTACGGACCGATAACCGGTCCGTAGAATTGCTTGATACGGATGCTAAGCTAGTCCACGGGGCGTTGCCGACGCGTCAACTAGTTAGCCTAGCACACCCCCACTGCCACCTGTGTAGAACACAGTAACACTAATGCCTTAGCTTGGCCGTTTTTAGCCCAGACCGATTGATATAGTCGTAATTAAGGCCCAGGATCGGGAGTCGATGTGGGAGTCGAGGCCACCGGTCGTCAGTATTATCAACAATCAACATTAAGGTCACGGTCAGGACTTAGGTGTCTTCTTCGACAGTTTCCTGTCCAACATGGACATCGAAGTCGGTTAGTCATTCCCAGCCCTTGATACCGCTGTGACGCCCGCACCACCTATACATCCATCATCATTGTCATCATCATCATCACCATCATTATCACCACCGTCGCCATCATTGCAACCGACGCAAAGCCAGGTCCCCCGTCTTGAAACTGAATAGGATCGACGACAATTACAAATCAGACGACGGCATTGCTTAGTTATCCTAGCCTATAAAGCCCTTGTATCCGCTTTATTGTTTAATCTGCGCCTTAAGCGAGGGCATTATTAATCGTCAAAACATGATGGGCAGTCTACCGTTGTTCAACAACCATGCTTTTAGATAAGCACTAACGTTGCTTGTCTCTCCCGGATCCAGCACTTCTCCCGCGTTTTTGGCGGCTTTGGCTATGACCAACAGGCTAGGAAGAAATCCTTTGCTGTGCTTTTTCGGCTATGGATTATGTGTTGCGAGCCCTACAGAGAGGACGACTCCAGGGTTCATTAGTAATGACCATAGTAGTGTTGATGGAAGTCAAGATTGACCCGGTCCCGGGCCACAGCGCTATAGTCAACATGGCGGATCACCCGGAGCCAGACAGGACACGAGGCGGCCGAGGCCATCGTCCAATGCTGTCGTTCACCACCTCACTATTGCCTGCTATACACTCAGCCTCAGCATCCGCGTGACACTTCTTACCGCACTGCGACACGGCGCTGACCTGGTGTCACCTTTACGCTCATCAAATTCTTCCTCTACCCCCTCCACTCCGCGTGGCTTCCCTGTTCGCAACTACGGCACGGACATGGCAGCTGATTCCGTAACGTAGGCGGCGGTGGTGGTGATGATGGCACGTCCCAGGGCCAGTCTTACTAGCCGACATGCGGCTGGTGGTTTTTCGTGCAGATGACCAGCCAAGTCCTTCCCTATACCTACGAAGCAAACATTGGGTATGGAGGGTTGTCCTACAGCTTTAGGAGCTATCTTTGGTTCCTATCATGCTTTTGGCGGTATGATTGAGTTGGTGTCGTTGTAGTACACTGTCTTACAGCCAGATGGCAGTTGAGAAGCCGCTTTGCGAGGACGCATTGGAACCAAAAACTGGTACCGTTCATTGTAGGTCGAATCTATCTATCTAACAAAGGTAGGCAAGTGGGTAATGATGCGTTCTTTGCTTATATCCTTACGTATTATCTGATCAAAGCTCCCGTGGCACCATGGATTGGACGAGTAAAGCGAGACACCCCCTAGCCTCGTGATAATTTCATTAACTCGGAGTTAGGAGCAAACCACGGCCCTCACGAAGACATCGACAAGGAACAGGAGTACCAAACCAGAGTCGGAACGCGCATCTGGTAATTCGTCGAATAAAAACACGGTCTGGAAAAATAATGTCTGACTAAAATTGGTACACCAGAGCCGCACTTTCCAGAGGCGGTGAAGGCTACACTAGTGAACCTTCCACTAACCTGCCTTTTGTTTGCCCTAGAGTATACGTCATCGACAACTTCCACTAAGCACCATCTCTTCACGACGTCCGTTGAAGCGGCCAAATTCGCTAAACGCAGACAGGAAGGCAAGTCGCTGCATCAATTACCAGAAGAGTGGCGGGGAACGATATACCTCAAGGCTCTAGGGAATGTAGGGACTTATGAAGAGTGCTAAATAGGGAGAAAGAGAGGCGAATTAAGTCACGAAGTAGGTTTCACAAGGAGAATAAGACGATTGGTCTAGCTATCAACGTGGATGTGTTGTGCGATCGTTGACGAGACACCAATGGCACGGGGCTGGTTGCCTCAGAAACAAAGGTAACCCAATTAACCTCAATTTTAGTATTAGGATGACTGCGAAAGAATTAGTTGATAGAGCATATATTATGACGTGGATCTATGGAGTAGTCTTGAACGTGAAAGTACCCCTTTTACTCCTCGCTTTATGCAGCTCGTCATCACTTTTGAGCGGTCCAGCCGGCAATGACCAACTTTGAACTTAGAGTCTCAACGAATCTCGATAATTTGGACATAGAAACGATATCGCGCGAATGGTAGAGTTCCCCCGAGAGTCCGAGTCCATACAACAAGATGCAGATGTACATGCACAGGTCATGATCCAACCTAGGTTACCATCATCAAGCGACATGATGGAAAGGTAGGCTTGTTCAATTACAGTGTTGTTCATTATTCTATTCTGCCCTCTTCTCTTTCTTCTTGTCTATTACTCATACAACCGCGTGGTATAAAACATAAAACGTAAAACACTGAACCATCCCAGAGTATCATTTGTTCACTTTTCATCGTCAACCTTCCAAGCAGGTCTATCCGGATCCTGCAACCTTGCCAACTCCAGTAATAACCGATAAACGTAAATCACTATATCAACCTCGCGGAACGCTTGAGCGAACCATTGCTGGCCCTGTTGAGCAATCTCTCTCGCCCGTTTTTGTCCACTCTCAGTGGACGTCAGGTAGAACACCAAATCTGGGAGCTCCTCCATGCTCTGGCTGACTGGTATATAGTGCACCCACGGCATGAGCCGATCGTCGTGCCACTCGCGGAGTAGGGTCTGCTTCAACGGCGCCGACTTGGAAGCGAGGAGTTTATAATACCGGCCACTGATGCCGTTTCCGTCCAGGTCGAACACCAGTTGCGAAAGGAAGGGGCGGTCCCCGCTCGCCCATGGCTTGCGCTTGAAGTATTGACGTTGCTCTTTGCAGGATTTGGTATCGCACTGTAATACTCTGGCAAACGCTACGTCGTATAGCCGGCCATTGAGGAACAGTGATCTCACCCGGGCAACGACGCCGTTCCTTTCCTGGAGGTAGTGGAGAGGCTGATCTGTCAGGTGCTGCGCTAGCCCGACAAACCTCTGTCGATGAAGATTTTGCCATTGTGCTGCGCGGCCATGGCCGCCAGTGGTAGAGCCAGCCCAGTATAGATTGTTTTTCTTCTTATCCCAGTCAACATCATGGTCCGCATGGTATCTGAATCGGTCCTCCTCTACGTACGCTGAGCTAGGATACAGCAGGTCCCCCATGGTTGATGGTGCGCCGGTAGACATTACGGGCACTAACCCTTCCACCAAGCGCAGGGATTCGGGAGCTGCTAGTAGGCCGTGTATGTCGCTGTATTCGGCATGATCGCATAAATCCAAAGATGACTTGCGATCTGTAACGAAAGGCAAGCCGTAGGTATTTATTGGAGATTCTCGCTGGGCAACCGATTCGCTTTTTCTTGGAGAGCAGTACTTTGTTAAGGCCTCCCAACTACGCTTGCCGCCCAAGTTAGTTATGTTGAGCTTGTTCGCTTGTTGGGATGGCGGAGGAATAATGACGGTGGGCTCGTCAAGGTGGTTGAGAAGAAATTTCAAATCAAACGACCAAGGGACTTTGCTCGTGATCCTATCAAAGAAATGCGCGTTATTTCTGTCGTTCTCTCGCCCGTGGTGACTGCACTGAGTTTTGGCTGGCTGACCGGACATTGTGCAACTCCACAGTTCATGATTTGGTTCATCATAGACTTTGGACATGACCTGAAGAATTTCCTTTCCACTCAATTTGAGAAAAGGAGTGATGCCCTCGGATATAATATCGAAGTCATCAATCATTGGAGACTGATGCGACTGTGCAAATTTGTACCACTCCTCGAAGCCATGTGGTGGATCGAACCCATAACGACGCTGGTATTCAGCATAGGCAGCTGGGTACGTCCTTGATTGGCTCTGTACTAGACGATCGAAACTAGCTTTGGCTTCGCGAGTCAACATCTCGACGGGGTGTCTATCAAGATGAACTAAAGCCGACGACCTTGCGATTTGGATAGCGCTCAGGTTGACGAGATACGTAAGCACAGGCAGGATAGCCAGGACCCAGAGTATCGACCTCGCTGTAGCCTGCTTCGGTAGCAAGGATACAGTTTGGCCGAGAGAAACCAAGGAAGCTACTACGGTCATGAAAGCTCGAGTGTCCGTCTGCTGGGCAACGGGGTTTTGGGTGGCGAGGAGGCTGAAAGTGCCCGCCAAAGTGGCAACAATCCACGAGGAATTTCGCGCCTTCAACCTTGTGAGTATCCCAACCAGCTATGTCAGGGTGTCACTTACCAATTGCGACGTGAAATACCACGTGAGGGCCTTCACAGTGCCCAGGGTTAACGTGTCTATCACATCGGTACCAGGGAGGCCGATGGCGTACGATTCTCTACCCAGTATGATAGCCAATATGACCACTACACGTAGCGAGAGAGGCCAAATGGCGGATTCGAAATCAAAACCCCGAAACCATTGCGGCCACTTGCCAGTCTGAGGAGTAAGTAGAGTATACGCGACGAAGAGAGCAATGATAGGAACTATCGACAAAGCATATGCGAGAGGATCCCATTCTGACAAAACGATGATGGCAAATATGGCAGTCAAAGCAACGCCTGTAACATGAGACACTGCGGGAGGATAGAGACCAGGTCTCAGATATCTATAGCCTATGGCAAGAAGTGGCGCCAATGCTGGCTGGGTGACGTTAGACTGGTTCGTAACACGCGTTACCATAACTATCGTAGGCTGGCCACTTACAAACAAGACAACAAGGCCTACTTCAGCTCTGAAGACACTGCAGATGGCAATGCTTATAGCGACGAGCCACAGCGAGAGTGTAGAGGGCTTTCCATTCAGGCTCGATTCCGGGAGACCGTTGACCGACGGCAGTGGTTTGACATGCTGGAAAGCATTTCGGTAACGTGTCGCTATTATGAAGACTACCGGCAACAGTACCCAGGATAGCAGTTCGGAAGTCAGTTCAGACTGTCTGGATGATAAATGGCATGCCAATGCACCGAATAGCAAAGCTGCGAAGGCTGAGTGAGTAGGGGGGTCGACGAGCCTCGGGGCTGGGGATGGGGCGGCGTTCCGCACATCAAAGCTCTGCTGTTGGCCAAGGGGGTCTGATATCGATGCCTGCGACATTGTGGACGAAGACGATACGTGATGGCGCATGATTCGTGATTGTAAATAGTAGTAGTTGTCGCATTTTCGAGAGGGTATATATGGTAATGGTAATCAGCGAGCCTCTACTACAACAACGACAACACTTGGCGATTCCCTTTTATGCTGTGATGAAAAGTCTAAATAACCTGAATGCTAAATGCTAAATGAATGATGAGCATCGCGTCGCATCGTATCGGATCTCGTAGGTACAGTAAAGTTTGATGGAGTGCCTACCTCGCCCTAAGGTAGGTACAGTAGCAGCCAATGATTCTAGGCTGCCACTAAAAGCAATCCGTCATTGGCCGAAACTCACTGAATCCTCCATCCCGTTATTACAGTCCGCGATAAGTAGGCCAAGCACGCTAGAGTCAAACATCGCGCATTACCGAAGTGGGTAGGTACATAGTCATAGTCTGCAGCCTGCAGCCTACAGCCTGCAGGTACAATCGGAAAAGTGAAACGGCCATCGAGAGTGAAGAAAGTTCAAATCGCACCGAGTATCGTGAGCGGGGTAGTCCGTTACTTACTGCACTTACCTATACTATGTACCTACCCACCTGGGTTGTATGTCACCTTACCCAGAAATAGCTATATATAGGTAGTTTAGCCAGTAAGGGCAGTCCCAGATATGGCAGGATAAGGTGCCCGTAGTTGGGGCACGTACTGTACAGTGCGTGGGCTCCACTCTTCAGACACCACCTTTCCAGTATCCAGGTACAGCACCCTTGTGCTGGCCATGTATGTACCTACCAAGTCTCAGCGCCAGTTACGTGAGTTGTATGTATACCTTTGACGGCTATTTCGGTATCAAATTCGAAAACCACACTACACCAATAACAGGAATATGAGCGAATTAAATTTATCAATAGAGTAAATAACATTGAACTACTATTAGTACTATTGATGCCGAAATAGCCGTCAAAGGGATACTGCCGTTTCGGCACCGCAACCTGAGAAGTGGGCCACACTTAACAGCGGGACTTATTACATAATTCAATTAAGTGTGTCTACAGTACATAGATCTATAGATTGCCCCACTGTTGAACCTTTACCTATAGTACTTTTCAAGTCGCGGTGCCGAAACTGCACCCAAAGGAATACTATTATGATTTCGACTGCGAATTGCTACACCTAAACCACATCCTACAGCAATCGGGCTTACGTGTCGCATTTGCTCACGCATCGCTAACAGACGTAATGTAGGTTCGAACGCACTCGCGTAACCCGAACACAGCTCGCAGAGCCTATTACACGACTGACCGAATCCACCACCGACAAGCCGTTATACACGCCACCACCGCTTAATACAATCGCACAATCATAATGGTAGTTTCGCGACCTTCGGTAGCTACCTAGGTAGCCGGTACGTGGCGCGAAGAAGGCCGGATCGCAGGAGGGCCAAAGATTGCTTCTTTTTCGAGCCCAAGTAAGGCCGCTCCCACCAACTACAAAACGATTTGATCCAGTTGGTTCTGTAATAATCTTGTCGCCTTGGGCTTTGCTGGATCGATTCATGGTTGTGAATTGACCTTCGCGAAGCGAATATGTATGGCTGTAAGTTCCCACCCTATCTAGGAATCACCAAGGTTGATGGTGGACCGCACTTCGTCATGACCGATCGCGTAGAAAACCTTAGCCACGATACTGATTACCTGGCTGATACCGTATCCCATCACTGTCACATCCCACTGCTCAGTTATGTTACCGACGCTTGCTACAATACCGCCGACATTAGAAGTGGTGTCTGTAACAATGGACTCCGGTCCGTCTTCTCAGCATCATCGCAAACCAACAAGATAAAGAGTCAGAATACGATAACAATAAGCCCGAAAAGGTACCTGCTGGCTTCAGGACCATTCCAGAAACAATGATTAGGCACAGCTGATGCGAACCATAAGACACAATGACCAGTATACGAGAGCCCCTACCGGTTGATCTTGAAAGTTGGTGCTGTAGGGAGGGACTTCATGTACCTCGATTGGGAGCGTAACAGAAGAAGGGAACGACTTGACACACAGTTGATCTCAATTTAGTGCTATGACGTCACAGAGCGAACAAGCTCCTTGAAGTGAGGTCAAGAAAAAATAACTAACAAGTGATCGTTGGACATCTAATGCGTCCTTTTTGCTAGTTCACACCTGCCGAGGCGCTAAGCTTAGATTGACATGAGAGTAGGAACGTAAACACATGGAGGACCTGCTACGCCTTATACGTAGAGAAGGAGGCGTAGTGGTTCCGGGCAATTGAAGCACTGCTCCGGATCTGATATAGTACAGCTGGAAATAGCCGCGATAAGAGAGGCGATATTAGTTATCGACAGAGGCTCTCTAACCCATAAGCCCATGGATGAAGTTCTATAGAGGCCCAAAAACTGGTGCGTCGAGTCGTCTTTCGGAAGTGTTACAATATCTTTGCCAGTTTTAACAAACTTCCCTACCGTAGTGTTATCAATGGGCCTGAGGACATGATTAAGAAGGTGCGCTATTGGACCATGACTACCCAGTTCTTTCACGCAGTTGGTTGTGCTAGCCGCGTCCTCCTCCTTGATTAGATGTGCGGCATGACGTAAATGATAGGCTGTCATGTGTACTGTGGGCGTAGCTAGAGACAGATTAGACTCGTCTGTAGTACTTTTGTTCACGGTACTGCGAATAGACGCAATCTACTGACTACCTACTTCATAAAGGAGTATAAGAGCCTTAATTTTAATACCTATAGTTAAGAAAAGCGTTTTCATTTTAGCCCTGGCATTCTCGAGTACCTAAGTCATTTAGTTTCAACAATGCTGTAGTAAAGAAGGACTAATCTACTTGTTAATTTACATCGAGTCGGAAGAGCCGAGAACCGAAGAATATATCGTACCTCCAGATCCTAGATGATGAGTCTTGGCGATAATGAGTATTAGTTGGGTCTATCTAAGGCATTTTTAAGGCATAGTAGGTTGAGGAGTGGCTATACAGACGTTTTATCCGGGTAAGTTGATGTAGCTACCGCAGTCCAAGATCCAGTCCGGAACTTGAAGCAACAGCGATAGCACTTAATGGATTAGAGTCTCCCTGTTTTTTTCTTTTGTTCGTTTAATGTAACTTTGACCTTTACTTTTTATTTACATACATGCTTTTTGGTCGGCATTCGAACCCCTCTTTTCATTGTGCTCCGATTCTAGGCCTCCCTTGCAGGTAACGCCAATATGTCTTGACAGGTCTTGACGTATGACATAGCCCAACATTCACATCATTTGCTAAGCCCCAAACACTGGCGTGCTCATAATGTATAGCATGCTAGCTGGGGTCTGCCAGACTAACTATGTAAACGTTGCCTGTTATTTAAAAACATGGAATCGAGACCAAAGCAGGGCGTACAATGGCGTTTGAATTGTTCCTTAGGTACTGTATACATACCTAGGTAAGTTGACAGGTCTCACAACCGCCCAGCATGCGTAATAGTTGTCTCTATTTGTTTTCTTTGTACAAAACCAGTTGGCTTAGAAATCACTCATGCATAATGCATGCCTCGTCTTACCCAGCTTATAAGCCAATATTTGTGCAGACACAAACATGAAGCGATGGTAGCCTGGGTCCCCCCGAAGTTGACGTATTGCTCACCACCTCTTCTGATAGCAAAAGGCAAATTTACCACAGCCTAAGTTCGCTAAATAGCACCTTTCGCGTCACGAGTTAGTTTTGCGGAGGGACAGAAAAAACCAACCGTCATCCGGGTTGTGTAACTATCCTCTAAAATCTAAGTTTCGTGCGCGGCCTCGTGTTATTCCCCTGCTGCATGCGTTACATACCTAGATGGTTGCTGGTTGCTCCAGGTGCCCAGTCAAGGTCACCCTAAAGCACCAAATGCTTAGACTATCGCCTAGCAGATAAATAATCTAGCTACACGCACTCAGCAATTCTCTTTTCCATAAACAATTCCCACAACTAAACCTTTGCCGCGCGTAATGCATCACAAACCCGATTGTGAGGAACCCTGTACTTGAGGTAGGTCATACGTGTTGTTGCTACGTGAAGGTTCCTGAAACAACTTTCATGGGCCAGTATGACCATATACAGAAGAAGTCTCTTTGCTGTGTGTCTGTGGAGACCAGCGAACCGCCATTCACCATCATAACCCACAGTCACCATGGGTCCAGCGATAAGGTGTCCAATGCATCATGGACACATAGAGATCGTTTTATGTGTTGCCATCAAAGAGGCTTTAGAATCACTTAGGGTCATGGTTGACAAGTATCTCGGTGGCGCACGCGGCCTTGTCGCTGCCGATGTATTGAAGGAAGCGATCAGCAAGAGAGATATCGTCCGTCATCGAATCAACCTCTATCATTTCGATTTCTCATTACATTTCGGCGAGAAGTACGCCAACTAGGCCACGGCTGGATACAGAATGAAATGGCACGAATGCTGCAGATGAATTGGACGCCCAGTTGCCAGTCGTGCCTGGCGGGAAAAGGAGGGCAGGGAAGAAAAGCGCGTGGATGAGGAGAATTCTATAGATAGTGCGAATGTAAAAGGCAACAACGGGGAAAACGTTGATAACATTGATAACAAAGAGAAAGAAAAGGGGGAGGCAAGCAAAGATGCGGAGAAAAGTGCCGACGACTACGACTTCTTCGACGCCTACCGCGCCGTTGGTGAATATAACAGAATTTGCAAGAAAGAACTCAGAGAGAATGACCGGGGTTCGTGGTCAATGTCCAACAGAGTACAAGAAAACACGGGACATCATTAAGAAAGTCATCCAAAAAGACCTAGCTGAGAAGCTCAATGTGGAATAGCCGAGGGGCTGCTCGTGACTCTACGGAAGTACTGGCTTGAGTCGCGATACCGCCTCGACCTTTACGCTGATGAAGAATACCGGATTGATGAGGTAGACGAAGAAAAAGAAATGGGTCTAATCTAACTATGAGAATCTATTGATCGCATTCGTCTGGCCCCGAACCAAGATTGAAGGGTCACTGTCGGGTACGGAGCAACTGATGGTTTTGGAAGTTTGAATGTGTCGGGACTCGATATGTTCTCCTGGGCATTAGCACAGGCAAAGAGACAGCCCCCCCCCCCCCCCGCTTCTCACTTGACTCTTTTCATGTCTAGTAAAGTACTTTCGTTTTCATAGATCTATATATTGAACCGGGCTCAGGGGGATGTCTGTACCTGGCACCCCAACCGGGGATGAATTCTGGCAATACGCATCCAAGGTTGGCAGCAATCACCGAAAGTATTGGGGAATCAATTGATTAAATAGAACACAAGTAGGTCAACTAGGTAAATAACGGAGAAAAACGACGATAATTGCTATGGTGTTTTGCAAAGGAGTGGTAATGGCTAAGTTGGCTGAGGTGGCCAAAATCTCCGAAAATTTGACCCCCCGTCACACACTACTTGCTATAAGTGCGTACAATACGGAGTATATCCCCTATTATTGGCTGGACCCCTGCCTTCACTAGTTACCCGGCTTCAATGTCATCAAACAGGTTGCGTTCCTTCCATACTTTCATCGCCAGGTTGATGGGATGAGTCGTGGACTGTTCAACTCCGATCTACTGGTCCTTTATGTAAGGCGACAGTCATGATCTTCTACCACTAGGTTGACAATAAGTAAGGGCCATAACCTCTATTTCTAAATTCTCAGTCAACTGTTCCCTTTTTCGTCTTATTAGCTTACTTATTAGTGCCTCGCTCATAAATTACGCTCATAAATTAAGCTCATGGGTGTGATGGGTTCTGGAGGTCTTGGCTTTCGGGACCGGCTTATACTTCTATGCTATAATAGGTATCGTCACTGTCCCGATCTCTAGAGAGGCGGAGTTTCAGCGGATCCGTCATGCCATCAGCTCGCATTTGCCCCACAGTACGGAGTAACCTGCACAGCCTTCAGGGGTTATATTTATAACCTTGTACACGACAAAGTCGAATTCGAGCCATTTCGAACGTCATTCATTCTCTTATTCGTTTCTAATCCCATCTCATTATCCCGTAGCTTGACAGTTTTGCATCTAATCTTTAATTAAGAGCGAATTCAGTTCTAATGCCTCGCAAAGGCTTCGAAAAAGTCCGTAGTGGTTGTATTACATGCAAGTCAGTCAGTCCAGCCACTTTACCTACCTCGACGTGAAGACTCACCAACACAAGGGCCCGAAAGGTTAAATGTGATGAGGCTCGGCCTAAGTGCCTACGATGCCAGACTAGCGCCCGGATCTGCGGTGGTTATCGGGCGCCTCCACCAGGGTCATTCTCTTGGAACAGCTTGCTACAACATCGGCCGTCAACTATTCCTTGTTCAGTTTCCAATAGTGTCGAGTTGCGCGGTCTAGATTTCTTCCGCTGCATAGTAGCACCGGCTCTGACAAACCCCCTTGGCAACTCATTCTGGAAACGCTCTGTTTGTCAGCTAGCGGTCCAAGAACCAGCTGCTAGGTATGCGGTTCTTGCAATTGGCTTGCTCTACGCACAACTTGACCCGTCATCTCACGACCCTCCAAATTCAAATGAGTATCGTGTAGCTGTGAATTATTACAACAAAGCCTTGAGACAAGTCGCTACATCGGAGCACCCCGACGCGGAGACGACACTTCTGATATCCATATTGTTTACTTGCATCGAGTTCCTACGAGGCAACGCCGTCGCAGCCATCGAACATTGCCGCCATGGTATACACATACTAAGCTCCATAAAACAAGCCTCGTCCGACACATCGGCTATTATTCACCACCTTAGTATATTTCCTTTCTTTTTTGGCGCCACTCCCTCCGACTTCCCTCCCCTTCGAAATCCGAAATGTACTGGCGACAATTACCATGATCTACCTCGAGCGGTAGAGACGCTAGACTGCCTTATGTCAGAATCTGCCAGGCTAGTCCGTGTCTTTGATCCTTATCGGCTGGGTTCAATCAACATGGCAGAGGTACCATGTTCATTGACTACGACTCAACACGCGTTAGGGCGAAGTTTGGACACATGGTACACACGATTTTCTAGTCTTGTACAGAACCCCAAATCGAATGATCAGAACCGGGCACTTTTACGCATTCTAGAGATGCGATGGAATGTCTGCAAGATCTGGGTTCGTATAGCATCATACCAGGATGAAACGTTCTGCGATACATTCCGAGACCAGTTTGAGTGTATGGTTAAGCTTGCGCGGGAGGAAGCCGCCTCCAGAACTCTCTTCGAGCCCGAAAGACTCCATGCTTTCAAGTTCGAGATGGGTCTATCGCCGTTACTACACTTTGTGCTCCTCAAGTGTCGGTTCCTACAAATTCGGCTGGAAGCGTTGGAGCTACTCAAAACTCTTGCTTGTATTAGGGAGTCTCTATGGGATGCGCGTTTGATGTACGCGATTAGCATACGCATCATTGAGCGAGAGCATGGCATTGAGCTCTCACCATGGCTGACTCACCTGAAGTTGGAACATACACATTTGGATTATGCACTGCCGAGTGATGACAAAAGGATCAGGGACTCGTGGCTTGATGACGAGACGCAGTTCTATGTAGATTCCAATGGATCAAAAATAAAAAGGAGGAGGATTTCCTTCTACGTGCGCGACGAAGTCCCAGGGAGGGTTAGAATAGTTCGAGATTGGGTCTATCTGTCAGAGAACTACTAAAATTGGACTCAAACCGCTATAATGGATATTTCTATCGCAAGTCTCAAATCGCAACATTTGCGGCGATTCGTGTCTCTAAGAATCTGCAGACCCAATATCCCATGCACTTTTGCTTGAGCAGACAATCTACATTTTCAGTCTGTGATTTGGTTCTTAGAGAGCCAAGTTATTAATACAGATCCCCCCTTACCGCAATTCTTATTTCAGCAACGAGAACGGAATCCCATAGATCTTGGCAGCTCCCCCCACCCTGAAAACATGTTCTTAGGGAACATTATATGTTGTACCCCAAACCCTTCAGATGTTCAGACAAGGTGTGTGGGGCATTTGCGAGAAGCTTCGCCCCCATGGCAGCCCCTTGACTTTGAAAATCCATCTCGGATATGCCCCACCCATATTCAGGAAGTGATTATCAAAGGGTGTTCATCCTAGTAGGCCAGTTACAAACTTTTGGCAGATCAGGATACGGATGGTCAGCATACCATTCGAACATGAGTCTGTTCTTGCAGTGGATATTGCATAAATAGTCTCGTCGTTGCCTTAATTTTTAATGGTACTCGGCAACTTGTCTTCACTATCATTTTCGTTGGTTTCAGCTAGAGATGTTTTCTACTTTCAAGACTGCGGGCCTGTTGGCTCTAGCTGCGAAAGTCTTTGCGACAAACCCCAGCGCGTGCGCCCTGGCGGGACCTGGGTTTCCATCACCATCTGGTCTGTCCAACAGTTCAATGTTGAATGAGGGTATTGCCGAGTTTGAGAAGTCCCTTAGCAGCGTGCAACTCGGCTTGCAGGCAAACGACACCGCATGGGCCGTAGCTCTCTTCTCGTCTAAGGAAAATAAGACGCTGTACGAGCATTACTACACCCCTCCAATCGACGTTGGAGTATCGAAGGTCGACAGCAACTCGATCTTCCGCATCGGAAGTGTCTCTAAAGTCTTCAGCGTCTGGTCATTTCTGATAGAGGTTGGTGATAAATACTTCAACGACCCTATCACCAAATACATTCCCGAACTTGCGAATCTCACCTACAACGGTGGAAGCGACCAACAAGAAGTATATAACGATATCGACCACGTCAGATGGGAAGAGGTTACACTAGGCCAACTTGCGAGTCATGCGGCTGGAATACTTCGTGATCGTGAGTCATCACGTTTGCTGCCTTCAATTACAGCATGTATTATGACTAACAAGCCTTCAACGTGCCTGCAGCCACGTACAACGATCTTGCGGCCGAGCTGGATCCCAATCAAGTTTCAGCTCTTGGGCTCCCGGCTCTAAAAAGAGACGAGATTCCTACATGTGGTATTCCTGGAGGCAGTCGGATTTGTACGCGAAGTGGTACGTTCAGTATCCTAATCAACCTAATGGAGATCAAAGAACCTCTTGTGGGTTGACAATGACGTGGTGCATCATGCTAACAATCAACACCTAGAATTATTCTCCTACATTTTAAACCAGCGTCCACTTTATCCAACCGCACACTCTCCGGCCTATAGCAATGTCGCCTATACACTACTCGGGTATGCCCAACAAGCTATCACTGGGACCCCATTAAGCAACGCCGTGACGACCAACATCTTCGAGGCATTAGCTATGGCGAACAGCAGCTTCAGTCTAAAACCCTCCTCTGGGGGCGTTATCCCAGGCGGAAACGAGTCACAGGTTGGTTGGAACGAGGATTTAGGTCCCACCAGTCCTGCCGGTTCTATGTACAGCTCAACATCCGACATGGTCAAAGCCGGCCAGGCGATCCTCCAATCCAGATTGATATCGCCAGCTCAGACGCGACGATGGATGAAGCCTCTGACACAGACTGGATATCTCAGCACGGCGGTCGGTGCCCCGTGGGAGATCCGTTATTTGACATTGAATGACCAACGTATCAGCCAACTTTATACGAAGCAAGGAGATGAAGGCACCTACCATGCGGCATTGGTACTCTCACCGGAGCATGACCTCGGTTGGATTGTGCTCGCTGCAGATACCACAGGCGCGAATGCGGGTAGAATCCGAGAAACCGTGATGGACTCCTTCGGCGACTTGTTCCTCCCCATAGCTGAACGTCAGGCCGAAAAGGAGGCTGGCGTCAATTTTGCAGGGACTTTTGCCGATGAAGCCACGAACAGTTCTGTGAAGATCCAGACAGGGCCATCTGGCAGTCCCGGCCTATTAGTTACAGGTCTTACCGGTCACGGCGCTCAAGTCATAGGTCCGGAAAGTCCTCTGATCCAGATCTACGGTGTTGGGCAATCCGCGAGACTGTATCCTTCCAATCTGCGAGCAACAAGTAAATCGAAAGGCGGATCAGGAACGTATAACTCCCGACTAGGCTTCAGAGCTGAATTCTTCAACGCATCTCAACCTGGTAAAGTTCAAGACCCCTGTCTATCGGCCTGGACTGCTGTAGGGGCACCTCTTTATGGACAAGTCGCACTGGATGACTGGGTCTTCGAACTGCGAGAGGACGGTCAAGCGGAAGCTTTGGATGTGGGATTTCTGCGGCTGAGGCTGAAAAGAGCGAACTAGTGTCTGAAAATATTTTTCTGGATTTTTCTTTTTCCTGTTTCCTTTGTTTTCACTGTAGATCTAGCTGTTGTTGTCATCACTATTAGTCATCAAGGTTAGAATTATAACTGCGACAATAGACCATGTATGGGGCTTTAGACATCGAGCCTAGTGCCCATCCGCGCGCTAAAAAGAGCCAAGTCAAGTGCTATTCGATTTCGCGCGTAAGAGAAGATTGTGAGTTTTATGTTTTCCCTGATCAATTCTATAGATGACCATAACTATTAGGGCAAAATGCCAAGCAACTGGCACCTAGTCTTGTCAGTTCTAACTTCTATTCGCTAGATTCAACTTGTTCATCGTACATGCACGTTCTGTTATTAGTCGGATCTACACAACATGATTAAGGACCAAGCTGCTAATAGTAAGTATGTTAAGTTAGTTAAGATAAATACTGTCAATTCTGGTCAACAGTTCAACTTCTCTATGAGGCTTTTATATGCTAGTACCATGAACAAAAACCACCATATTATTTGTTTCCTTGAACACTGATGACAAGCCGAATTTATTTCAGTCGCTTCTAAGTTTATTTATTCAAGATTTAACGATGCACCTATTGTTCCTCCATATCCACGTACCCTAAACCGGCTATGTTATGCTAATTATTCGTGATAGAAGTCATTTCGATCATCGTCTATCGTGCCAATCCAACGCTTGGCCTTCGTCCCATCATAGTTTCCAGTTGAAGTAAGTCAATAGCATATTCCGGTTCGCCCTCCAACGTCTCTCGAATGTAGTCTATTGCTGTTATTGCCATCGACTTTGATGACTGATTATCCTCGCCGGAGGCGGGCGTATTGACTTGGATTTCCACGTTAGGATTGGCGCCGTGTGCGAGCAAGGACTTGACCGCTGCCACCCATCTTTCCCGATTCAACATTAACCTCTTACTTGCGTACGTTTCCATCAAGTGTGTCATAGTTGCGCTTCCTCTGGAGAAGTAATGCCGTCCTGCTTTTAGCGCTCTCAGCCAGACTTGGCCGTCATCCCTCGGGTCCGCGCCTGCATCATACAGAACATCCAGTAGCCTCGTGTCGGGCATATCGTGGTGAAAGTCTAGGTAGTCTCCACTCAAGCTCACACAGGCGCTGAATCCATCTCCCTTTGGACTCACTACGTAAACGAGCAACTCCTGTGCCTTCTTGCGCCTTGATTCCCCATCCATCTGGCCTAGTTTGTATTGGACATACTTGACTAGGTTGGCCTGTACGACTAGGGAAAGGAAATCTTTGCGTTTGGGTGACTTGCCTGCTTCCATAGGCTCGAAAGAAGCCCAATGTTTCCGTAACAGGCCAGGAAGCTTCCTATCGTACCAATCCGGATCCTCAACCAATGGCTTGTGATTGTTTAAGGCTGTAGTCCAGGATCGCTGATTAGACTCGTCAAGTTCGTCCAGCATCCGAGCGTACATTTCGGTATTCTTTGTCTCGCTGTCAATTCTCTCAGCATAGCGCAAGGCATTCGCTACAATAAGCCAGGCATCGGGTCGGAATCGGACATTAGGCCATGTGAGAACAGGCCGTTGAATGGTCTCAAAAGCTTTCAGGTGTCTTACGCAGCCACTGAGCAATGACAGATCAAGGTCGATGTCATCTACTGGGTGGATACTCGGTAGGCGCTGCCAAATATCTCTGCGTCCTACCCATTCTTTGGTAGTCTGATGATTGAAGACTACACGGCGAGCAGTCTCCAGGGTGTCTGGTGCCGATTTTGATTCAGCTTCTAGAAGACCAACGCAACATATCTTGAGACGTCGTTGCATCTGATCAGTCAATTGTTGAAGTGCCATTTTACTGAATGGCCTCGCAGTATCTTGGTTGACTTTGAGCTCGTTCCGGTAAGGATCCAGGTACCCTTGGTCAGAAAAAGCCAGAGTGATGATGCTAGGCGGCTGTTGAGCCCTCAAAACTAAATGGAAAATACGACAAGCATCGTTTTGATTTTCAGGTTTGAGGTTCTCTATCATTCGCATGTATAATCCCTCGGTGCCACCAAGACGGTTTGGTAGTGAATTCAGGGTAGATCTCAGGGTGCGAAGGCTGCCATCTATCACCATGTCCAGAGCCAGGCGAGCCCATAGGATGTCGCCTTGACTCTTTTGCGCCAACTCAGCGCATAGGTTCACTGTATCTGGCAGTCCCGGAGCCTCATCCTCTAGACGGCCGCCTATATATTCGGCAATTGCCTTTTCTGTGTGTTCCTGTAGCTTGATTCTGGGGAAATCAGCAAAGGCTTCGTCAAACTCGGGAAGCTCACGAGAGCTAACAACAAATTTGATAATGTCTTTGTTCGCCATACTGTTAATTAGTTTACTTATCTCAACGTGAGAATCCGACCGCCATTTGCTGCGTCCCCACGATTCGTCGCCTTCTTCCTTGTCGTATTGCACCTCGATGTCTCCCGGCTCGTAGTGGTCCTTCCGCTCCATTATGCGATACTCGTCTATACCGTCGATGAAAATAACCATCCGCAGCCTTTCGGACATGTGCGAAAATAATGAATAGAAGCCTTGGTTCAAGTTGGTCGTACTGGTGAATTGGACCGGTGGCGGCCACGAACAGTCGAAGAAGCTTGGAAAAGCAACCTTGATCAAATCACGTCTCGTAGACAGGATTTGGTACAGCGTGCTTCGGAGAAAGCCTTCGTACGTCTTCTGTATTCGATTTCCGCCTTCAAACATGAAGAATCTGGCCATGATCAACTCGCCCCCCCTAGCCCAACCTTGAAGTAGCTCTTTTCTCATATCTTCTGATTTCCAAGCGTACTTCATGAGTGTCGACTTGCCAGATCCTGCTTTCCCGCTAATCCAAAGAACAGGATCCTTGGAAGCTAAAAATGATTTGAATGGGGATACCTTTGGTGATAATATCCATTCGCATGTTTGGCCGTATGCTGGATCGATCCGCGATTCCCGCTCCATCATAGTATCAAAGTGCAAGGCGTTGAGAATATCTGATTTAGCCAGTTTAGCCAAGTACGTCCATAAACGTATGATGAGCTAAAAATCGTTAGGAGCATACCTTGATTTCGAGGCTCTTGGGCTTCGATTTCCGCTTGTGAGGGTCCCGATGTGATTTTCTTTATTTGTGAGACAAGCCGTAAATAACCCACATCGTCCCTGCTCTTGTATCGACACAAGTCGAGGTGATTTGTTGGTAATTCGTCCTTCGATACATTGAAGTTGTCGTAGATTACCGAATCTTTTGGAACCATGGTTTGCATTGTGCCTTTCCCCAGCTCAACTCCATTGGAATCGTGAATGGTGTCGATAGATGCATGGATCGTGGTCGGTAACTTCTCTCTGATACACACGACCTTAATATCTCGCGAAATCAGCAGAAAGGTACTGTGTTGTGTCTCGAGAAGTAGGTTGCTATCTCGCAAGGCACGTAAAAGTGAAGATGAAGGCATCGAAGGCGAGAGGACAGCCGTCGCGGCGACACACTCTCCCAAGGATCGCTTCCCGGACCGGATGTGAGGGGTACCCAGGAATATACATCCTATTGTACGAGGATAGACATTGCCGAGCTCCGCGTGAGCACCGTAAATTCGCGATAGGGCCGCCGTGACCAACGCTTCTTTTATCAAGAGACCTCCCAATCCGTGACCAACAAAAATAATAGGGCGTCTTGTTCCAGAGCGGACACGAGAGATATCACTAAGCAGACTTTCAGCCTGCCCAGCAAACGTATCACCAGAGCTCAACGTGCTGGACCACCCCCATGATATGATTCGTGCGTTGGGTATATCCTGTCCTAGTAGATCGCGAATCCAGCAAACACCTCCCTTGGTATAACTACTCAAGCGAGATCCAAAAAGCCCGTGTACGAAGACAATGTCGATGCCTTCCTCCCCATGGTGAATTCCGTCGTGCAGTATGCATGGTCCTCTTCCGTCAGCGCTATACAGTATCCTTTCCCGGGAGCTGCCAGCCGAACTGCTTGTGCGGCCGACACGATCTAAGCGCGGTCCCTGTAGAGTGTCTCGTGAATCACGACTGCTCGCACGAGTAAGCCGAGCAAGCGTCTCCCTGATCTTCTGCATGGTTCATTGTCGATACCGTTGATTGTTCTAAAGAAGAAGAGTGTAGGAACAATTTATTCGACGATGATGACGGATTGGGGTGAAGTACTTTGGGGCCACTGGGTTACCTACATTGCTTCTGCGAAAAAAAATTGTGCGTTGATTTGTTGACCTCCCTGTAAGAGGGCTCACTCGGACAAGGGCCGGACGGGTAACCGTTGCAGCCGGGGACATGGTGCTGACATAGTGGCCCCCCTTGCCATTATTAACGTATAAGCAACAGGGGGTTTGAAGACGTGGCGTACTATGTACGCGACACCCAGTATTTGTCTACTTTGACAAGCAGCGTACAAACCCCTATTTGGTATACGATTTCTACTTTGTGTAAACACATGGTTCGTAATTGGCGCACAATACCCAGAAATGGTAATCACTGGTCTGCTACGGACCAGAAAGCGGTTTTGGTTATGCTGACCGCCCATACTTGCCTATCATATTCACTACCCCTGCTAGGGTAGGTATCCCGTACTATCCGTACCGCATCATCTACACTAGTGTGCACATCCTCAGGGATTTTCAGCAATTAGCGCTTCGTAGTAAAACAGGGTTTCAAAGCACTTCATTTCAAGGGATAGGAAGGGACTTTTACGAGTCAAAAGAAAACATGTTCTAATACACAATATGGTTGATACAAGCTATATACGATCGGTACGTGCCGAGGATAACAAGCTGCCAAGCGCTCAGTATACGTTGCAAGTTTAGGTACGTCACCTGGATGCAAGTGCTCTCTGCCAAGAGACCGATCCACTTCCATAAAGACAGGCCTGTATATAACTTTCCTAAACAGTTTTAGGTTACCATTACAGTTGTTCTGAGATGCCGAGCAACTTCGCGGTGCTCTGAAATGGGACCAGTTGTAATTTGCTTCATTTAAGATTTTGCCTCAGTTGGTACCTTTTACAGTTACTGGACAAGCGACGGCCATATTACAAAGATGGAGTCTGATGATTATGAAGTATCCTTATTGAAAGGATAGAATTGCCGTCGATGTTAGCCCTGACTCAATTATGTTATCGTCTACAGTAGAAGAGTGCAACACGACAGGCACAGCAGACGCTGGACTATTAAAGTAAGAAACGAAAACGAAGAGTCTGAAAACAGCCGAAGAAACATTACACTACAGTAGAAATGAGGGGAAAGTGGAAACAGATAAGCGGGTTATGGGCTGTTCTCGCTCATCAATAGCAATTTGACAGCCCCTGAGAAGCTCCTCTATTATCCGCTATGAATTTCAAAACATCTAACTATTCTGGGTAAAGCATCTGTACGCAGAATCGTGCTAATTGTCCTTACAGTAAATGAACCTGCTTATTTTAGTCTACGTTTTGCTCTACTTACAGTAGACAAGGTGGCTTCTGCAATACTGTAGTATTTTAGAGTCTAAGATAGCTGTTATAGTACACTACCTCTAAAATTAGCACTCCCGTGTCCGGAGCGGATAGTGTTAGTATCTTGCTGGTTAGAAAATGGGTTAGGTCAACCCCACATGAATCGCAAGGGCTTGCCAAGTTGCTAAAATGTGATCTACTAGAGGATCCACACCTAGAAACCCTCTCTGCTGGCGCAGAGAGGGTGTCAAAAATGTGAATCAGGTCATAATTATTGAATCAGTTGCAGCGCCAAAATACACATAAATAACAGCTTAAAAGCTAAATAACTAGCACAACATAAACAATGAACGTATATAAAATATTATGCATACGTTTTAAATATGTGCTAAAGTATAGCTAAATTTTTTTTGATTTTTTTAAATAATAATTTCGTAAAATATTTAATTTTTTTAAATACTTAAGTTTTAATACTAATATAATATTATTATATTCGAAAAATAAAGCAAAAAAAGAAAAAAATAATTATATATATAAGTTTTTATAATAGTGCATATTGTATAAGTTATTTAGCTTTAAAGTTGTTAAAAAACAGGTATGTATGCACTTTGATTGGTCAATAACTGATTCAATAATTATGACCTGATTCACATTTTTGACGCCCTCTCTGCGCCAGCAGAGAGGGTTTCTAGGTGTGGATCCTCTAGTAGATGACTTCCAGAGATGTTGTTTATGCTTATCAACACAAGATAATACGGCTATTCAGTCTAGAGTAAGCCTAGTAGCTGCCATACAATGGTCTTGTTTGTGCATATAGCAAATCACAAGGTTGTTCCGATAATGTTTGGGATCGTGATCGCATGACTGGCAGCATAACGTGGGGCCGAAGGCGGTATCAAGTAAAAGCCCCGGTTCCTGGTGTGGGGATGCAAGGAACCACCTCCAAATCTAGGCCTCTGTGCCGTTTACTACGTAGCTACTACGTATGCGCGACTTGCGAGGGGGGTTTTCTTGGCGTTGGTAACACTAAGTTACCTGCAGCCTGCAGGATATCAAGGTACGACCGCGATATGCCCGCTTCCCGGGTTTATAAGACAGGGAGTAAATTGTGCATACATAACAGTTATAATGTCGGTGAGAAGGATTGATATAAGAAACGCAGCAACAATGCATAATGTTTGTAAGAGAGAGCAAGATATTAATTCATCGCCCACTTTAAGCATAACAAACCATCCAAATTAACTTCTTAAGCTCCCGGATATCCACTCTCAATAAAAGATTACCCGCTTGTTAGCTGCAGCATTGCACGCTCTGCAGTACTCCGTACAGTACACTATCAAGACTAACCAACAGGGATGATAGTCAGATATGTACTTCTCCAAGCTAGCGAGATTTTGCTGAGTTCGTTGTCGAAGCCAGCATGAAAGTCTACGCATGTACACCATGGATGGGGTCTAGTGACTGAATCTGGCCCTGCCAGGTTCCTAGTTCAAAGCGACCAGCTCTCCTTATCCAGTATAGTGTCATTAGTTCATATCTCGCAATGGTCCCATCTTCGTTCATAACTTGGCCCTCCCCACGTGGATCTTGAGTTATCAGGATCATCACATCTCGCATTAAGTTGCAAAGGCGTTCGGTGAAAGCACTCACGTACTGATAGCCCTCTCTGGAGACTGTTGGCGAACATAATTGTTTTATTTCGTTTTTCTCCGTTGCTCGGACATCGTTAATTCTCTATCAAGGTACCGACTTTGCCCGAAAGAAGGACGCAAGGCGTGTAGCTACGCAATCATAAGGGCGTCGTATACCCACAACTCACCGGGATTCTGCATCAACGCTTTGACTCTAACCATTTCTAACACCTCGTGCCGTTCCGCGCTCGGCTTGGAAGGCTGACAGCGCCAGGATGAAGACTACAATATTACACCTTGCTCAGCTTGTTCGCTCTGCCTTGAAAACCTCTTTCTTCCACCACGTTGAGCCCACTTCAGACCGGCCAGAAAAGTCTACGAAATGCCCTGAGTCGGCATGTGCTCACTCACAACTTCACGGGGAGGCCTTGGCAGTAGCCAGCCAGCTTGGCGGTAAAAATTTACATCTCTCAGACCTCACCAAGGTTTTTGCCTCATGGCCAACAGCAACAAACAAGCATGCCAATGAACTGGGGGCACTAGTTGATTCGCTGCTTGAGCGAATCATTACGAATAAACGGAAGTTGGAAGCTTTAAAACAAGCTGACTTCGGTCGTCTCATGTCTTTGTCAGTCCCATCATGCCAGGTCGCTCGACTTATCACTAATGCTCCCTAGGTGGTACCCTGACGCAGAATGGCCGGAGCTTAAGGTTGCCACGGCGTACTCAGTATGGATATTCGTCTGGGATGATGAGATTGATGCTGGTGATACAGATGCCGCAGCCAATGAGGAGTTAGCTCAGGCATACTACAGGCAATCTCTTGCTTATATTCATAGCGTGTTAGGTCTCGATGGTGGCAGTCAAGGTGACATCGAGGCTCCGCACCAAAACATGGCCCTATTTGCAGACGTAGCCCGTGGGGTACGGGAAACAACCGATATTCAACAGCGACAGCGGTTCTTCGACGAGTTAGAGAACTTCATGCTCCAGGTGGGAGTCGAGCACACACACCGTATGGCCGGAACCATACCAACTACGGAAGAGTACATGAACATACGATCTGGGTCTGTCGGGTGCGCACCCCAAATTGCTATCACTGAGTAAGTGTCCATCTGGTTCTACCTCGACTCATGAAGCTTACATGCCCCCATAGCTTCATGTTGAAGATAAGACTTCCTGAGACGGTGATGGAGTGCGCAGCGATGAAAGCCCTCTGGAGAGAGACTATCTATATATGTCTCATCCTCAACGACATATATTCGTGTCAAAAGGAAATAGTAAGTTTGAAAGCTCGATCTGTTTCATGATAATCTAACTTTGATCGTAGATCCAAGGCTCATTGTTGAACATTGTTCCCGTGATGTTCAAGAACATGAAACAGGAGGACCAAAATTGCATGACGGCCGTGTCAAGGGGTTTAGACATTGCTTTGAAGGAATCAATGGCAAGATTCGACGCTGCTGCTGAAGAGCTCGGCGAAATATCACCGGAAGATGCACGGCTACATGGCAACATTCTTGATTACATCAAATGGTGCCGCTATTTCATCACAGGCGTCCTCTACTGGAGCCTAGAATCAGGTCGCTACGGGATGGCGAAATGCATAAATGCAGATGGTACTCTAAGTATAGTATTATGATAGAGTTGGAACACTGAAATCTCCTGGGTGAGTATCATGACGGTTTGCTTCGGGTATTGGCGTTTAAGAGCATAGCGTAGCAAAGCAGCCCTTATTAATTCGACGATGATGAGGTACCGGGAAATGACAAATCTCGTTGTTACAGCATACTTTACGTGCAGATGCACATCTCACCTGTGCGTCAACAGAAACACGTGCAGTGGCGTTGGAACCCCTCCTCTTACGTCTAGGATCTCCCTTGTAATTTTAGTCCACTACATTTTGTGAGATTCTAAGTAGAGTAATTTGCCCCATTCATTTCGTCTTTCAGGGTGCCTACCTTAGCGTTACGCTACATGTCGGAGCTTTTTCCAAAAAAGCAAGCGGTGTCCTAGTTAGGACAAGCAGACCGAGTGCTATTTGACTTCGCGTAGGACTAGATCGTTAGTACTATGCTAACAACTACCGACGTGATGACCCGTACTGTATGTCCGCGATATTTAGAGCCAGAGAATATCAGGTCTAATAATATCAGTAAATGCCCGCGAGAAGCGCCAGTTCAATTGTTTAATTGGTTCGATGAACACCAGTACCATGTATATGTATCTGCAATTAGATGGCATCATAGCCAGGATTATTACGGGTAAGGGTTTCTTTCGCCAGGATCCTCTGAAACATTTCAAATCCCGATTGTGGATGGATGCTACGTTGCCACCCGCGTCTCATTTTGGACAAGGTGTAAGTACAGTGAAGTCTGTTTTGACCTATAATATTCAATACGTAATCTGTGTATCAGCTTGGCATCATACAGCTCAGCCGCAGATAGTTACAGGTCATAACATGTCGTCCAGTACATACATAGTAGTGGTTGTCATCGGATATCACCGAGTTGATCAATTGCAGACTCAATTAGTGATCGTTCTACTAGTTCAATAAATGCGGTAAAACCTGGGGGTTTGATCTACGTCGTGAGATGGCTACCAATTAATACGTTTTCAAAAAGGAGTTTTCAAAGAGACCAATGACGTATGAATTAAAGAAAGTCACTGACATGAAAATTAATGTACGAGCGAAAACTACTCATCGCATTACATTAGTGTTTATGCTCTGTTGGATGCGAAATTCCAGACCAAATTGTTGTCACGCTGTGTTTCACAGAACGTCCTGCTACCTCCTTGCAGCAGCATACAATTCCAGAAAAGACTCTGGGTGTCTCGGCCAGCCTTCGCCGGTCCTACAGTAACCTTGCCTACATCTCCCTGTATCTGAGCGGTTGGTTGGGTTTGATTGTTGCAGTACAAAGTCTCAATGCATCTCACTATGACATTAGGAAGTGGCTGTTCGTTTAACGAACATGCGTGACTACGACACGTCTCCGCCAGAGTGAGAAAACTTTCACGATAGTGAGGGTGACACCGTAGCCTTGCCTTACATCAGATACGGCCTGGACAATGTGGCCCTAGAGCATGCAAATCCCACCAGATAGAAAATAGTATCAGAGTTGGAGTAAATAACTAAGAGTCTGGCAATTCAGACTGGCTAGTGTGTAGAATGCAATTCGTTCCTTTTGCCTTGATCATGCCCCTACCAGCCTTTGAACTTTGCACAAATTTCATCACGGCCTTGCCCCAGTTGGCTGCACAGCTGGGTTTAAATAAGCAGGACGTGACGGCTTTACTGGTGAAACCACTTGTCATGCTGCTTTCCTTGGCCACCTTTGCGGAATGCCCATCACCACTTGTTCAAAATCTTGCATTAGGTCGATTAAATACCCGGTATAGATTCCAGGAAACATCATCAAGATGAAACGTTCCACAGCTCAACGAAGCTCAAAATTGAGAAATTACGTCGTTGACGAGATGTGGGAGATAAGCATATTTGACGTAAGAAGTAATTTCGGCCCGTCTATTGTGGGACGTACGCGAATGATCGAGATAACTCTCGGAAAACAAGACAAAGCAATCATCTTGCATCGCATAATTGTGATAACTGGCGGCAAGGGGGGACCCAGAAGTGTGGAGCATGGCGGTTCTCAAGGCAACCCAGACGGGCAGGATATGCCCTTTCTCTTTATTGATCCCGTGTCACTTTCAGCTTCCTCAGCTTGGAGGCGTCAAGGGCATCTCCGTCACGGCCATATCACGCGGGGCATGCCGTCTTGACTTCAGATTGGCGATCACGCCCTCTTCGTGGCGGATTGACAATTTTACTTCCTTGGCAATTACCTAGATATAAGACTAAAGATAGCCTTTATGTGCTCGTATTCATAACCATCGCCAACGACCCTTACCTGGGTGAAGAACTATTTCGTTGGTGTCACGGGTTGCACACACAACAAAAGAGACTTCTGTTTATAGTCAGACTAATCCGCGAAGGTGGTTTTAGAGACCTTCATGAAATAATAGTGTCTATTGCCTACCTCAATCATAGGATTCTTGGCATTTGGTGAATACTAATGTGAACAGCTATCATTGTGACGGTGTGATAGGGACGTACTAGTATTACTGTTAGCCGCATCGGTTGTCAGGGTTTAAGGTGTTCCCTTAGTTGCCGGCCGGCTCGACTAAACCACTCTTGTAATCATCGTGATGAAACCAGTTCCCAGAAGGATGTGTTTGAGGCGCATCTAGATCACATGTCACTAGCTTAATGCAACAAAACTAGAGAAAAAAGCCACAGTACTAGTGTGTCCAAGCGTCGTGAGCATGGTGTGGAGCTAAAGCATCTGCGTAGGAAATAGGCATAGCGTGCAATGGTCTCATTCACGTTGTCGCTTGAAGTACATCTTCGGTCACCATCTTCGCCTTTAAGCTCTACTCATGTATAGTCGACTTAGTTGATATATGCGTAACTCGCGGGCGATTTCCCCGAAAGCGTAGGAAGTGTTGGGATCGGAACCATGAAGCGGAACTGGGGATCGATTTTGCCGTAGTCTATTAGGACTGAATGATCGTTTAAGTAATGATGCGATGCCACTATTATATAGTACTATCTTTAGCTTGCGGTACTTTGTGCGTTTTGTAAGCACATCTAGCCAAGTTCATCGCTATTAGCAAACGTAGCTATTGTAGATCAAGATGCCATCACGTCCAAGGTTAGGTCTACGTGGCAACATAGTGGAGATGGGTCCGGCTCCTCTAACATTTTTTCACGCAGAGGAATACGAAAGTTACCTTTGTAATATTCAAAAGGGTACCTCTCAATTCTCTCTTTAATGTTACGGCCTCCCAAAATTTTGCAGTCAAGTTAGTTCAAGAGGTAGTTGCGATAACATGAAACTTGAAGACTTCGTCCACTGCCAATGACACTCGGGGATATATAGAATAAGAATAACTTCTGAAAGGTTTGGTTCGACAGCAAATTATGAGTTATGGTTCCAAGACCATCTATACGGACTCTTGATGACCCCTAAAACTATGTGGGCCGAATGACACCCACATGAAGTCGAGAAGGGTGTAATTGGGACAACGTTGCGAACAAAGGGTTCGTAGGGCTTGTTCAGCTATTAGTGTAACTCGAATAACTTTACTTCCTGAACCAACATGTAGCACTGAGCATATACCAACCTTCCCGTCTAGAGTGTTTAGCTATGCGGTTAGGTCCAAATTTTGAACCTTATGTAAAGACTTTTACCAATCCTGTTCATTCAGTACGAAATAGTGTCGCCGGGGTGGAAGGCCTAATCACGATGTTGACAGGCTATAATTCTATCGGATACACCATAGAGAAAGCCTAAAACAGCTCTGATTATCGTCGGTTTGACCGATTACAGTTACGAGTGGTGACCAGGTGCCATAATCATCGGTTTCTAAATAATAGACTGTTAGGATCTCCGGTATGGGGTAAGTATGAACTCTGTTGTTGGGCGAAGGGGTCTAAACACCTTCGTGCGCTAGTCTCTGGCTATACAAACACTTGCCCTTTGTTCCAGGTGATTGTAACACAGACAGATATGTAATTACAACGATGTCCACGTCGACGAGGTGATCCTTCAACAACTCCTTCGACTACTACGTTCATGATAAGAATATACGTAAGCTTGACAAACACTTGAACATACATTAACCGACGGTCTTGGGTTGGAAGCGATCGAGTCTCTCGGTTGCCACTTTCTTCTTCGTCTTCAAATAATCTTCCATTTCGAGAGGGCCTTTAGGATCCTGTTTCCCTCCTTGGCCAACTGGGAGGATTAGGGCCTTTTATACCCGGATCGCCTCGCGTGTAGTTACAACTCCTTCGCTTCTAGTTGCCTCGTATTGCCGTCTCTGTAGACTAGGTATATATGGGTAGAAGCCTCGCACAGAATCTCACGACCATATGACCATATACATGATATGCATATCTCCAGTCTTAGATTGAAATACAGTCTGTCGGTACATGTGATGACCATCGCTGATATTATGAGAAATGAGTCAAGCGGACCGAATTGTTTGTTTTTAAGTACCTGCTAGGTTTCTAACGACTACTGCTTATATCGCTTGTAATGGTCATGTAGATGATAATTACACCTGGATCAGATGAAGCGGTGTATTATAACTTGATGACTACCTCTCACACATTATACATATATATAGCGTCGCTTCCCAGACCATTACTAGGACGATCATAACCTAAACGACCTGATAAGTACGTCGTCGAGATACTCTACTAATAGCCTCAAGCCCTGCTTCGCCTACTACGTTATAAAGAGCTCTTCTCATGGTGGGAAATCCAATGAGTTAAAGTAGCCGCGATCAACTTTAGAGCCGCGTAGGAGCCCCTCAAGTTTATTAGAATAAGACCATGTAAACGAGCTACAAGCGATAAGCAATCAAGATGCGCCACATCTATCGACGCATCATCTTATATACGAGAATGTTTAAGTGTTCATCTCTAGATAACCTTGTGTGTAGAACCTTCGTGTGGTTGAGAGCAAGTGCGAGAACGGCGGAAGCGATCCTCTTCATCAATTTAGCCGCGTAACAATTGTTGTGTGCTCGCACTATGTTGAGCATTGAAATATTCAAGTTCCTCCGACAGCTCTTCCGAATAAATACTTATAGTAACTCGACAAACTAGCTCGGTAATTTGACGGAAATTAGACCTTCATGAGTCAACATGTGACGGGATGCTACTTAGCGGGCCGTTCTGTCATTCTTAGTCTCAACTTTCCGCACTTTACCAGAATTAAACATGACTTCATCATTTAGCTAGCGTCGCGAGTGAATCACACATCTTAAACTTCTAATATGGTTAGTTATTCATGAATTACCTGTGATTAATTAAGAAGTGAGACAAAATTTCTCATACAAGCCATCATAAAAGGGTTTAAGAGAAGCGTCGAGGTTTTGAGCGTGGTATCTTTTCACTATTTGCTAGCTAGCGATGAGCTTCGGCCTGTGTTTGAATTGTCAGTCTGAATCTGTGAGAACATTTAATTCTCTTAGCCATGTCTTTTCGTATTGATTTTTCTCAAAAAAGGAACATACCTTTCTGGGTAGTTGTGATGCGTTGATAAGCACTCTGAGCATTTGCTCCTGAATGATTGTGGGGTTCAACTAAGCCAGCACTCCATTTTGATTTGCCAATTAGCGAATGACACCATGAAGCTCTCATCAGCCTGTCGTCATGGATCGAGGAAAACACCACTAGAAAGAAGGTTGGATGAGATCCATCATGATCTAGATACCATAGCTGTGGTCCTATTAAGCGGACAGATAAATGAGAATAGGTTTGAATTTTATTACCGCTAGCATGTGTCGGTTGCTCTCTTTTCTACCATATGTGCTGTCTACTAAATGTTTACATAAAAATTTATCGCCCTGTCATGCCTAGCAAGATGGCTCTCCATCGTGATCATTAATATCATCACCACTAATAAATAAACAATCCCGACGTTATGATTTCACCACTCATGCGCCGTGTTGCCAACACGCCAACGAAAAGTATCGTATCTCGGTCTACTGCGGCGGTTATTAACCCCTCGCCCCTTGCGCAACGAGTGCTTCCATCCATTATCAATTTCCCATTCCACCAATCGTCACAAAACCGAGCCTCAATACCCTTCCAAACCGTCAGGATGTCTTCCAGCAACCCAGCAAACAAGAACTTCACGAGAGAGCATCTCTTCGACTGCAAGGGCCGCGTAGCTCGTCACAGGTGAGATTGTCTTAACGGCCGGTACTACCGGTTCCTAAGCCCCTGTTCTTACCGTCCCATCGCCCATGGAGCGAAGCTAACAGCGTATTTTCATACTCAGGCGGCGGCTCAGGCATCGGTCTCATGATAACGCAAGCCCTAGTCGCAAACGGCGCGAAGGTATACATCACCGGCCGCACAGAGGAGAAGCTGGAGCGCGTAGTAGAGAAGTATTCCGATGGAAAGGACACGATCGTCCTCATTCCCTCCGACATAACCTCGAAAGAGGGAATCAAGAAGCTCGTCAGCGAGATCGAGTCTCAAGAGTCAAACGGTCTGCACATCCTCGTGAACAACGCGGGAATAAGCGGCTCGACGGTGGAAACGTCGGCAAAGTCGGCGGAAGAGGCCAAGAAGAACCTCTTCGACACCGAGTCGTCTACGTTCGAGGACTGGACGGACGTCTACCGCACCAACGTCGCACAGCTCTTTTTCACAAAACCACGGCGTTCCTGCCGCTGCTGCAGAAGGCCAGCGAGAGCTCGCCCGGCTGGAGCAGCACCGTCGTCAACGTCACCTCCATCTCGGGCCTGGTGAAGAGCTCGCAGCATCACTTCCAATACAACGCCAGCAAAGGCCGCCGCGAACCAACTCACGCGCATGCTGGCGAACGAGCTCACCGTGGGTAATGGGCTTCTGGTCCGCGTCAACGCCATCGCGCTACGCGTCTTCCCCAGCGAGATGACGGCCGGCGAGAGCGGCAGGGATCAGAAGAGCGCGCTGCCGAAGGAGAAGTTCGAGGAGAAGATTCCGGCTGGTCGACCCGGACGCGACCAGGATATGGCGCAGGCCGTGCTGTCTCTGGTGTGTAATCAGTACGTGAATGACGAGATTCACGTTGTAGATGGGGCGTATACTGTCGCCGTAGGCCAGTAAGGATTGCGGGTGTCGGTCTAGCGTTTGTAATATATGTACCGTTTTATCATGTATATATTTCTCCCGTGAAGAAAGCTTAATTCCCAATAGTTTTCGACATTGAGCTTCGCTGTAATGCCTGGATTACGTCGAGAATGATTAAGGTACCTGGCCATCTTCCATCTGCGCTTCAGGTACGAGTGGAAATTGTTGTCGTCACAGATTTATCTTGGGCATCAGTAAAGTTATCGGCGAATACGAATAAAAATATTACTGGCCCTAGACAGTAAAGCACGCTCTTATTAAGAAACCTTGAGGCATACGAGTTTCGCGAGTATCCATGTCGTGTTGTCTCTAAATTTGTGAGGCCAGCTTGCGCTAGACAAGACAGATCGAAGCGTCATGTAACAGATACTATGACTCATTATTATATCTCTCAATTCGCCATGTCTCTAGTCGTTGTTTGGTTGTTATTGATTCACTGGATTGAGACGACTGGGATCGGCCGGTGCCCTGTGCCAACTTCTCGCCTTCTTTGATACATTTATATACTTAGATGCTAACAACATATCCACCTACGGCGTATATTCACATCTGCATGGGCTTGTATCTTCATACAAGCGTCTTTTCACCTCCACCGCCTATACCTACCCAGCCCATGCCAACACGAGGCCTAGTCACTCACCGCTTCAGGCGGCGTCGTCAGTCCCTTGAAAACGTCTACTCAATCAATTAGGTTATCCAGCACCTATTCTACAACGGACTACTCCTCCATACGGTATGAATCCGAACTTGCAGTCCTCATCGGAGACAAAGGTTGGATGGATCGTACCTACAGTCTACTACGGAGAACACAGGGGTTGTGGATTGAGTAACGGTTCATCAGCCCTGGACCAGATAGTGTGAGAGTTGAACCTAGCTAGATACACCCCGGTTACTGTAGGTAGGGCCTTGGATGCGTAATCAAGAAGCTTCAGGAGGCTTCACACGGTAAAGCCTTGTACAGAGAATACGACATCCGATTCCGAATTACGTTATATGCGATTAACATCACTATGTCGTCGATCATCCATATGCCGTACTTACCCGCTGATAACCCACTTACGGATCAACAACTTACTTTATCCGATCCAATCCCATTATATGACCCGGTACCCCCATGCTTTCGGCTCGCCTAGAGTGGGTATACTCCGCGTGATCGTCGAGAAAAAGCAAACACGCCAGAAAATGAGAGGTAAGTTCAATAAACGGTAAGTCGATGAAATGAAAACACGAAAAGGTTGGAATTCGCACAGTACATAAGTAGGCAGTGCAAGTAATGCAAAGCAAATAGCTCCCCAAACGAAACCAAACGAAACCAAACACAACCTCACTCAAGTCTTCTAATTACGGCGCAGAAGAACCTACAGTATAATTATAGCGGTGAACGAAACCGACTTAGGCACCCGCTAGCGCGGACCCAAGCTGTCGGGACCCAGACGGGCAAGGGACCAGCGGCCCCTAGGCGCTGCCCTGCACTGCAATGGCGGGCGGGCGCGGGCGGGCGGTAAGGCACCTACCTACGCAGTACCTACATACATACATCCCCAGGTACCTAGCTGTGACCTGCAGTAGAGGGCCGGGGTAGGGTGGCCTGGCCTGGCCTGCAAGGGAGAACCAAGTTCAATGCTTTTGCTGTGCGTGCATGTACCGCCATGGGCACCTTGGGCACCTGATGTATGTCGGTAAGGTAAAGGTCGCATCATGTAACTTTGTTCATCGAGGTCATCTAGGATACCTAACCCAAGGAGAGTTTCGACATTTACTTGTCTAGGTACCTAATTGTTCGATACGAGAGTTTTTATATAAGGAGAAGCGCCACTGATCAGTTGGTTGGTCGGTCTGTGTGCAAGTTTTTATTTATTTAATCCTTTTTTACCTAGCTGAGGTGGTTGACTACGGCACGATGAAGCATTGATAGATTGCTTTGAAATTTACGGTGTTTGGCCCTTCGTGCATGACCGCCTTGTTGGTTCTGGCCATCTGTGCCTAGTAACCTTCTGTAGATGTTCGTCATCTTTCACCCACGATGAAGACGAATCACCACGAGATAGGCAATATACCTGATCATCAGCAATTCACAAGAAGCGAAGGGGAATATCTAAGCAAGTAGAATAAGAGATGAGAGTAAGCAATCTGCTGGATTTATTTATTGCCGCTATGCTGCTTGAGTATGCCACGCCCGGTAGATCATCTCTGAAGAGCAAAGCTGCAATCTATCTACATACAATTAGTACCAAATGGGTATGATGAATGCGCCGTAGCCCCATGCCTAGATATGATATGTGTCCCCGTGAATATGCGATCTTCAGGAAATGCTTCCCAGACCTTCCGATCCAAATAATAATGTTAGGCATTGGGGCGGGTCATATTCGTCCCCAGTGAACATGAAAATAAAATAAAACAATCAGAGACAAAGATCAAATAGGCCCTTCCTACTCAATCTCTGCCGGGGCCAATTCTGTAAAACGCCGTTACATGATGCAGGGGGTAGTAGTTAGTCTCGAGTCCAGTTCCCATTGCCATATCAGACTGCCGTGCCGACCATACCAATGCCATGCCATGCCAACCGACCGCCTGCCTAAGTATTCATGAAAAATCCGATGATGATGATGATGATGATGTGTAAGTGGAGTGGAGTGACCCTTATACTCCGGGTATCATTGTGAAAACCCCCATATGCTGTTATGTGCCGTGAACCAGACCGAGTCAAGAACCAAAAGAACACCTCTCTGTCCAATATTGCTGACCATGTGAAAACCAAAAGAAATAAAGTGAAATCCGACAACACCTAACAAGTCGAGACAAGACAAAATGGAGTATCGTGCGTCTCTCTAGGCGCTAATCTGCTGACACAGACAGATAAGATCAAATCGCTAGGAAATATCCAGCACCATTTATGGGGGTAGTTGTAGCTAAACATGCTACTGCGGTGATGGCATAAGGTACTTGCTGACCCAGGCCTTATCCAGCCAACCGATCTTATCGAAGGCCGTCCAGAGCTTGGAGGCCTTGTTGACGTCGATCTTACAGGCTTGCTGAGCATCCGTCTTACGGAACTCCTTGCCTCTCTCAAGACACTGGAGACGATGGACGAAGATGCGCCGCTTGCTTGTCAAGTAGACGGCGCAAGTCAGTCGCAAGCTGGACGCCAGATGTAACTCTTCTGGGTGGAGCAGATGACGATTGGGGTCCTTTGTAAGGTCCGTGGTTCCTGTTTTCCACTCGACTTTCAGGCTGCTGATAATACCGACCTTAGAGTCAAGGGAGTCTAGAGGTGGGCAGAGGTCCGGAAGTTGGTCAAAATCATCGTCCGCCCGGTTCGCTGTAGTTCCACGGCGGGAAGTAGGGTCCGGGGTGGAGCTGGGTGCGCGGGCGATGGCCTTGGTTAACCTGCCAGCAGCAGCAGTAGAAGGGCCTGGGCCCGCACGAATGGGGCGAGGCTTGGTGGGAGTAGGTTTAGCTGCGGCGGCGGGTTTGGTAACCTTGGGTGCTCTGGCAGGCTTGACACGCTGCACTTCCCTGCGGATTGGTTGCGGCTTGGCGGCCGGTAGGATACGGGGCAGTTTGAATTGCCTGTGCCGCGCTTGAGCTCGCCGGTCGGAGATAAGCTGGTCGCGCTCTCTCTGAAGCCACGCCTTGCGATTCTCCTGGCACTTCGTCATGACTTGCGACCTGAAGGACAGAGCCAATTCGTAATCCTCTTGCTTGGGTGGTGACGCATCTCGGAAGAACTGAGCGGTTCGGGCCGAGACATGGTCATCCACAATTCGTCTGGCATCGGTGGGTTCCTCCAGCACTTCCTCTGGCACGAACAGGGGCTGCTGTGGAGGAGAGTTTGTAATGTCGTGGACTGGATACAATATCGGATCCTTCGTGGACATCGCGACATTGTTCATGACATGGTGGTCGGGTTTGGTGGCTGGTGATATGGGCGGAGATAGCGGGGGGACGACGGAACCGAGAAGTCGTCGCGCATCGGACACGATAGTGTCAATCGACATGAGCGTGTTGTTCGCGACGTTGACGTTACTACTGCCGGTGTTGTGTGTGAACGACTCAAGCTTGGGCGGTTCTGGAGGCGACATCAGGTTGCTGATGTCGAGAGTCTTCTTGCACTCTATGACCTTGGGAGATGCCGACGCCATGATGATTCTGTGGTCGTATGGCGTAGGACGGAGTGAGAAGGGGAATGGAGCGTGGGAGTGGGTGGGAGTTGTTGGTATTTGACAGCCGGGAGCCATGGAAGATTCCCAGGCAACAAGGTGTGTTGGTTTGTAAGCCACAATCACCTTGAAGCTGAGGGGTGGCGAATGGGGTTGGACGCACGCCGCGTGACTCAATTGCAGATATCCAGGTGTAATAGTAATACTGCTGGATGCAATTGGAAGTGCATACGCCCTGGCGATGGAGAGAAGTAAATTGATTGGAGGTAGTTGGCTCAAGTAGAGCCGAATTGACGGAAAGCCAAAGAGTAGTGTGAGTGTGAGTGTGTGTGTAATGTTGAAGGTGTGGCTCCGCTGTTATATTCGGTTCCACGGAGGTGATGATGGATGAATACCCCCAATTTATGGGAGGATGGAGTGTGGGGATATGATATGTGAGCTGGAAGAGGATAGAAGCAAGCGAGAATTGGTTTCGGAGATAAAATGAGACGCAAGACCTGGAGAAGAAGAAGAAGAGGAAGACACGGCAATTGGTAATCGGCGCTGTTCCTATGATACCTAGGCCGTTCTTGTTGTTGGGAATGGAAATTATCCAAAACCGACAATGGGGGCCTGGATAATGCCCATTTATACCCCGATTCTAGCGTGATGTGAGAGCGTGTAGATTGAGTTTAGGAATCGATGGGAGCGGCCGGGAGAATCAATGGTAACACAGCTTGTCGGTTGGCCAAAGTATATTATTCATGGAGACCAGATGAAGAGGCGAACCCAACCCGGTCCTGATATAAGTGAGTAAGTGTGTAGGTAAGCGTATACGTAAACACTGTACAGGCTTGCTCACTTTTGGTTTGAATGAGGACGTAGGATCTCGGAGCGGGGTGTTGCATGCAGCGCTTCTCGACCAACTCGCGAATTGAGCGGGCGAGCGATCTAAAGTCCGACAAGTGACTCTGAAAGTATAAGCGAAGGAAACCCGAGATAGTTCTAGAGTCGCCGAGTACTGTATAAGCTGGGTGGCAAATAGAGTGCGATGAGGAGCGACTTAGCCGTGGCTAGCACGATATAGCAGCAAGTTGAGGGCGGACGCACAAGAACGTGGTGAAGGAGAGAAAAGAGGGAATAGGTTCCATCCAAAAGGAAAGGATCAAGAGTAAGAAGGAGAAGAAGGCCGTGAATGTCTGTACCTAATGTACCCAAATGTGTGTGTAGGAATCATTGATTGGAGACTTGAGATGGAGGCAGCACCGAACCGCAATTGTAACGACGGACAGGCACCAGTAGTTGTACCCTCCAGCCCAAAACACGACATTGATTGATACCAAGCTCGATATTCCCGTTGGGGGTCTAGAATCACGGCTAGGTAGCGCAGGTAGGCAATGATTATGCTCTGGGGCTCCGCATGGATGGGCTGGCATGCCTCCAAAGAATTAGGGTAAACTGCAGTACCGCATGCGTGTAAGTGGTCGAGACAGGTAGGTAAGACGTGGATGCCTCCTGATGGGTGTAGTGGTGGTGGTGGTGGTGGTGCTGTGGCAGCAGCCGTGTTAGTGGGTGTAGTGAACGAAGAGTCACACTCCCCTCCCCGCCCCTCCAATGGCTCCAATGGCCCGCCCACTGTCAGTCATCAGGTACATCCAATGAAGGTAGCGCAGGGCAGATGCAACACGGGGCGCAGGGGTGGCATCGTTGGCTGATTCTGGCACCGAGCACCCTGCAGCAGTAGCAGCAGCAGCACAAAGAAAGGCCTGCCGATAACGAATGTATCTCAGGTATCCCCCGTATCAGCGGTACTTTGGGGTCGGACAAGTGACTCTGCTCCGTCGGCTGTTGCAAGGGTTATCCAATCAGAAGACCAATGGGCCGCTTCCATTTCAGCCAACCATCGCGGAGTACTGACACAAACTCTAACCGAAAACAGCACTCTGCAGCATGGACCCCCCTCAATGTCCCGGTGAATTGATGAATTGACTCTGTAAGTGAGGTACCTCTGCAGACGGGTGTGAGGTTGACATCAAGCACATGTGTGTAAGTGTAAGTACGTGGATAAGGTATACAATCCAGTCCATCCTACGCGCCGCGGCGTAATACAAATCTTAAACCTCGTCGAATTTAGCGTTTTCTTCTAGACGCACGGCTCCTCCATAACTCAATCCAGATGCGATAGTATCGCTGTCCGTCTAAATCTTGCTGGGCATCCGCCAATAACAACATTCCAAGTATCTTGGAGTGCTGGTCTGAGTTGTGTGTTTCGACTGTGGATTTGTAGCGGGCTACCGTAGACAAAGAGTGGTCGATTCCTCAACGATTTGCAGCTTGTGACTCGCCAATGCTGATGGACTGGAGCCTGCTGTCCGTCGCCTGCATCAGGGATCAGGTTCATGACGATAGCGCCTCCCTGTGTTCCACGTTTGACGCCCAACACCGGGCGAGAGGGTGCTACAAACCCACATCCTGCGGCGGAGCAACAAGAACAACTTCAATGTAAAGCAATCGTGATACCTAAAGTAGTGGATCCCACAGCCGCCTTAGACCAATCGCGATGCTCAATTGGCTTAGACCGAACGAAACAACTCCTCAGCGTGGTTGCGACAAGACACGTTGGGTACCAACAACAATACAACTTTAATAACAAGATATTCCGCCTCTTTTCCCTTGCTTTCGTGCAACATGGAATCCGTGCTATGCCATGGCTGTATTCGGGCAAAACGGGCGTGTGGACCGGACCGGTAGGTAGTGTATTAACCCTCTTCACCTGAGCCGTATCTGAACACCATATATGAAGAGCGCTATGGCTAAGTTTATTGTCTGTACAACGTCTACTAATTCTGCGAGGACGCAATCTACTATCAGCTAACTTGGCGCCTACATATGTAGCTAAATGGCGTACATGTATGCATAGAGAGTTGTTAAGTTCTCGGTTCTTGGCGGATTAGATTTGGGATCTGGTAATGGGGATTGCTCCTCATCGTCTTCGGTGGCCTGTCGAGGAATGAACGTGAGGTGACGATGGCGGCTCTACCTAGCTAGTTTAGAGGCATCGTGGGGCTTGTCCAATGAGTAGCACATATACTAACTACTGTCATTTACTTGTACTTCTCATTTTGTTAGTGGTTTTTGCACACGGTCAATTGTGCATTTGTTGTCAAGAGGCCTTGATCATCGTCACGTATAACCTCCAATGAAGTGTGCGACGCATGCTGATAGTGGTGCGAAAAGAGGCATAAATGTTGTTGTGTCGCGACGGGACATCAGCTGTTTGTATACAACAAAGCAAGGCAGACAGCATGCTGTGCGAATTGGTAGGGCCTCGGCTGCGCAGAGGCACCCCAGTAGCAGGCAGTAGAAAGTCGGGCAATTTATTAGATGGTATTTATTGGCTCAAAATGTCCAGTTGTTCGCTGCGGTGTTATTTCTGCCTGCCCAGCTGCAGCGCGGCATGATGCTATTGCTTGGTACGAGCTCGCTGACGCGACTGAGTTGTGCTAAGTACTGTACGTATATGGAATAATAACTGCCTGACTGGTCGATAGCGGTGCTTCGTCATCTCATGGTAGCCTGCCTTTTCTCCTCCCTGTTTTATGTCATCTCCAGCAGCATCTCGGATGGCGGATAAGGCGGGAACAATACCATGATTTTTATGTTTTGCGCTACGCGTTTGTGTGCCTACTATGGTGCCATGGTGGGAGAAGCCCCGTCCTCCCTCAGCACACACACACACACACGAGACGGAGCAATATTTCGGAGCTCGGGGAGACGTAAAGCAAGGAGACTCCTCATGGATGAATAATTGACCAATTACGCTGGGGAATTGGTGTTGACGGGGTTAAGGGATTGCGTTGGCTTTGTTTGGTTTATGCAGCAGCCTGCCTTTGTGAGTCATTCTGCGATGGCAAGGAAATGCATGGAATGCGCAGAAATTCTGAGGCGAAGATGAGACAGAGAGATAAATTGCTATTAATCAATTGATCCACGCTACGCTCCTCGTGGTGAAGTACAATTGGGCAATTTTCCTAATTCTCAATCCCTCTTTGCGACCATTGGCTGACATCAAGTTGGGTCGGCACTGGGCATGCGCCTACTGCCTCTTTGAGTTTAGCGCATGAGTTACGTCCGCTGCAAGATCATAAGATTCTTGTCTCCCCCAAGCTTTTTTGGCATGTGTACCTTTGCGCGACCAGAAGTATCGGTACCGGTGCTGGTCGCGAGGATACCTTTGTCGCAAAGCCCACATCATGTGTCAACTGCAAAGTCACAAGCCCACACATTTGCACTAGACACCCGACGGCCAATGTAGGGTGTGCCATTTATTAATAGTCTGTCCAAGCCTGAGCCAGGTATCTAAGTGATAAGCAGATTCTACGGAAAGATAAGACCCTTCCCCTCTCGGTCCTCCATCTAAGTCCGTTCCCGCCTTGACGATGAAGTCAATTATGGGATTTTCTACATGATACGTGTATGGCTCGTATTCCGCGCGTGTTTGCTGGGTGAATAAGGTAGGCTGTCAGCGGCAATGGTAGGCGTTAGACAGGCGATACTGTAATTGGAAAATGCCGGACTCGGGAGGTTTATGTAGATGCAGGGAAACAAACATGCAAAGTAAAGCTGTGTGCTGCAGGCTGCAAGTGTGGCCGCCGGGCCGCACATAAGTTAGTGCCCCCTGTAGCACTGCCTGTAGCACTACGTCACGATTAAGGGAGGAGGGCTTACTTACAGGCTTGGATGGCTCCGAAATTGACCCGCAGAATACGACTGAGAACTAGAATGACTAACTATCTGTATGTCTCTCTCGTTGCCGAATTCTTAACCCTGTTAGACTTATCAGCATCAATCTAACTCCACACTTCTGTGTCAATGTCTTTCAATGCTGGGCACTGTCTTAATGAATTGGAATGTAAGACGAAGAACGTGGCCATCAATCCCGACGGATCCGGTACCAATTAGTCATTTCTTGAACGCCGCCATACTTGCATGAGGTACTTCCGATAAAGCTATCTATAACCTATACTTCGCCCGAACTGCACCCCAGATCGCCCGCATGGTAAAGACCGCCAAACAGCACTTGATTCTTTGTGACCCGGGCAGCCTCCTCTTGCTCTACATGGAATTGGTCTGATGGTTAGCTCAAGGTTTGTCGCTACATATCAATTGACCGCTATAAAATCACCCCCACGGTTACTGAGAAAGGTTCATGACATTGCTTGTAGCCTTATACCTAAGTAGGTAGTATGTACCTCTGTATACCTGTGCCGGATCTAGGGTGTCTATGCTAACTTTACCTAGGTAGTTTATGTCCTGAACTCTCCCGAGGCGTATCATGGCCCCGAAGATTATCTATTACACACCCATGCCATGGACCATTGATTACATGTAGGTGTTGCTAAACTAGGTACGTATTTACCTGCCTACATGGCTCCATCCACCCCATCACGCAGCAGGAATGCTCGGAATGCTCACCCTCACACAGACTTGGTTCGTCTTCACGTGGATGACGCCAAGTCACACCAAAGTTAGAGTGCTATGATTCCATCATGAAACCAACCTGTTCACTACTCTAAGTAGTCGAGCCTAGTATCAGCTAACCCACTGGGCTAAGTGCAATTAAGCACCCCATTGGTGTGCCCAGTTGTTCGGAGAGTTGAGATGTACACGGCAACCTAATCTCCATGATCTATCACGGCAGGTCTACTGCGGCACGAACCTTGTTTTGAAGTATTCCCAGGCATTATCGTAAAACTTGTATCTCCTCGCCCACTTACCAGGTTTCACCGATCCATGGCCGATGTGATATGTTTCAGTCTGTACGGCCATGATTGCGTGCCTCCACTTCCACAGAATGCTATATCGTGGCCAAGCTATCTCGTCATCCAGACTACAGAGCACCGCCTTGGACTGTGTACTCACATCTGGACACCATCTTTAGTATGCTCTGGTCATGCTCATCTGATTACCAATGTCACTTGACCTCAACGTTCCCCCACCACCTGGAGGGATGGTGATACACCATAGTCAGGCGCCACAATGGAGACTTACTACCTACTCTATCTGATGGTGTGTGAACCCACTTTCATTTTCACATGCGCCATGCCCACGCAATACAACATACGCAGTAAACAACATTACCTGCTTGCGATATCCAAGGTACACCGCCTCCTTACTCAGCACATCTTGACTTGTTAGATTGGTTGCTTTTAAATTGCACGAAGAAGAAGACACATTTGCTCATCCATCCTACCATTTGTATTTACAGTACAATCAATTCAATTTAAGAACGTAGTGTACCGACTAGTTATTAGGTAAGTGAGATCGAGCTAACTAATTCCTCGAGTTATTACCCCTCCAACCCCTCCGACCCCTTACTCAATCCGGCTCTCTACAGTACCTACTTTACTTGACGCTACACAGCAGCATCTCGAATGGGTCTCCTGTCTGGCAGGGGACTATTTACCCCTCCACCCCACTGACGTTAAGGCAAGCTACTGTCAGTGGCTGAACTAAACGACTTGTCAACTCTATCGATAGAATACCGGGTACCTTAGTTCTATGACATTTCTCAGCTACCAATATTCAACCTACGGCGTAGTCTAGACTACCAAGTTAGGTAGGTTCTTTACATGAGCCCCCCCATTTCATGAACGAGTAGGGAAGGGCGCATATGGGGCAACATTGTAAGTAAATGACAGCAACCCCTCGCGGTGGATTCCCAGTCACCCACTCCATTACTTCTACAACCTCATATATCCACCATCGTTCCAAACAACAGAGGGAGTAGAACTCGGGTGCTCCATCCTCGGCTTCCACAGCAGACGATGCTCTCTATACTCCTTTCCATTCCTTAGTGGTTTAAACCTTACTTGGGTTAGGCAGTAGATTGGAGATCTCGGCAATTCGCGTCCCGCGCTCAATCTTGAATTTCTCTCTTTTCTTTCTGCTCTCGTACCCTCGACCGCTAGGGAGAACCGCTTTTGCCGTCCGGCTATCCCCGAAATCCGGGGCTCGTTCTGTGTCGCTAGACACTTCTCTTTCTACTATAGATGAGAATCCATCCATCCATCTCATCTATACCATCTACTTATCCGAGTAAGTTAGGTACCTATGATAAGAACGCTTTGTCAAAATGCCAAAAGAGCGGCACTACCTCTTTCCCGTTCGAGTCCTCTCGCGCGGCCGCAGTCTGAGCTTAGGCCTTGAGATTGATGTTGTCAGCTGCATTGGTAACCGCGGATACTGTTTATCGCGTGATTCTCCGCTTCCGGTAGTAGATGGGCGTGCCTCAATTCCCAAATCGCGCTTAGCAAACCTATAGCATACCATTTATTCCCGGAAATGCAGGTGTCCAGAGGTTCTTCCAATTTAACTGCATATCCCAGCTCCTACCAAATCTCCCACCAATCTACATGCGGTTTCGTATCCAGGCGTTAACAAACATGGGAAAACCCCACGTTTGGTTGGAGCATCCCACGTCCCGCATCGTTGCTCCGCAGCGAACCGGTGCACGGCCACTCAGGTCGCTCCTTGTCGGAGACAGCAGGTTCCAGAGCCTTGGCTCGCTCACAACACAATGTGCGGCTCACGTCGTGCCATGCGGTTATTACCAGTCGTGCTGGATCACCATAGTCCTCGTCGTCGGCCTCGGCGTGGTCTGGTTTGTGTCGCCTCGTGCCGCAGTTCGTCGCCGTTGTGTATAAAACCGAACCCTTGCTGATGATGTGCAGTATGGTGCAGCATAACACGCCCACGACCTAACTGCGTCATGCCGGGGAATCTGACATCTCACAGATGGGCGGCCACTTGACTGCCTGCTTAACCTACCGGACCATGCAGCGGCGAGGATTCCCTGGTTCGGTCAGCAGCGTTGAGCCAAACTTTCGCTCCCAATCGCGCTTTGCGTGATCCTAAACATGCACGATTATCGCATCCCATTGCCCATCCATCAGTTTCAGCCACTCCTGCCTCGTTGATTGCTGCCCTGGTGTTGCGCTATTCCTATTTGCCGTCGAGTCATCTGACTGACTGACAGGCCTGGCCTCCTATGCCTGCTTACGGGTGAGCTCTTGGTCCCGCTGCTCGTTCCGTTCCCTTTCCCTTGAGGGTGGGACGTGTGTGAATAGACGGGAGAATGAGGAGATGACTCTGGGTTGCTGGGTCTGTGCTGTGGGCCTTAGTTATCTCTCTCTACCGGCTCCTTCTCCGCGTGCTGTGAATGTTGCATTCTTTCTGTCACTAGCTCGAGACTTTGCCCTTTCATTTCAAGCGCACGGACAGCACCGGGCTATCGCGTTTAAAAAGAAACCCAAGATAAAAAGACAGAGACATTCCATTGTTTCTTCACAAGTACCCCATATGCTCTAATCCGCTAGGTCAGAACGGGAAATCAAACGGAACCGGGCCGGGAATACCAGCCAGCAAAAGTCGCCCGGAGTGAAGGAAAGCAAGCAAGCGAGTAAGCGAGCAATGGCGGAAAGCCGGTGGAAAAGCACGTTGTACCCGTCGGATCTCTTCGTCGAGGCCTGCGGCGCCATCGTCTTCGACATGGCCGCGACACCCAGCAAGAAGGTGTGCCTGCTCAACCTCACCAGGACCGGCGAGTGGGTGCTCCCCAAGGGCCGGCGCAACTGCCACGAGACGCGGCAGGAGGCGGCGCGCCGCGAGGTGCTCGAGGAGTCCGGGTACGGCATCGCGCTGCTCCCGCTCACGCTGCCGACGCGCGCGCCCTCGGCAGCCGAGCCCCACGACGTCAAGGACGTCCCGCGCGTGTACGACGAGGTGATCGAGCCGTTCATGCTCGACGTCCGCGACATCGGCAAGAAGGGCGTCAAGCTCGTCTGGTGGTTCGTCGCCGAGCTGGACCAGGGCGGCCTGGATGGCAAGGGGCAGGGCGAGGACCAGTTCCGCGCCGAGTGGTTGGACGCCCGGGACGCGCTGCACCGCCTTACGTTTCAGAAGGATCGCGACGTCCTCTTGCGCGCTGTCGAGCTTGTCGAATGCATGGGGAATGGTGTGCGACACGCTACTAATGGTGCGTCGAAGTGATATCGGGTGATGTGGTACTGGAAGGAAGGTGCTGGTAGTCGGTTATCCTTCATCTTAGCTCTAGCTAGATGAAACAGTATGCCTTTGAGTGTAAATATCGACCTTGCCATGCTGGGGCATATCTGAATTATAACTCGCGTGCATTGAATTGGCGGCTGAGATGGGTGCGCGGACTTTACCAGCTTTTTCCTCTGGCCTTCTGGTGTAGGTTATCTAGGTATCTAGACATATATACCAAATTCGCAGAGAGTTGCGAATAGAGAGTGTCCAGTGAAGCTGTAGATAACGTATTCGACGACTCGACGTTACCGTGATTATAAGTGTGGGGAGGGCACCTTGATCAAATCAGCTCGGCAGAAAGCGAAATACGAGAGCGGAGAGTATACCCCTCGTTGTATTTCATTCGATAATCTGACATGTAGTCGGATTCTCGACATAGTCGACTTGTAGTTCTTGGCCTATATCGTACGTAAGTTTACATCATACAGGTGGGTACCATAGGCACTACCCGCTGGTATTTGGGGTTCGGATGTGTGCACTTGATTAGTAAAGTGTCATTGAGGTTGGCATGCCTCGGCTCTAGCATCCGGACTTGGCTTTGGATACATCACCCGAATGTTGGTGGTGGCGTTTATTTTAGCTAGTCTGTTGTTTATATTATAGGGCTGCTTTCGATGGCGAAGACCGCTTGCTAACACTATTTTACCCTTTAAATATTCACATGAAAAATTGTTTGCGTAAGACTAGTATAGATCAGTAAGCATGGTTTGGTTTATGAATCACTCGTTCGCCATTGAGCGACGCTTCAGAGATGGCTGGTAGGGTTTGTCTAATATCGATTAACGAGTATATGTAGGTAGATATATCGTCTTTACTTCCTGCGATATGCTATTTGGGCTCGCCGAGGGTATGCTATGACCTACGATTGGGCACTGCGGCCTACAAGGCATCGCTTACAACACTGTACAATACTTGTATCCGATTCACACTCATTCATTCTAGCTGTATGGATTAGTCTTGTATGATGCTTGCGATCGAGATTCTTACCGTCATGACTGCTGTGTTCATGGTTGTTGTCCGATTATACGGCATGTCGCGACTCTAATATAAGCTAGACGTAGACCGGCTGCTCTACGAGATGAGAGCGATAGACTATGCTATATATGTTACTGACTGTGTGGAAATAAGATGTCTAGAATATCCCAGCTGCTAGACTTTACTCGGTTATCAAAGTCAGAAGTCGAAAACAAGCGATTCATCACTCTCAATAAGAACAGGACCTCCTTATGGCTCTAACCTAACACTATCCTCTCATACTCACCTATGACTTTCACCGGCTTACCCTTACCCTCACCCCCATACCATCTTATTCAATCAACAACATCAACTATAGCCCAAACGCCCAAATGATCCGTGATCCACGCCTTCTCAAAGTCAAAGCCACCCCAGCTCCTTATCTCCTCCTTCTCTTTCTCATCCTTGACCTCGACATCAGCCCCAAACCGCTCAAACTTCCGCACCATCACCCCACCACAGTACCACACCTTGTCCATCCGCGAGCACCCGAACAGCCGTCGAAGTTCTGGCGCTGCCTGCTGCCCCCACGTGTACCCTTCCTCGCTGTCCTCTGCCCCGCCGAGCGAGAGATACGCGTCGTGGAGATCGTTTGCGCTGTGAAGCGAACGGTCGAAGGGCTGAATTGCGTTTAGGTCGCCCGCTACTGTTTGGGAGTTAGTTGAGAGGGGAGGATAGATGACCGGGGGTAGGGGGTTAGGGGTAGAGAACATGTATTAAGTAAATAGACGAGTGGTGGCGAATGAGCAACAGAAAAGGAAATCACTTACAAAGCGCTCCATGCACCCCCTCGTCGTGCATGAACTTGGCCGCGAGAGCCGCCTGCGGTGGACGATAGGCAGGTTCCTGCACGAGGGATTCGAGATGAGTGTTGCAGAAGCGTATGATCCTCTGTTTTCCTCTCTCATCCCCCTTCTTCTTCTTCTTCTCAACCCCGTCTTTCTCCCCCGGGAACACGACGTCCACGAAAAGCGCATCCCTCTCCATCCTCGTAAGGCTATAATGCACCCTGAACACCTCTCCCACGGCCAACCTCCGGTCGACGAGCGTCGTCGTCCCGTACGCCGCGTTTCCCCAGAACTCCGCACCGACGTCCGTGCGCGCGAACGCGGCGCGCACCCACCCGTTCTCGCCGACGACGTCCAGGTCCGAGGGCGTGCACTCCTGCAGGAAGACCACCGCGGCCGTGGTGGGGGGTAGCTTGGCCAGCTGCGCCTCCAGCTCGGAGAGCGCGGAAGCCATCCGCGACTGGCCGTGCGGTAGCATGAAGTCTATGTTCCAGCTGAAGAGCGCGAGGTTCTTGATCGTGCTGCTGCTGCTGAGGGTGGAGGAGGGCTGCGAGGACGTGGGTTCCCATGATTGTGTTGATGGTTTGTAGGTGTACAGCGGTTGTGTGGATGGCTTGTCTGCTTCCCATGGTACGGAATCTGTGGGCTTTCGAGCTGCCTCGGTTTCTTGGATGATTTCTTTTATGACTTCGTTCATAGTTGTGATGTGGGTGGTTGAGTGATTGATGGTTTTTTTCTCTTGTGTGATTGAGTAGGTTAGACTTTTGAGTGGATGGATGTTGCTTTATTTGTGAGATGAGTTATGGTGAGCGACATGAGATGAGTGAAATGAGATGAGATGGGAGGTGAGGGGGAGGGGCACTTGCTGACTTGGACAAATGGCTCGGTTAGCTCGGTATTTGCCAAGTATGTATGCTTGCTTTGTATGCAGAATGTCTTATTCATCTATTTTGCTTAGATGGAGGGACAAATCTGATTTCGTATAAATAAATCGTGGCAATGTCGATTTCCACAGGCAGATCCAGCGTAGAGGGCGGTGCTTCATCGGGTTGTTTTGGGTATCTTCTTATTATTCCGACTTGGACCTCTATCCGTACTAATATGTTTAAAGGTCGCTAGCTAGATGCATTAACAGGTGTAAACTACCACAGCGTATCGTCCTGAATCATGTCATCCATCCCACTGGACAACAGTGTTGTTTCTATTATACAATTCTTGGTTTCTCCTCTTTCACCCAAGCCGCAAGTAGCCAATGGACAGTATGAGCGAGTAACCTTAATATGTCCACACGAGACAGAGGATAGAGTACCGGTGAAGTAACTTGGGCTTCTAAAAAAAAATTAAGCACTCGTGCTGAAGTAGTAATTTTCCCAGAGGTATTCATAGTCCTCCAAGATGCCAGACACGAGACTGGGCATGCGTCGACGCACACCGGTGATGAGACCCTTGGTGACGTTCTGGTAGAAGGCCCCCCTCATCGTCCACCATCCGGCTGCCCAGTATCTCTTGCCCCATTCTTCCTGTTCTAGAGAGGTGCTTCGTAAGCCTCGGTCGCGCAGTTGTCGCGCCGTGTATTCAATGCTGAGTCCGATGATCCACGGTGTCCAGGACTTCTTGTCCTTGCTTTGTGATAGGGCTACGGCATAGACCAGTGGCGACAGTATGTGTAGTAGTTCGGCGGCCTGGCCGGATCTTGATAGCGTGTTGAGAAGCTTGGCTGCGGGTTTGATGTCGTCGGCTGTCAAGACGCGGCCCTGGAGATAAGAGTTCACGTCGCCGGGGTTGGGCAGACTGGGTAGACTTTGCCTTGTCCGCGGCATGGCCCATTCCTTCTCATAGGCTGGCTTGGCCGAGCCGTCCATGTCCGCCGACGTGGGCTCCTCTCCCATCAGCTCCTTCAATGCATCCTCGTCGGACCCTTCATCCTCGGTTGGTATTGGTTCCCGCTCAGGGAGTGGCGGGGTGACGAGCGGCCGCGAACTCGTGATGCGCATCAACAGGAGACGGCACACGGCTTTGAGGGCCTCAAGCACGATGACAACACGCCAGCGCATCTTCTCGCCCCGTCGCTTCGCGGTCATCTCCCATAGCAGCTCTGTATACTGGATGATCTGTAGAAGCAGGGCTATTCGGCGATACAGGCTACTCTTGGCGGACCAGAACCGCGTGTAGCGGGCATGGGGGCCGGGGATCCTACCGGCGGAGAGCGAGGGAATCTTGTTGAGGGCATTGCGGAGAACGGCATCGTGGTAGAGGGCAAGGAGCTGGACGCCGGAGTGGACGGTCTCGGAGGCGATCTCGGCGTCGCGGAAACGGCCGGGGATGACGTAGGTCAACGAACGCAGTGCGCTCTCGATCTGCGACACTTGGTGAGCGTTCTTGGTGATGAAGTCGCTGTACATGTGCAGCCACTTGGGCGGCATGGACACGAGGCTGCGGATGGGGTTCCGCGACGGTGTAGGGCGCGTGGTCGACTTGCGCAGGGCGTCGGGCGGCAACGACGACATGGGAAGCTCGACGCGGGAGACGCTATAAGCTGTGATACATGAGGACGAGACGAAGAAAATGTACGAAGTACAGAAGTATCCAATTGAAAAGGAATAGCGGGGTGGGAGAGATCGGGGTTGTATGTTCTTCGTGGTGTGGTCGTCGGGGCTAATGAACTGGAGATAGATGAGTGAGTGAGTGAGTGAGTGAGCGAGCGGGCTGCTTCTCAATCTTTCGCGTCATTAACCCCATTCCAGTTGCGAGATTGAGCTGGGCTGGGTCTTGAAACTTACCGAGGCTCAGCGTTGGCCTGCGCTGCCTGTCCGCTAAGTTACCTATCTCGGCACAGCATTTAGCACTATACCATAGTGGTCTAAGCTCCAATTGTGCTGCTGTGTTCACATGGTTCGTATGGAGCTCGGGCCACATAACTTATACCAATTCTCAACTAAGCAAGCCAGCATTGAGTTTACCTTTTAAACACTTATCCAGGCCAATCCTTTGCAGCGAACATCCGAACGAAACGTCGAATCGGAATAGATCATTGCGAAGAGTTTGCAGCGATATTTGACGCTGAAGACCAGACTCTCAGGTTTTCCCTTTGTCCGTCGTCATACGGACGGTTTGCTAGCGAGATCTCTGGCGCCTCTCGATTTTTGGACAGGCAGAGGTAACTATTCGGATACTAACAGAACGCTTCAATCTGGTCAACGCCACAACTCTCCTTTGATGTATCGAGGTTCAATCTTCATTAAGAACAGGCGCCAGTCTTCTCAATTAACTACTTCAAATGCTTCCTCCATTGGTCATAGCTAGTAGTAGTAATGTTTGACATCTCCAGTACCACTCATACCCTTGATTTTCTCTCAATTTTCCATTATTACACTGGTAGACGAATACGAACAAAAAGGCCTTTTCCGCTCCGGGCTTCACACCACAACAGATCATGGGTATCAAAGATGTAAAGCCTTCATCGCGTTACCACGGCATAGACACATAAATCATATTAAATCGTTCTCGGCTTCACCTTCGTGTGGAAATTGATGGGCCGGACGTTGAACCAGCCATCCTGCTCGAGCTTGTAGTCGGGATCCACGGCCTCGAAGTCTACCTCCTTGATCATCATGGCCAGGACGATCATGCTGAACTGCAAGGCCCAGTGCTTGCCGACGCACTCTCTCTTGCCGTTGCCGAACCACTTCTTCACCCCGACCGGCAGCTGCTCAAACGACTCGCCCACCATGCGCTCGGGCTTGAACGCCAGTGGTTCCTCGAAGACTTCGGGGTCGCGGTTGACGCCGGCGAGCACAATGATGACGGCCTGATTGTGCGCGATCTGATACTTGCCGCCACCCAGTAGAACGGGGCTCTTGTCGTCCTCCTTGGGAATCGGCTCGATGTTGAAGCCTGGAGCCGCGAACGACAGCCGGAGCGACTCGCGCATAACGCCCTCGATGTACTTGAGCTGCGGCAGGTGCTCGGTTTGGAACTCGCCGTCGCCGATGACCGCGTCCAGCTCCTGGCGCGCCTTGGCAACTACTTCTGGATTCTGTAGCAGGAAGAGGATGCTTGCGGCGAGGAGACAGGGCGCTGTGCTGCTGCCGATGGGCATGGTGACGATCTCGTCCATCACTTGTGACTCTGTTAATGATTTGCCCGTCTCCGGGTCCTTGGCCGTGAGGAGCGCGTCGAGCAGATCACGTCGCTCCGTGGGGTTATCTTTTCGGTATTGCACCAGGTCTGCCGCCCAGGCTCGCTGCACCTTGATGGCTGACTTGAACTTGCCGCCGTAGAACAGCGAGTTGAGAATGCTCGGTCGTGTCGGCCGCTTGATGGCCTCGGATATCGAGTCCTCCATAGCTTGGATGACGGGGTGCTCGGGTCCTGTGAGACCATTCATCCTCTTCCCATAAAGAGTATAAGTTGTTATCTCGAGGTTGAGCCGGTTTAGGTCATCGAGAGGAGTGATCTGGGTGTCGGCCCCTAGGCCTTTCCATTTCTCGATGAGCTCGTTGGTGATATCTCGCATCTCGTTGAAATTATTGGTGACTGAGTAGGCTGATAGCTTGGGCGCTATAATCCGGTGGTGGATGCCCCATGAAGCTTCATGGTTGAACGCTGTGAAAAGACTGTCGTGTACCAGAGCTCGGATCTCGACAATGGGACCGCCCACGAACTTCCGGAATCGCTTCTCGTCACACAGCTCCTCCGCCAATGCTACGCCACCAACGAAGACGAGAGTCTTGCCTAGGATCTTGATTTGGAAGATTTCTCCGTATTTCTCGACCAGCTTCTTCAGAGACCACCATGTATTACTCGGGTCGATATCTTTGATATTTCCCAGTATGGGAAGACCCGGCGGCTGGGGGATTGGTTGAGACATTGTCGCGTACCTACTTGTGTTGAGCATGAAATCGCAAGATCACGCAGGTCTGGAGCTCGACAGAGCAGCTTGCCCAGGTTTTAAACCGTGGACAGGCTTGCACAAGCTCCTCCCTTCATTTCATCCCAATCTGCCGTGTAAGAGGACGCTACCACGTCACAAGCTCGACTATTGCTTTTTTCTTCTTCGGGTCTCACTAGCAACGAATACAACGACTATCTGCAGGTGGAGAGTGCCCAATGGAAGACGGCTGATATGTCATATTAGGACCAATCCTAGGGATGATCTGCCGTATGTCTGCATTAGCTTGACAATCATTCTAACCATTTGTGCGTAGGTCCCCTGGACACAGCTGAGTCCGACCACTCGAGCTATTCCTCTTGTCGTGCGACTGCTACATAGTATGTGCAGCTAGCCTCTTTCATGCATGATGGGCCAGTCTGCGTCGAGATTGGAAATTGGACGAGAAACGCTCCCCGCTTTTTGGCCGACAGATTCGGTAAGTCTGTGATCGACAGGGAATCCACTTGAGATGATCTTCGACCTGATATAATCTTTTGTGTACGATGCTGTATATACTCTCGGCGAGGGTCATTTTGTCTATACTGCGCTATCCTTTCATATCCTGATTCTCATCCTTTGCTTATATGGTATTAAATGTTGATACATACATGTATGGGAGAATGGTAATATGTTGAATAGTTAGCTCTTCCCATTACCGCATCCGATAGATGAGCAGCGGCTGCACCCGCTAGCTATCGCGAGAGCTAGCTCCCCACCTCTCTCCCCACCCGCCAACGCCACATTACCGATTCGGTACAATATTGATGAGCGCCTAGTCTCGCTATAATACATGAACCAATCCCGGGACGGAAGTCTGGCTTCGGTAATACACAGTATACTATAAATCATTTATTTTAGTTATTAGTTCAATCTTGCTTGGTGTACGTATCCGAAACATATGGGGATAGTACCTATACTACAAGCTAGTATTCTCCTGTGCATGGGAATGCTGTGAGTAACAATTAGATTGTCTAAAGTAAGTGCTCGCTAACAGAAATGAGCTACGAAATTTGTTCTACGCTCTATCGGCTCGGCTGTGACATTATTGTCTATCCGGGGTCATAGCGGCGGGGAAGCTTGCCGGGCATTTGTTCCACGCATTACACTACCGGCCTAGACCAAGGACCTACATGAATGGAGATGGTCAACCGAAATTGATGTTGATTAAGGAAGAATTAAAGCAAGAAAGTATACTAGTTATGTAACTTATTACATATTTATTTCTATATTTGTTACCTCGCGAACGCTTCCTGGGCAGCATCTGCGGCTAAGAGAAGTTTCTGCCACGCAGCTCCCTGTCGGGAACAGTGGCATTAGTAACGTTTAATACAATGTCAAAATATTGTTACATTCATATGATAATTATACTAAGGATATAACTTCCTTTTGCCTTGATGTTAAAAAACAACCCATTCTTTTCCTCGAGACACTTAGCTCGGCATGCCCTATTCGGCGGAAGTATTCCCCAGTGGTCGGTTTTACAACTAAGAAGATAGCCTCGCTCTCCTTATTATAACCTAAAAGTACCAGTCGCACACCTTCCGATCCAATTTCCTCGCGAAAGTCCACCGAGATTACTCCGATGGGAAGAAAAGCCGGTTGTGAACATTTCAAACCAGATGGGTTGAGCGAGCAGGAACATTGGCTTCTACCCAAACAGATTGGTGGGTCGCTTTTGGTCTGTGTTATGTTGAAGACCAGTGCCTCCAAGACCACAACGGCTCGCTGAATCTGTCCATATGGCATATTGTGGTAGACTGGCTGTATATCACAGTCCAATAGCCGCGCTTCAGTTTCGCACACATCGCTTAAAGTGACCGGGAATGGCATACTTGCCCACGACCAGCTTGGAACACCCGCAGGCTCCTTGTCACTGATGCCGTTGAATGATGGCAAGTCCCGTGGAGAATAGCTAGATTTCGTCCAGCCAAGGTGCCGGACTATTGAAGTCTCCCAAAATCCCGCGAGGTACCTCTCCCCATAAGTCGCGGAAAGCTCGCTTGCTATACCAGCGAGGGCGGGAAGGCGGTCCGCAAAGAAGCTCAGGTCTCTTTGGCTGTATTCCTTGACTAGCGATGACCATATAGAGCTGAGGGGCTTGTTCGATCCGGTCCCCCCCGCATTGAAACTGGAGAGCTCACTGGCGCCCCCGAATATCGTTGCGGGCATGTCCGGGGCATAATACTCTTCGTATGAGAGGTACGTTTTCGGGCCGACTGGGTTGAACCATCGCTCATGACACTTAAGCATGATCTGGTGGGAGTCGAAAATGAGTACCCGTGGCGATAGTAGCATCTCCTGCAACGTCCAGGCTCTATAGAACAAGGGCTGCTCGCCTTGAGGGTCCACAAAGCGCAAGCCTTGCTCCCTAACATAGACATTGCCGCTGGTCGATCCGTCAATGTAGAGTGGAAGAGATGCGAAAATATGGCGACCACCATCATTCGGTGTTGTATCAGCGAGGAAACCCTCAGACACCTTAGAAGCGCCAGCAGCAGCAATCGTATAATAAGCCTGCTTATATATAGCTCCCATCGCGGCCAGCTGGTCTGCCTTATCCTCGCCATCGTCCTGGATGATGCACAGGGCATCAACCCATAAAAATCTTGTGCCGAGCTTTCTGCATACCGTCATGGCATCCTTGATCGTATTCGAGATATCTGGCGGTAAGCCGTTGACATAGCTGCTGAGCGTTGCCGCTGTCGTCATCACTTGCGGGTCTTGACCCCAACAATAGCTGAGGGCAGCATATTCACCTTTCTCACCATGACCGCTGACGTGTAACTTTGGTATGTCAGCACTGTTGTCTTCGCTGCCAACCTCGATGACTCGTCGTGGCAGTAGTACCTGGTCCTGGCGTTTCATACAGGACTCGTGCTTATCTTGACACTCATTGAGCCACTCGATGACTGCACCGACAACTTCCGGGGTTAGTGTCTTGGCCTGCCGTCTTCCTGGTACGTACTTGGCTGCTGGATTGTCTTAGGTTCATATCATTAGCAGTCAAATCCATCAGGGGCTGAAGACTTGAGCAATGAACACTGCAAACCTTTGAAGGTCACTAGACGAAGGAGAGGGGCGTCGTCGGAAAAGCCATCACAACCATCAAGGGGAATATCAACCCTGAGAGTGCTTATCTGGAATTCAGGGTTGATTGTGCCTCTGGACTTCTCAAGGGCCATACGAGCCCTAGCAAGGTCGCTATCAACTGACCCAGTAGTAGTAGATTCTGGTGTCGTGCACAAGCTGTCGGAATCTCTGTCGCTAACAGCCCGCACGACAATTTTATCGTGGGTTACCACGGTGGACTCCAGGTCTTGAAATATCCAATCTTTCGCCCAGTCTTCACCCTCGGTGAGATCCCAGATGAGCTCACACAGTTGGCAGCCCATGTCCGCCGACTGCTGGATCTGATAGTAGCTGTAATGCTCGTAACCATCCCCAACTAATGCGCGTAGACCTTCTAGCGTCCCAGTCATCCCCTGACACTTGAGGCAACATGCATCGCGACGGCGCTGCACCTTCTGCTCCGGCCAGTCGAGACGTTCCTCTGACCTTCGGCGCTTCTGGCCCCGAGATTTTGCGAGTTCGCGTGAAGATTCTCCGTCCCACATCCGCCTCCTCTCGTCGTCGCGGAAAAAGACGGGTTGCTAATTCTTGTTTGTCTGCACCTCGTAGTAGTCATATTGATTGTTATCCATTATTCATGATGGTGAGGTATCAGAAGTGGCCTGGATTACACGTTGGCCAAGGGTGTTTGAGCAAAGGACTTGGGGGAAGGGTGGTAGTTGTTCATCATCCATTAATTGAGCCCTACGTAGTGCTTCATCTTTGAAATCAATTCACGTTTCAGTAAAGCAGCTGAAAACTCGGTTGAAACCCGAGGGGACGAATGACGCCCAAGTGAATCTTGGGGGCTGACATTGACGAAGGGTCACTATTAACAAGGGTTTTAGAATTACTTTGGGTCTGGTATGATAACAGATTGCTCGATGTGGAAATGATTGTCCTGAGAGCTCGCCTTGCTTGTCCCCGCCGGCTGCCCCGGATATCATAACCCCATGCATCGTGCACGATCTATTCATACGTGTCTACTTAGTAATTAGACTATTGCTATGAAGTTAATAGTTATTACTAGGCGTATCTAATAAATCGAGCGAAACGTCGTCGCTTTAAAACTGTGATAAGTTATATCATTTAACTAATTAATTATCATTAACTTGCTTTTTTATAGTTATGCCTACTCTCATTTAAAACACATATCAATCAGTGCCTATTTAATTACATTATAAGCAGTCTAGAACTGTGGAGTGAAGGAGTAAATGCGGGGTGAATTGAGAAGTACGAACGTCTGCTTGGAGGTGGGGAGATCATGCTAGGCACCAAATTGACAGTCCCTGCATTGTAGCGAGCGACGCAATCTTAGTTAGTGCAAGACTTCGCATTCTTCGCTAAGAGCAACTTTGGATGCATGGAACTCGTGGCTCCCATGAGGCCCAGATTCAGAGGTATCAGTGACAACATAATTCTTACTACGGAATAAATTCAGTTATAGCACGGCTGTTTGATTAATTTTACCTCCAGGAGGCATGCGAGAGATCCTGTAGCTACATCGGCTCTGCCTCGCTACCAACCTCCAGCTGGCCACGCATTCTCCGCCAATTAAAAACATGACCGTAGGTTACTCCGGTATATTGTGGCTGTCGAGAATAGTACAATGCAGGTCGCGGACTGGGGGTTGGTGAGATCACTGCCTTTGCGCCTTAATGTCTCAATTGCATCGTAAGCCATACCGTGTTCCTACAATCTCTCCGTTGCCTTTTTTCTTGCAAAGCTTTTAGCTGGAAATTTTCAACACGTGCTACACAGGTAAGAATCGACATGTGGTTTTTGAACACGGGAACATGCTCTCTCGAAGAGCGCTATAGTCATGATGTCCCCAAATATGCCATCCTATCCCATACGTGGCAGGAAGAAGAGGTTATGTTTCATGAAATGCGCGACATCAGTAGCGGCTACCAGCTCAAAGCAGGATTTCGCAAGATCATAACGTGTTGTGACCTAGCCGCTGCTCGGGGGATACCATATGTTTGGGTCGACACTTGCTGTATGTTCTCATCAGACGTGCGTATTGGCAGAGACACGGTTCTGACAATTCGCAGGTATCGATAAACGCCATAGTGCAGAACTGTCTGAGGCATTGAACTCGATGTACAACTATTATCGTAACGCGATAGAGTGTTACATATACCTTGGTGATGTTCCTAGTAGCCTGAGTGGATCAAGCCATGGCAGATCGCAGCAGCTTAGTGCTGTAGAATCAAGTCGCTGGTTCACAAGAGGCTGGACCCTCCAGGAGCTGATTGCTTCTTCTAGGCGAGAGTTCTACGCGCAAGACTGGTCTCCAATTCCCGTCGAGGATGATCTCATGACTCTCATTGCCAAAATTACAGGGGTGGATTTAAATCTTCTCCGAAACCGAGAGCTATTATCGAAATACTGCATAGCGACACGCATGTCGTGGGCATCGGGGAGAACAACGACTCGGCCTGAGGATACGGCATATTGTCTGATGGGTCTTTTCAACGTCAACATGCCGATTCTTTACGGTGAGGGGGCGAAGAAGGCATTCCGAAGGCTTCAAACTGAGATCATGAGGACCTCGTTTGACCAATCCATATTTATATGGCGAGGACCATACGCAAACAGTGGACTACTAGCCAATTCCCCGTCCGACTTCGCCAACACCCCTACTCTCGGATTATGGGCGCCTGCAAACCTCGCTCCCACCACTATGACGAATGTTGGATTCCACGTGAGGTTGCTGTTCGGCCCACAGCCCAAAGAGGGGCCGTATGATGCATATCACCGATTAGCAGGAGTGCAATGTGATATCCTATCGGGCAACGGTGCTTTGAAGGCGGCGTTCGTTCATTTGATGCTACTACCCGGTGTTCACTGCTTCCTGAATGGCAAAAAATGTAATGCATATAGGAGGGACGCTTGCACAGAACTAGTGGTTCTTGATCAGAAAATCCTAGAAGAGTGCGAATGGGAAGACGCCCTATTGTTACAAGACGATCAATACGACCTTGTCGACTACTCGATAAAGGAACACAATAGTCGATGGGGCACTCAACACTCCGTCTATACAACCCAGGGTTATCTAGGACAGGAAGATACGTAGACTGGGTACGCTTTATGGTATTGGATGAACACTCTGCCTGGCTAGCGGCAGCGATTTGGTCATATTTAGGTTACCAGATCAAGTTACTATGGGTAATATCATTTGCATGATAATTGTCTTGGAGGACTATAAAGAGATGAGTATGACAAGGTACGCTTGAGAAATTTACGGATTATATTGTTGTTACCCGTGATAATTTTAGGCAGGCTGTTCGGGTGGTAAGTGTATGTGACATCTGAATCTCACGTGAGGCGACCGGTCACGGAACCATGCAGCAGGTTGATTATAGAAATCTTGATGCGTAAACTGCCCTCAAGTTTTAAATACTGGTACACGCTGTAGCAAAATTTACTCCATCGTTACTACGCTATTTATTAGGATAATCCGATAGATGGCAAAATATGAGTTCTCGCTTACATCCTCTCCCTTGTCTATAGAGTTGAAGCTTTGGATATAAACGACATTCTGTGGAAGAAGACAACTTTTCTCCTGTGCAGTTTGGTGGAGACTGACATGCTGCACTCCAGATTTCGGATATTTCACAAGGGCCTATCTCTCTAAACTACAGACACTCGAATCACTCTCCAGCAGTAACGACTCAAGCGCTAAATCAAAAGGTAATCCAAATAGGCCGAGGACGGGAAAATAGGTTAACAGACGGGCGAACTATTCCTCTAGTATACTTAACGACACCTACATTCTCAAACGCACAACATTGGCTTGAATGGGCACAGGCACAAATACTGTTTCGCTGCTCCCCACATCTTATACTCGCGAAAGCCCTTTAATGTGCTATATACCAAAGGACGCCCAAAGTTATAACTTTGAACTTGAGGCATATCAATAATATCTTGCGTTTTGAGAGCATATGGACATGAGTTTACTGTTTGTACGGTTATATAAATGTTGCGGGCGAGTGTGGGTACCGTCCTTCATTTTGCGTGGAGAGGCATAGATGCCTTGCGGCCTCTTCGGCTACTTCTATCCGAAACAAGAACCGAGTCCTTTTGACGGAGAAAGAACTCGGCTTTCGCGGTCGTCACGGGTCGTCGCGTGTCGTCGAAAGGGCGTGCCATAAGCCGTCTCACTTGTTTTGGCGTCAGGTAGCCCTGTGGTTGTTAGAGCAGGTTGGCATCATCAGGAACTGGTGGCTATTCTAGACCTTCTAGCCATGCTAGCCCTTCCCACTTGTCAAATGGATAGGGTGGAGCGTTACCACCTTCACAACTGGTGAGCATACGTAAATTGTAGTTTGCAACGCTCGCCTCGAGATTAGGGATGGCATGAAAGATCAAGTACGAGCGGAAATGAACATGAGACGTGTTCGCCCACTAGAATACTGTTTCATACTACATATGGTCCGCTTCTACGCAAACTACAATCTCTGGGTGAATCTCAGGTCGCGGTGGAATGAGGACCAACAACGGTCCCAATATTCAAGTGGCGGACATCTTCAACAAGGCCCTGCCGCCCTAGTTTACGTCAATGAGGTAAAAAGGAACTTGGTTCTTCATACCAAGGACTCCGAAATAGCAGTTTATGAATCACGCCCCATACACATGCTAAAATTGAAGCCGAGAAAAACTTCAATACTGTAAATAACAGTTGTACACATCGCAAGCCTGTGGAGGTGCGAGTACTAGATTAAGTGGGTTACACCGAGCTGAATGACTCTGTTTATCATCACTTGCTACCCGTCTTAGGGTGTGTCGCATACATCTTTAGATGAACCTGAACTGTTGAATGTCGGATCGCGCAAGTCTCACAACATCCTTACCTTTCCACGTCTACAATTCGACAGCCTCGCTGACCTAGTCAAAGGGCTAAATGAGAGTCTAGTACCGAAGGCACGAAACCTCTCTTTTGGTCCGCTATAAAATATCCACACGCACAGCCGTCTGTAGAACAATATAAGACATCTCGGACCTCTTGTGGGGACTCTGTCTAGATTCGTTCGTGGTAACACTTTAGGACATCACTAGTGCTTTAGGCTTCAGCGCAGGTTTGGAACTATCCCGATGTAGTCAGCTGTGCGTGACAGGAAAGATGGCGATAGCGATGTCTGTTGTTGCGAGATTTCGTAATTCCACTAAGTTATGTATCAAGTGCAACGTTCTAAAGATAGGCAACCAGTAGGCAATGGCGACATTAGGGGAAGCAAAAAACAAGGAAATGGTGCGGGATACTAGAGAAATTCGGTGATAAGAAAGTTCGTCTGTTGTTAGAAAATGCCGCTTGCTATTCGTAGCATTGTAGTTGCCTAACCTGGAATCGTGAGATGCGAAGTGTAATGGCGGTGACTGGTGTATTCAACTTAACAGTAGTCTCAAATGGTAATCGACACTATGTGGGACGGATGAACGCCCTACCATATCACATGCCGAGGCTGCTGAATCAAGTATTCTGGATACGAAAAGCGTGACGGCGCAATCCGCGGACAAAGGAAAGTCGCTCAGCACGTGAAGGATCGACGACTGCTGTCAACAAAAGGCAGCTGACAGGATACAAGTGTTTTAACTCAGGTGAAAGCGCCAGCGAAAACTAGGATTTGATTACGGGAATAGGCAAGCTGATGCTGGGATAGGCCGCTTTTCGGATAACACCATATGCCTCTACTGTAGTGTATCTGTGAAAAGTGGTGCTTCATTAGGCCCTAATGCCAAGCTTACAGCCTCGGTGTGGGTATTTTGAAGTGATCTGCGCCATGACAGATGCTCCTGCATTGGAAATAGGCAGGCGGCCTAACCCAGCGAGTTCCTGATGAACGAAAATCAGGGATTACGTTATGTTAACAGTAAGTATATGGGACATACTGTAAATAGAACGCACTGATAGATCACACACAATGCTTCGGATGGCAGGTTAGCTCACACCATAGTTACTGACGAAAACAAAATCTACAGCTCTACCAGACTTCTCATTAAAGCAGTATTTCAACATATACATCGTACGTCAACTTGAAAGAAGTGATATTTTAAGCCTCATGACGATATGTTTCTAGAAATCGGACAGTAAAACGCTTGGCGCTGCAGCCAAGTGGCCAAGACCTGGGGGTAAAGCTTGTTTGAGTGATATCGTCGGCCGCTTTCTGCAAAGGTGTGATATGTGATACCGAGGTGTGCTGTTAAAGGCAGAAAGCCGCATTGACTTGTGATTTGGGTGTGGGTTGAACGCCGGCAGATGAAACGATGGAACATGAATGCATCCTGCACTTGTCTGGGATAGGCAGGTTGTCGACCGGGGGTCTTACTCGCATTTGAACAAGCCGCAAGCCTCAAGTGGCAGATGGGATGATGGCGCAGTTTGTGGCGGATCTAAGCCAGTTGATGCGCAAACCAATCAGAGCGACTTGGGGGATTTGCGAAAAGGGGTACTGCCGAATGCGCGTAACATCACAATTAACAATCGGCCAATTCAGTGGCCTATGCCGTGCTGCTCAGCTGTGTTTCCATCTCACTCTTCCGCCAATCATAGCTTACTTGAGAAGGACATCCCTTTCTCTCCTGTATATCTGCGTCTAGTTTCCTTATCAGGCAAACAATCATCCCTGTCCTCCTTAGTTCAGGGTCCTTCAGATCTACTATGTAAGGACAGTGAGATGTGCTAATTCAATTAGTGGAACTGACTATAACGTCCAATAAACGAGCGAGGGCAGAGATCATGCCACCGCACGTGTCTTCGGCAATGATGGCAGCTTGCGCTGTGATAGGTGAACTAGTACAGGGAACTGTTACTAACCATATTTTAGGAGGATGTTGGTATCGTTGCGCAATTGGCAGTAAGCATCGCGCATCAAGCTAACAATCACTTAACCTCAAACTTGAAGATTGGCAGGCAACAAGGATATAGCCAACTAGAACAACATGGAGAGCATAGCCAACGCATAAACTCCCACAACACAGGCTCAGCATTTAGCGCTACCCAAAGCTGTGATTCGAACAACGAGTAAATTCAAGGATCATCTCGTCTTCTGATCCCGTCACTTTTCTCCCCGCCGGACCTGCAGTAGGCTCACGATCGTCCACACAAGACACCCACCATGCCCACATATTTCTTTGTCGTCTGCTCTGTCATCACGGACGACAATCCAAAGAAGGCAGCCGACTCAGCCTCTACCAAGCCGGAGATGGCAAATGCTATAGTGTCTTACGGGATCGTCCCGCTCCTTCTCTATCGGGTTGTCACACTATCGTGGAGGCATTGAGTTCTGGTTGGTTCTCAACATCTATAAGACCTCTGGCTTTCCGTCACCTATGGAGAGTTTATTTCGGCATCACCATCTTCACTCTTTCACAGCCTCGTGAACTTCCTCGTTCTCTCTTCCCTCGAGCATCCATACTTGCTACAGTCGACATCATGGTTCCCCAACCTACTGCCGTCGCCTTTACCGCGGCCCTTGCCGGCCTGGCTGCTGCCACTCCTATCAAGAGCAAGATTGGCACTACCAAGAACGGCTCTTTCACCGTCAACCAGGTCGCCAACACCGCCTTCAAGCCCCATGGTGCCTACCAGCTTGCCAAGGCATACAACAAGTATGGTATCCCAATGCCCGAGGGTTTAGCGAAGACGGTCGCCAAGTACAACGCTGCCAAGAAGTCCAAGCGCTCCTCCGGCAGTGCCAAGACTACCCCGGAGCAGTACGATATCCAGTACTTGACACCCGTCCAGATCGGTACCCCTGCTCAGACCTTGAACTTGGACTTCGACTCAGGATCTTCCGACCTGTGGGTCTTCAGCACCGATACCACTAGCTCCTCTGTCAACGGCCAGGCTCTGTACAAGCCTGGCAGCTCCTCCACATCCAAGAAGGTCAGTGGTGCCAGCTGGGACGTCAAATACGGTGATGGAAGCACCTCCAGCGGCTCCGTCTACCACGACGTCGTCAATGTCGGCGGTGTCAGCTTCAAATCCCAGGGTGTTGAGTCCGCCAAGCAGGTCTCCGCCCAGTTCGCTCAGGACGCCGACAGCGATGGTCTGCTCGGCCTTGCCTTCAGCACCCTGAACACCGTCACCCCCAATCTCGAGAAGACCTTCTTTGATAACGTCGCCGACAGCCTTGACACAGCTGCTTGGACCGCTGATCTTAAGTATCACGAGGCTGGTACCTACGACTTCGGTGTCATCGATAACTCCAAGTACACCGGCGACATCAGCTACGTCGATGTCGACAACAGTCAGGGCTTCTGGGGCTTCACCGCCGACGTCAACGGCGAGTCCGTCAGCGGTATCGCTGATACTGGTACCACCCTTGCCCTCCTCCCCGACTCCGTTGTCGACGCCTACTACCAGCAGGTCGACGGTGCTCAGAACGACCAGCAGCAGGGTGGATACGTCTTCCCTTGTGACACCGACCTCCCCGACCTCACCTTCAGCCCCGGCGATGCTCAGATTACCATCCCCGGCAAGTACATCAACTACGCCCCCGTCGATGATTCTGGCTCGTCCTGCTTCGGTGGTCTCCAGTCCGATGGTGGCCAGGGTATCTCCATCTACGGTGACATTGCCCTCAAGGCCGCTTTCGTCGTCTTCGACCAGTCTCAGGGCTCTCCTCGCCTTGGCTGGGCTACTAAGGACCTGTAAATTGGTTGCCCTATTGAGAACACGAGATGCTACCGAAAGGTGGCAATTGTGTCATGTGGTATGACTTTGGAGAACAATGATGGGAATTCTGGGGTGTACGCTGGACCGCGCCCCGGCTGTATATACGATGGCATTCTTAGAGTACTCTTGTGACGATACCCACGAAGTAGAAATGAGAGAATATAGCAAGTTCTTACCTTCAATACTCGTACACCGTAATTTATTGCCCAACCTGAATTGCGGAAACGTGATTGGAGATTTCGCCTATATTTGGAGCTGGGTTGAAAACAAATGATGAAAGATGATGATAAGGAAATCAAAGTTCTGTTCTCCTAGCGGCATGTGTCATTATGGTGTGGATTAGGCCATCGCATCTCGTCTGGCATCAGTTTTCGATACAACTAATGTTCCTATCAGTTAGTATATCAGTAAGGACAAACTGCAAAATATATAAAATGGCAGGGTTTTATCAATGTTGATATAGTTTAAGCTAGTGATTTTCATAGAGTTGCTACGACATCAGAAGCGACTTAAACAGCAGCGATGAAAATAAGAGCAAGGCAATAACTCGCTAGATATTAACGTGGAGGCAACACCCTGTTTGGTTTTCGGCAATGAGTATGTTAACTTTTTATTGCTCCATCAAGTTTTTCATGAAATATTCATAGGTATGACAACGGTTAAACGCTAAAACCTTAATGGTAAACGATCGATTACCGTTCTGTTTTCTTGCAAGGTGACTTTCATCCTGCATACCCCCGGATATCTAGACGCCATGTTCAGTGGTAACTCATGCCCGTTCAAGGAAAGGAAGGCAGTCTTGTTGTCACGCCACTTAGTCCACGTAACACCATCGAACAGAGGAAGCAGTACGGCATCCATGCACTCGTCGCCCTCGCAGAAGTCGCAGAACTTGCGCAGCGCCACCATTCTTGGTCCGGCATGGTCGGATCTTTGCGGGCAGCTGGAGGTTGGCATCCGTGAAGATAGCCATATCCCGAGCAAAGACTATATCACATATAGCAGCTATCATGGAGGCATCTCGAGGGGGGGGTATAAGATTAAGAAGGGAACGAGGCGACTCGCCATTATCGCGCATGATTAGACGGGCTGGTGACAGGAGTTTGCCTCTTCGAATCGGCTGCAAGCACAGTCTCATAGCTCATGGAAAACCTGGGATACATTATTGGACTTCTTTGTGCGACATTGAACTCTCGGCACGAAGGTGTCTGCTGACTTATCGTGGCGGTGAGAGAGGTAGTTCTACGGGGTTTGATTACTGCCCTGAAACCATATTATTCAAATCTCCGAAGAAACGCGTCCGCACGTTGCCATTCGCCTTCGATCACACCCCTTTTATCCTCAGACCTTAAAACGAATTGGACATCAAAATGTTTTGGCGACATTAATAACGCGTCCGTCCACGCGTGGACACTAGTATCAGTGTGTGTAGCTCCACGAGTAGCAACCACATTAAAGGACCACACAAGCTTCACCATCGTCATCATCATGCTGTTCTCAGCCATGCGCTGACCAGCGCACACCCTTCTCCCTGCCCCGAACCCATAGTTTCGACGGCGAAACCCGTAGGATGTGGCGGTGTCTTCTATCGACTCGTCTGGTACCTTGTCCGTGGAATCAAGAGTGGACTTGAGGCCAAGCGGATGTTTGAGAAAGCGCGAGGGATCGAAGGTGTCTGGGTTCTCATACTCGTCGGGATCATGATTGATCGCCCATGAATTCATGATTATTGTTGTGTTGGCTGGTATGAACATGCCTTCATACACATCGTCCCGCGTAGTAGCATGAGGAAGTGCCATGGGTAGACTAGGTCGCCATCGGAGGAGCTGCAGAATAACACAGTCGTTATCAGTCGGTTTGCACGTTATTTCGACCTATGAGTGCTAATGGATAGAGTTCTCACCTCGTAGAAGCAAGCTCTGAGAAGGGGAAGGTCATCGGAGCTGGCACTAGCATTCGGCATCACCTTCGGTCCGAAGACACGATCGACTTCTTCTTGAATCTGGGCCTGCAGGTCTGGATGAGTCGCCAGGGCAAGCGTGAATGTTTGGAACGCACTAGCGGTAGTGTCGGACCCAGCTTCCATCATGATGCCCAAGATATAGTCGAGTTCTTCATCATTGTACTTCGTCTTATCGTTATTACCTAGTACTGCCGCCGCAAAGGAATCATGGCCTTTCCCGTTGGCTATGCGTGTTCTGGCCTCGGAAACAAGGTCACGGTACAGTTTATTCTGTCGCTGTTTTACGCTATCCAACTTTTGTTTCCATCCCTTCCACGGCGTCAGGAAATCGGGGATATACTTAAAAAAGGGAAATATGTCAAGAGGCGGAGAGCCACCCTGAGCTAGTACGGCAGCCCAAACGGCTTGGATCTCGAAGAAAGTCATGATCTTGCCCTCGGGGCTGATATCCTTGCCACGGATTCCGAAGACAGAGGCCATGATTACTGCTCCAAACATTCTGGTGGAGTAGTCATGCCACCTTTCTGGGTTGTGCAAGATGTCGCGAATGAGCTGTACAGACTCAGCATGCTGCAAAGGGAGAAGCTTGTCGACCTCGCTGTTTTTCAGAAATTCCATTATCGTCTTGCGGACGTTGCGCCATTGTGCGCCGTATGGCATGAAAGCCAGATGAACATCGCCCGGGGGTAAGATATATTCAGCGATTGGCATGTATGGTCGAGATGAATAGACTGCACCGCGAAGATCTAGCAGATCTCGAACTGATGTCCAGCTGTTCAGGACGACGGCCTTGGCATTTGGTCCCATTCGGAGACCCAGAAGGCCGTGTGAGCTATATGTGCGGCCCCATTCCGCGAACTTGAGGAACGGCTTGGTGAGAGGGATCTGGTGTATGTTCCCGAAGAAAGGTACCGTCGGGGGACCAGGAGGGAATCTGTCTGCTGCGGAGTTGGACGGCCGTAGCCTGCTGTACAGCAGGTATAAGAGTAAGAGGGCTGTAGTCCCGAAGAGAAGGCTGCTGTACGCCATTCTGGCACAGATCACAGACGAAGGGCGAAGTGTATATGCGATGTATCATACTTGCTTGACATCACTTCGCTATTTATGGTTTGAGTAGCGATAATTATCGGGAACCTTCTATCTATGTATTGGACCATCTCCCCGAAGTTTGAAGAAGCTCTTATCTAATATCCAGCTGATGGCGCTACAGCAGATAGGGTTGCAATTATATGCAAAGTCATCGGCGGAAGCAAGTTATAGGTGTGCATTCGGCCAATGTTAGCATCACGAGTTTGGAGTAGGGGAACGAACTAGCCAATCTACTGTTTTGATGTATAAGCTAGACGGCTTCATGTTACACCTGACATAAGCACCACCCCCTCTAATTAATATATGGCATTCCGACAGGCGTGGCGGTTCTAGCGCCGCTGAGTCGTCGGACGCTTACGCGAGTCTGGGTTACACAATGCGATCACAGCTTACGAGTGCATATATTAAGTAAGTACCTAAGGTATTCTAAAGATTCGAGTACTACATGTATGCAAGTAGAAACCGGCATCAAGTACCACGGCTGCGAGAATCGTGCTCGTTACGGAAATAAAGCAGGGCGCCGGTACTCAGAAACTGCAGGTAGAGAGCAAAGAGCAAAGACTGGTAAGCAATAAAATAGTTGTATTGGGTGTCAGGTATTTCATTTTCGGAGCCCAAAACCTCTAGTGCTAGAGGCCATACCAAATCTTCAATGTTTATATGCAATATTCGGAGACCTGGGCCTGGCAATTCTTTCTTGGTATTTGGCTGGGGTATATTCATAATAAGTCTATAGATTGGCGATTCTATAGTAGCGCGTGGATATAACACAAGATAGGAAAATTATAAGATTAAGGAAAAGTGAGACGGAGAAGCGTGATGGCAGTACTTCGCGATGTAGTAAGACAGTAGGTAGTATTTAGCAAGTACTTCTAAGATGAAGCTAACCGTAGAGCAAGCAGTGGTCAATTATGAGTGTATTATGATGATCTACGTTGCAGATGCAGTTGTTGTCAAAGATCAGGAGGTTAGATAGGCTTTGCCCTGCAGTATTACTACCTACTGCTACTTAAACTTCGAGATAATACAACGGAATTACCAAGTACTACCTTTGACAGTTGTCTACGATGCAGACTCGCGGCCCTATTTATAAACCACTGCATCATTGCCGAAATCTCCGATGAGCGGTTTAACATCCTGTTTGCTCGGTAAAGGGATATGAATTGTTTTATGGAACTAACGCTGAAGTTTTTTGCAACTGCAAAGAGGATTGCGATATAGCAAAAAGATTAAAGACAGAGCACTGTATAGCTGAGTAAGCACGCTCCTTACCAGAGCGATCAGCTGTCGCAGCTGGAATCCGAGGTGTTCCCCTCACTCTCAATTATCCCTCCGCGGAGATCTCAAAACCAGCCTAACGAAACCCGCACTTATGCCATATCACTCACGTTTTACAATAAGATCTACATAAAATCGCTTTCAGCAGCTTAAAACGAAGTAAATAGACATTGTAGGTCCCCAAAGTCAAGCATGATCGTCTTCCAAACAATTACTCAGCAAAGATCGCTTATTCCCCGTGAGAACTATCTCACCCATGGGATACTGTACTATGTACACAGCAGCGAACCGCTTTCAGAAGAAGTGACTAGTCTTCCAATTTTTCCCCACCTCGTGCAAACTTATACTTGACAGTGCCTTCGAGGTCAGCTTCCCAAGGATGCCTGTGCATCGCAAAGCCTTCCATTTCCGGCTCCGGGATGCGCGGGAAGATTCCCATCTTGAGAATCACTTTTCCGGGCGACAGGGACGCAACGGACTTAATCGGACTAAGTTTATCACACGTGGGGTTAGCTACTTGCTATGCTTAAACCGGTGCGGAATGAGCTCACTTTCCATCTACACTGCAGAATGAGCGAAAGACGGGATTTCCCGACAACGTGTCGTAGTCTTCATATGTTTTCAACGTCCCTGCAGTATCCTGTATCTCTACCTTCTCTTCCTCGATGAGAAAGTTCGATGCCACAAAGCTTCCGGCTACCTTGCGACAGTTGGAACAGTGACAGAGATGACCGCGCCGACGAGTGAAGAGTTCCTTATCGTGTATGGTGACGCGGATGGATCCGCATAGACAAGTCCCCGTGAGACCTTGTTCGAATTCAGCGACAGGGTGGTCTTTCGGGTCTCCTTGAGGTGATTTCATGGTTGCGGATTATTAGGTGAAGAGATACATTTGATGCGGAGGTATTGACGTAGCTCAATCGGGGTGTAAAGTGCCATACTTATAAGTACCAAGTTGTCAACCAGCCATCTGCTCCCGTGACATACGAAGGGCGTAGGAGGAAAAGTTTGTCATCTTACTATTCCCACCCCCCTTCCGACCTCCGCATATTAGTCATGCAATCCGCGCGGGTCGGCCCGGACCTCTCTTCAAGCCGTCTATGGCGTGGAATTCCGGATCAGCATCATATGTTGATTCTAGATAGGGCTAATTATAGATTTACGCCTGATTGGGTGCGGAGTTCCTTCAAGCACAATCATTAACGATCTCGTTTATCCCCGTTTTCCAACTACTGCAAACCGTCCAGCGGTGCCTGATTATCTTGTACCGGACTAACTCGCAGAAGCTGTACCTGAGCTCCCTCTTTTCTTATTCTCCAAGACAGGGCACGCGGACCAAGGATTCACAAACGTCTCAGCGAGCTGCTTCGTAAACATCACACCACCAGTTAGCTATGGCCTTGCTATGTCAATTAAGATGAGGCTTGCCGCCAAAGATGGTTTTAGGGGGCGCCACAGCTAAAACCAACCGCGAATCCTTCCCAGCCTCGAATAACAAATTGTTCGTAGCGAACGATTGCATCAGCATTACGCGAGGACGGCAAAAAAGAAAAAGAAAAAACAGAAGTAAAAGAAAGCACATGGCGTTCAAATTAAATGGATCAACAAGGATATCAAAGATAAAGTGCGTATGAAATGACATTATTCTACATAGAAGAGTTACACATTATTGTAAACACATTGGATATCAAAGATTATATCGTAAGCTCCAAACTCCTTCCAGCGCAAATTCAAGCCCCCATGGCATCATATTCCCTTAACATCTCCTTCATGAGAAGATCCACCCACGAGATCTTCTCCTTGACCGCCGCGATCTGTGAAGTTATGGTACCGCGCCACGACATGAGCTCACCAATTCGCCTCATGGCACTCGCGGCGCTCATCCCTGAATATCTGGGGCAAATTATGGCCCACTCGCATTGTCCGATCTTCGCCGTACAGTCGGCCAACTTGCGCTGCAGGGACTCGAGCTCGCGCAGATCCGCAAGCTGCTGGCCGACGAGCTCGGCACGCGGCGCGCCGGGAAGACACATTTGCGGGCCGATGTCGGCCCCGATAATGGCGGCAAGGCGGTTGTACAGCGCCTCGGTGTGCTCGGCCAAGTTCATGCGCTCGTCGAACTCGCCGTTTAGGTCCGACGGCGTGTGTATTTGCTGGGCGACGTCCCAGGTCGATTCGAGGCGTCGTTCGCGTTCGATGGCGGCTTGAAGCTCGTGACCCAGGTAGATCTCGTCTTCGGCTCGCTCGATTTGGCCCAGCGTGACCAGATGTTCGGGGCTGACTGGTGCCTGCTTCTTGTCCCTGGAGCGCCGCGTGAATATGTGGGCCAGTCGACGTCCGAGGCTGGCGATCGAGGCGGATGACTGGGGCGCAGTAGCGCGGCATCCCGGGGGTGATAGTAAGCTTTCGTAGCTCGGGAGCTCCGAGTCTACGGGTCGAGTGTGAGTATTAGCCAGGAGTCCCTCCTGGCTGCTGTTGAGCAGCCGGTAGGCACTACATATAACACGGGAGTCAATACCGTCCACTAATAATGAAAATCATAGGAGGGTTCGGAAGCTTGTAGGAGTAGCGAGAGAAAGCGTGACTTACCATGCCCGGTGGGAGGAACTGCCTACATGAGTGAAGAGTTGAAGGAATTGCATTTTGGGTAAATGCAATACTGATGATAGTTGATGAAAAGAAATTGAATAATGGATAGTTGATGATCGATGAGTAATAAGCAAATATTAAACTGTGAAGTAAGAGAAAGAAACAGAGAGACAGAAAGGAGATGGGGTGCATTCTTATAATAAACATAGAACATACACAATGTGTGGCCATTTCCTGTATATTCCCAATCCAGCAATAATGAACTTCCCATTTTCCAAACCCAGATGTAGAAACCTTGTTTATTTAAGGTTCGATAGCATGCACATTGTAGACGCGGCTATGTGAGCCAGGAGGTCGCATGAAGCAAAGCGAAAGTTTAATATCTGGCCAACAACAAAGATGAATTTGTCCATGCTAACATTACAATTGACAGCACAAAATAGACTTATTCGGTAGTAAAAAATAAGTTGAATAGGTAAATGATTATTGGAAGCAAACACTTAAACGCCGGTCATGAATTTGGGCCTGATGCGTGATGACCGTTCAAACCTATGTCTTCTATCTGCCCAAGTGAAGTTCACATGGGAATACCCTACAAACGCAGGGTGTTTTTCATAGTGGGAGTACGTCGTCCGATAAAAAAAGCTTAATTGTTGCTCAGCTACCAGACCGAACGCCGGCTCGGCAGTATGCTACCGGACCGACCCGTTACTATGTACACGTTGGCATGAAGCCCGCATCTACTAGCCTGATTATATGCGTAAGGACCCTGCTTCAGAGATGCTTCATCGCCATGGGACCCCGCGCATAGTTTTGCACAAAAACTATCTCTACCCGCCATGAACCAATCACGGCACGGGCTTAAATTTTGTTCAGGTACTCAAAAGACTTAACATTTTGTAATGGGAATCCTGTCTCCTGCTTAACAGCAAGACCAAATCTTATCCTAAAGTATGCTGAGGACCGAGCCTTGAAAGTCTAAAGTTCTTCGCCACGTTGAGTTACTACACATTGTGTCTCGAGAAAATACATTCATGCTATTGATGAGGCAACAGATGACCCGGGGGTGGCACGACTAGCCAAGGGGTGTACATCAAGTACGGCAGCATCACTCGATCGCTCGGAGTGGGTCGAACCAGCCCGATCGACCGCTCCGTATTCTCTCTTAAGCAGGGGTTCCTGGGTGGGGCTAGAACGCCGAGGCAAAACCGGAAAGACGGGCGGCTAACGGCCAGGGTGGTCGGTGCGGCATCTCAGAACCGGGGGTCAGTCAGGAAACACGTCCGCATCACTATTAGTCATTCTACAATTCACTTGCATGGATTGGAAGTTTAGACGACTTGTTTTGAGAAGGGTTCGTTGGGGCAGCGTCATAACGCCGTCCGGGTGGCGTGATGAATAACATGGTTACGACTGTAACAAGGGCTTGGAAGAGTGTTCATATTGCAATAATCATCTAGGGTGTCAAGGGGGCCATGAAGGTCTCGTCCTTCTCCTTGAGCCAGGCGGCGACCTTCGTCTCTATATGCGAAAGCCTCGCTCTCGTTCCTGGCTCTCGCTCTTGTATAGTCTGTCTCATTCGATCGGGTCTATATGGAAGCAAGTTTAGCCGATCAGGCAAACGCGGGAGCGAATCCCAGCTGAACGGGTACGGAAGGGTACGGGAACCAGCCTTGCTACTTATATAATTATGGACATAATATTGGAGTCCTGGCCCGAAGGGTTTCGGGTGCCCGAGGCCGTCCCAATCCCTCGGGTCGTCCGTGTGACAGCGACTACCTTCTAGAGCATTTGAGCTTCGGTATAAAAGAAGATGTATAATTAATTAAGCAAGGGTGTTGCGCAATATAATATTGAGTTTGTAAAAACCTAACTCTGGCCTTTTGGGCTAGGATTGTTGTTAGATTTTAATTCTACCTTTACTATAGTGAGAGCATTAGATCATTGTATTTTGATTAGTTAGTTAATATGCAAACCACTTGCCCTTGGCCCGTTGTTAAAACATAACCTAACTAAGACGGGACCACGAATATTCCTTCCTATATGACTATGATTTAGGAAATATGTATTTGTGCCTTAGGTGTTGCTTTTCTTATCTGTATGTTAAGCTGTCCGCGGCGCCACCAGGTTGATTCCTTAGACAATGTACGTTCTGACGATAACTTGAAACCTTGTCGAGTCTTCGGAAAAGATGAATAGTGGAAAGCAAAAGAATCGGCGCGATTGTAATAGCGTCTGGAAATTATCTAGATTGCTACGGTATTATATCTCTCACCACCTCATGCTGTTTTGCTTCTTAAGACGACATTGCGGCTCACTTGTATTTTAAGTGGTCGCCCATTATGCAGAGCATTCAGAACTAGAGCTGTAAGAGAACCTTAAAAGCCGTAACCAAAGGTTTCAGAGTACTCATTCGCGAGCGCTTTTGTTCATAGTTGAGTAAACCTTAAAAGTGTCCTTTCAACTGTATATAACCATTTCAAAAAGGCTAAACTGACTACGATAGAAATGAATTCATAGCCTGGTAGTCCACTTGACTTAAAGCTTTCCACAGCAAGTTTATTGGAAGACAGATTGCCATTAAGTGAGGTGTAAGGTGCCTGTTTTCAGTCACTACATCCACTTAGGAGCTCTAGTACGAAACCGCACACATCCGTGGCCCTACCGCAGCCCGGGGCGCCCGGATCAAAGGATCTAGCCAGCAATGCCGGGGTGCCTCGCAATTCTTGTTCTCTGAAGTGCGTGTCCCGTACTTAAATCGACGTCGCTCCTGACTAAACATCGTCACCCTCGCGTTCGATCTACCTAATATCGTTGCATACACCTTTTCCATACATCCGAGTCGAAGTAAAGCTACACGAAGTCGTGACGAGTTAGCTCCAGCATGTCGTGGGATCTACTAGGGGACAACTACCTTTAAAGGCCGTCCGAGGGGACAAGATACTTACCCGCTCGTCATTATTTCAACAGGCATGTAAATAACCCCGACGACAACACTCCGAAAAGGAAAAGTTGAGTCGCCCATCAAATAGTTGTGTGCAGTAAATGATTACTCCTTCCGTTGTTATTGTTGGTTGTTGTGTAGCTTTAGGAAGGTAACTCGTTCTAATTTCTGGGTGCTGTGTTAATTTGGTAATAGCATACTCTTGAAAGAATTTTACGCGCCTAACCACTACGCATAACGAGACATCTGCCGATACTTACTCACGAGAAACCCAGTTGAGAGCGCTCTACTCGTATAGTTTGAGACAAACGGAAGTAGAAACTACTGAAGGCGTATTTTCGGTGTTCTTTAATTGAAAGCAGAAAATTAGTACTCACGCAGCCAGTCGCATGTAGATTATGTACATGATAGAAAACAATTAGGACTAGAGCCGCTAAAAGAACTATTCTTTGGACCGGTAGGGATTTGAACCCTAGGCCTCTCGCAAACTCCGCCTTAGCACGTACAACAATCCAATCCGCAGCGGCCGCTTGCAAGTATTTGGTTTGGTGTGGTTACGGGAAGGGGTATGCAAAGCGAGCGCTTTACCCCTGAGCTACGGGCCCAATGAGACTGTGTAAGATGAAGTAGTATTATAGATTAAGACCGGGCGTCTGAGGGGAAACTCTAGATTGTAACCAGTACGTATATGTCGTGTTATAACCTCATCTTGTTCTTTCGCCCTTAGAAGCGGGGGCGAGGAAACGTGGCTTAGGATCAATAGTGTTGGTTGTAAGCTAAACTGGGGGCTCACGGGCCACTCCCTCACGAGCCACCCTGATTTTCATACAAACCAATAAAATTTTGAAAATTGGTTTAAAAGTGGAGAAAAACGTTAAAAATAAGCAGGTTCCAAAAAAACAAGTAAAAAGATTAAAACTATTTATAATAAAATTTTTTAAATACTATATATTTTCTTATATTTAATAATACGGTGTTATTATAAGTGTATTTTATTTTACTATTTTATTTGTTAAATTTCGAGAAATTTATTGTTTTAAACAGGGTGTAAAACTTTAATAAAAGTGGAAACCTATAAATGTTTTAATCTTTTTAAATAAAACAAGTTATAATATATTTTATTTAATTTTCTTTTTATTTATACAATTTTTGTTTAATTAGTTATTTAACATTATATTTATAATTTTAGGTAATATTTTTGGAAAGTTTACATACAAAATTTATATAGTTTACGCACTAGCCTGTTCTACATACAAATTTTGTTAAAAAAACACTATAAATAATAGTTTTATTATTTAGCTACTTTGTTATATAAAAATATAAAAAATATATTTTAATTATTTTAAAATAATTTTTATTCCGTTTTATCCAAATAAAATAAAATATTACTATGTTCTTACTTTTAATCTTTTATTAATAGCTTTTTAAATATTAAGTTCTGCTAAAATTTATACAGTACTAACAAATCTGCTAGCAAATTATATATAAATTTATTAATAGCATATTTGTTATAACTAAGTTATTTATTTTAAAAATAAAAATATATATAAACATATTTTTTAACATTTTTCAATTAATAAACATTTATTTTTTATAATTTAATTAGGTCTCCACTTACTTTTCCGAGTTTTACCCGCTTTTATATTAAATAGCCCCGCTTTTTACATTTGTATGGCAATCACGTACAGTGCAGGTGGCTCGTGAGGGAGTGGTCCGTGAGCCCCCAGTTTAGCTTAAAGTTGCCGTGTATGGCTTGATATCATAAAATGTGTAAGCTTTCATAATGTTGTAGTCGCTCCTGTACCGTTGAGGATTGCTTTCTTAATTCATAGTGGGGAGTTGAATGACATGGCTCTAGGTATTGTAATAGTTAGAGGCAGAAGTGAGTTAAGACTAACCGCTAAGTAGCAGAATGGGAAGAAAAGTTCCGGACTACGATCTAACGAGACTCTTTTGATTAGAGTAACTAACAAATGAACGAATTTTGTTCACCCGTGTGAGAAAGCCGGTAGTACTGTGACAACTAATACACTATTTCAACTCTACCAATGTAGAAGAGATATAGTCTACAGCGTATTGATGATGATTCCACGGCAAAGCGAGATGTAGCGGGTAAAAATGCCGGACGGAGAAACAGGTAGTTTGCAGCTTATACACTCACATGTATTACCATCATCCAATTACGTTGATTGTCTTCCATTCTCATGATTTAGGGGGAGATACGCCTACTTAAGAGCAATGACTTTCCAAATGTCCCATTAGCTAATGGTATGTGACCCCCTCTGTTGTAAGATCAACGCACTCTACGAAAGGCGCTAGAGCATAATCTAATGTAACGATGGGCTCATGCTCGGGTGATCTAGGTGAGATCATCACCACGATAACTGAACATAACTGTCCAGGAGCGTCGCCTTCGGAGGAACGAATATGCCGATATACTTACGACGCACATTCTGAGATTGGTTGGCCAAGCAGTATTTAACTGCTAGGTCATAAGAACCTAGCTGGGTACTTGCTCTGAACTGACTAGGAAAAAGAGAACATCCAGCATGAAGAAACTGGCAGAGCCATACCTGTGATGTGACTTCTTAGCAAAGCTCGACGTTAAAGAGACTCAAGGGACGATGAGAGCCGATAGCACAGCGAAACACGATACGCCATTACACTCTCGATTCCCAGCTGTATTTCAGACTGAGTAGCAGTTACCACGCCACGAGTAGACCCGGAGAGGAACAATACTAACACCGAGAAGGAATAAAAAATGGGGGGCACAAAGAATTGGATATGTCATGTGGTGGTATTTATTTGGTGGTGATGGTAAAGAGGAAGCTCCCGCAAGCAATCGCCGAAAACCGCGTCGACTTGTGATTCAGAGAGACAGAGAGAGCAGAACCCCATTGCCCCGAACCCAACTGATGTGAATTAATATAGTTACACGTGTTGGATGATGAAAACGCCGCATACACATTCTATAACCAACGAAGCCTCTTCCGACTTCTTCCTGTTGTATCGCACACTTTTTCCCTTCCTTTCTTCGTCTACGTCGTCCTCATACTAATTCGTCCCCTGCTCGATTCTTATACACGCAGTAGCTTGGCGGCATAGTCCTCGATGAGCTGCTCCGTGGGGAAGGCTAGGGTCTCGAGACCCGCGGCGTAGGGGGTCGGCACCTCGGCACCGGTAATACGCTGGGCGGGGGCGTCGAGGTAGTCGAAACCATACTCCATCGTCGTGGCGAGGATCTCGGCACCCATACCGGCGAAAGGGAAACCGGACTCGACCGAGATCAGGCGGCCGGTCTTCTTAACAGACTTGATGATAGACTCGACGTCGAGGGGCTTGACGGATCGTAGGTTGATCACCTCGACCTCGACACCGTACTTCTTCTTGAGGGCCTCGGCGGCGACCATGCACTGGCCGACGGTGCGGGACAGCGATACTAGGGTCAGGTCCTTGCCCTGGCGCTCGATCTTGGCCTTGCCGAAGGGAATGACGAAGTCGTCCTTCTGGGCGGCCTCGGACATGGGAAAGGAGACACCGTACATCAGCTCGTTCTCGAGGAAGACGACGGGGTTGGGATCACGGATGGCGGCCTTCAGCAGGCCCTTGGCATCCTCGGCGGACCAGGGGGAGACGACCTTGAGACCAGGGATGGAGCCGTACCAGGCGCTGTAGTCCTGGGAATGTTGGGCGGCGACACCGGAGGCGAAGCCGTTGGGGCCACGGAAGGTGATGTTGCAAGGCTGGATACCACCGGACATGTAAAGGGTCTTGGCGGCGCTGTTGACGACCTGGTCAATGGCCTGCATGGCGAAGTTGAAGGTCATGAACTCGCACTGCGCAGCGTGGTAGAACGAAGTTAGTGTATGATGGTCTTGGCCGTATGTATATCAACCTCCGCAAAGTTCGCATATCAGAAGCGGTGGATCGAAAAAGGTGGTAGATCAGCTTACGATAGGAGCCAGTCCGCTCAACGCAGCACCGACGGCTAGACCACAGAAACCACTCTCGGTGATGGGGGTGTCGATGACTCTCTTGTCGCCGAACCGATCCAGCAGACCCTTTGTGACCTTGTAGGCACCGTTATACTGGGCGACCTCCTCACCCAGGATGAAGACCTTCTCATTCTGCTCCAACTCCTCGGCCATGGCTTCATTCAGGGCCTCGCGCACCGTGTACTCTTTGACTCCCTTAGCATCGGCAAAGGTCCTCCGCTGCGACAGGGCGAAGGATGCGGGTGAGGCGAATCGGGGCAGGGCTCGCGGGGCGGCGGTCGCGAGGCGGGCAGAGGCGGCTAACCTCGTGGCCGGACGGAGATAGCGCGACATGGTGGGATCGGCGAAGACGGACGGGACGCGAGACAAGATGAGACGAGGGGGGGAAATGAATTGAAGGGAAGAAGGGGAATGTGAAGAATAGAAGCAGCGGTCCGGTCCGTCGACGGGTGACGGGGCGTTGGGTTGGAGGGTTAATGGGGGTCGGAGAGGATAGGAAGACGGAAGGTTGACGAGGAAGAAGGGATTATGAGAGTGATTTTTTGGATTAGCGATTACTAGCTTAGCTCGCTCACTGTCAGCTTTTTGGGACTTCACCGAGCGTTGTCGCGCTGCTGTCCCAACTTTTTTCTTTCCTGTCAAACCAAGCGTTTAGTTAGCTTGTTGGGCTTAGTATCTTCTCCGCTAGGCCTATAATGGCTTAGGTCTCCCCCTTTCGGGCAAAGCGCCCCAGTATCCTTATCACCTTCCCTGCCATCCAGGGCCCTCTTCCTACATCGGAACCTAATTGAATACCGCCGGTGCTACCCCGAATACAGGTCTTCAAACCCCTACACTGGCAGTAACCTGCCTGCCGAACTATTCTATCTTCCCCAATGTACCAATTGAGTTCCTATTTCTCATGTATAATGAAAGCGAAGCGATTTGAAAGAGTATAATGACAATAAAGGGGTTCGATTAATTAGTGAATCTGTCGCAAAGTCGTTCACTTCCTGGTTGTCTATACTCTTTTTACCTCCGCTTATACACTATATTCAACGGAATCGCTTCCAGGGCACCGGACCCGCTTCCTCCGTTGGGGACGCTCCGACGATTGAGTAAGCATGTCAGCAACATGATACGCACACACGCATCAAAGAATTGGTCAATTGTCACATATTGTTTAGAAACATATATTGAAAAAATCATCTTGCAAATGCTAGTATAATTCGTCTAGGTAACTCCACGACACATAGTATTCATTCGCTCGTTTCTCGACGCGAGTGTATGCTACTTTTATTCCAGATGGCGCTTCTCATCTGCTGTAGGCGGTCAACTCAATATAGCGAAGATCGAATGCTCACGCTTCACTTGCCTTGCATTGGACTTGCCTTACAATGCCTTGGCCCGCCGCTTGACCATTAAATATTATGTAGACGGGTATTTCGAGGCCGTGGCTATGCCCCACCACGCCGGCTCGGGGATCCCCCATTCTATATAATTCCCTCTTTTATTCTGGCTTGTCCCGTCATCATCATCGTCATCACGTCTCATCTCATTGCTCGTGCTTCTTGCCCACCATCAGGTACATGGGTGTGAAGAGGTGCTTCTCGGCACCGGCCACGAGGCAGTCGGCCGCCTCGCCCAGACTCTCGGCCGTCTTCTTGGTGCCGGCCGGTGCGAGCTTGGCCTTCTCGAGGAGACCGGCGAAGTTGTGAGCGAGGAAGCGACCCCACCACGTCATGCGCGCGATCGTGAATGCGTCGAACATGGTCTGCATGTACTTCCACCGGCCGGCGAGAGGCCAGTACCAAGGGATGGAGTCGGGGCGGTCCGCGAGATCTTCGTGGTGGAGCAGGTCGAAACCGGCAATCTTCATGGCCTCCAGCCCCTCCGAGATCTTGACCATGTTGGCGATGCCGTCACCCTGCTCAATGCCGAGACGGATCTTGCGGTGTTCAATGTTGTCGTTGTCGTAGTCGTCCGTCATCAGCCACTCGTACACGCCAAACACGCCGCCGGGCTTCAACACCCGGAAGATCTCGCTGTAGACACCGGCCAGCTTGGGAGCGTGGACGGTGGCCTCAATCGCGTAAACGGCGTCGAAGCTGTTGTCGGGGAAGTCCATTTGCTAAGGAGGGCTTGCGTTAGTAGCTTCTCCTAATGCTGGCACATAGACATGTGACCTACCATGAAGTCGCCCTTGACAAAGGTGAGCTGGTTGGACAGACCCTCTTTATGGGCGTAGTGGGTAGCACGCTGGATCTGGTAGTCGTTGTTATTGAGACCGGTGATGTGGGCGCCGGTGAACTTGGCAATCTCGCGCGCCGGCCCACCCACACCGCAACCGACGTCGAGCACCTTCATGCCCTCCTTGATGCCGATTTGGTGGGCGAGATAATGCTCATGCCGGGCAATGGCCTGGTAAAAGCTCTCTCCAACCGAATATCGACAGAAGTGGAAAGATTGGCCCCATCCATATTCGTACAGATCAGTGGCAAGATTGTAGTATCTGTGTTGCCTGTGTCAGCCAATAGAGTCCTTACAGGTCAGTGGTCGGTGGGGACTGCATACTGTCTCGTCAACGTAGCATACTCGGCGTTTCGTGCCTGTTAAACGATCTTAGTAACAGCGAAAAGCGGTGAAGGGTCGATGCCACGTACAGCACGGGTTTCTTCCGTCTCTGTCTCGGCGGCCTTGTTGTCCCAGTGCTTGAAGTACTCATCCACAGCAGCCTGCTTCGCATCGTGACCCTTGGCGAACATGGCACGCACACCACCCGCAGCCTGGGCCGAGTTGCCGTGCATGGCCGAGTTAAAGGCGGCATCACGGGCCCTGTCCTGCTTCTCGAGGCCGGTCTTGGGAGCCATGGTGTTTTAAAGTGGCGGCAAATCGAAAATGGGAGGTTTGAGTTGTAGGAAATGGTAGACAGACGCTTCCAGGAGGTCAATTGGCAGAAGCAAGTGGCAGAGCACCGTTAAAATATGGGGTCAACTAAGGAGAGAGTTGTTGTCACGATCTGAAGCAAGATGGGAAAAGGGGATGCGGGCGACTTTTTATGCAATCAACTTTCGGTTATCAGCAATCAGAGCTGGGCAGTGAAGGGCCCCCCCCTGTCGATGCCTGTGCAGTAGTGGGCTGCACTCCTGCTCCTGTTTTACTACTAGAATAACTTGTACTTACCTAGAATGCGGGAGCGGGATGGGCTAGCCTTTTGTGAGCTAGTCTGAGCCTCTCCTCCAATCATGTATCGCTGCTTACATGTTTACTCACCAATTCATCTTGCCAATTCGCCAATTCGAAGGCAATCCGAATACGAACCCGATAGATCTATAACAGCCACTTCGCGTTAACTGTGGCTTGCCATCTCTTGTGGCTAGCATTTGGAATGGGCATTCAATTCGTATTCGAATATACATTTCACATTCACGTCGCGATGAGCTCAACGCGATAGATAGCTGCTTACGTACCGAATACGGAAAGAATAGAGAACAAGACACTAATGGATTTAGTTCATATTTATCATGATAAATTAAATGAGCGCTGCTTGTTCGAGATTGAAAATCGGAATCTAGTCGTCGAATGCTATTTTAATCAGATTTAACCCCTATCGACGAATCCAAACTCTCGTCTTCTCCCGCGCCGCTATGCTGTCTATGACCTTGGAAAAAGATTGGATACAGGGAGGACAATCATAGCAAAGGCGTGCAGTGGCCTAACAATAATAACTTTATTCCAATTTAGAATTATAGTAGCGAAGTTCGAACGGCGATTTAGATCTCCATGATCATAATATTTATTGCCAAGATAGGAGCGAGGGGTTGATAACCATGGGGCACAAGTGAACGGCAACATGTGTTACTAAACTGAAACCTAAAGAAACCAAAGCTAATACTACATAGTCTAAAAACTAAGAGACGTATATATGAAAACTGTGCAAACTCTGCAAGTATAGTTAGAACTTCTTCTTTGTGTAATAATAATATTAGTCAATGCTGGGATTACGGGCTGCGCGTGGACTGTGACGTACTTTCTTCGTCTCTCTCATCGCTGCGTTACATACGGATTCCTCTCGGGGAAACCCGGTCGAGAAGCAAGCGATACGCTGAAGCTAGTGGTCTGCGTGGGATATCTGTGCGTGGCAGCGAGATGTGGCCGAGGTACTGGATGATCTAGATACCGGTCATAACATCACGCTCTTAAGGTCGCAAACTTGGGGGGGGCGAGGTACGCTGGATAGAGAAGGCAGTAGTGTGAAGTTATCAGTAAAGTTTTTAAACCCTTGGGATGTTCAAGGAGTTGAGGCTGAGGGTTGCTCCACCCAATATGGCGACGTAGCTTTGGCGCATCAGCATCTTCTGTTGAAGCTGGTGACATACCCCAGTAGACCGTAAACCAAGGTCTCCATTCTAGTCACTCATTCATGATCTTTTCCAGCTCCTTCATCACGTATTCAGGTGAATAATTCCGTGGGCTCACCTCGCACGCTGTTGTACGGACGGGATGAGGGCCCCATACCACGCCAATAGCCTCTGCTGCCGATTTCTCCTCATGTGTAAGATCATCGCCATTTAAGTTGTCCAGTGTCTCCGAAATTACAGGGAGCCAGCGGCGCGTCCAAAACTCTTCAGGATCAGTGGTTATGAGAGGCGTCCCGCCTCGGTCCTCGAATGCAACTTCTTCGAAGTGACTCAGTAGGTCGGCGAACAAAGCGAGCAGCGTGCTTTGCTCCGAATGGACTTCGTCGATCTCTTCCGAGGTATGCCTTCCTCTCATGTGCTCGGTTAAAGGAACGCTTTGAGGGCAACAGGTATGTGTTAGCTCCAAGGCATCGAAAGTCAAGCCCCTGATAAATAGAACAAGATCATCCTTGCTGAGACAAGTCTGGAAAACCTTGATAAAATTGACGCATACCCACGCCCTATCCTCTGATGTCCGTATATGGCTTCGACGTGGGTAAAACTTTGACTTCCTGCAGCCAAGAAAAGCCTTCAATGGTGTGCAGCCTCCCACAGAACACGGGCAGCTACATGCGTCGCCGACACGGACTCGAAGCAACTTCCCAACAAGCCATTGATGCGTCTGTAAGAATTGAAGAGGTTCCAGTTCTATTCTCACTTGGCGTCCCATTTTGGCGAACACGGTATGCGCCGGTGTGGCCGGTCCATGAATCCAGGTGCTGTCACGTCTTTCATTTAATGGTGTCCAATAGTCGGTGCCATGCTCGATCAGCCATCGCACAGCATCGAAATTGTGTTGTTCCAACACGGGTAGACTTCCCCAACCATCGAAGCTATCGATATCGCGAAATCCAAGAGCCCACAGCTGATCGAGATGATTTACTGAGTTGCCTGGGAATTTCGATAAGCGGTAGACTGAATATTCCAATTCTTTGTCCAGGTGTGAAGGGATCTTTACCCCCCTGCTCGTCAATAGTTTTTGCACCTCACGGACATTCCTGTCTAACACCGTGTTTTCGTGTAGCCTCAGAGACTTGGCTTCTGTCTTTGTTAGGTTGTCCAATGCGAGCCGTTTTAGCTCATCTCTACGTTGTTTCATGGTGATGAGCAGGTCATTTTGGCAAGAAGAATCGACTATCTGTATGCATTTCTGACTTATGCGGCTCCCCGAGGCCATCAAAAGCCGGGCCGATTCACTACAGCCGCTGACACATGCGCACTCTAGCGGCGTCATACCCTCGACATCAGCAGTCTCAAGTATTGACGACCCTCCCGCTTCTATAATCAGACGTAAGCATTTTGGATGATTGACAGCTAGGTGTAGTGGAGTATGTCCGAAGTTGTTGACTTCTTCGAAGGATTCAGGATGTCGATCTATAATTTCTTGCACGAGCCTCTCATTCCCAGCTAAGGCTGCGAGGCTCAAGGATCCACATTCGGCAGCTACCTCGTTCGTTAGCTTGTAGATGAGATGAGATGATGCTATCCAAACCTTCGGCCAGTTTCAAATCTTGGTTAAGAATTGTAATACTCCCAAGGCCATAAAACCTGGGTCGAACAAAATCGGTCCGTTTCATTAAGGGTATCTCAGATGCGTGTGGGACAAGTAGCTTCGCGAACTTGGTGTAAATCGCCCTATGACTTGCTCGTAGTAGATAACCACACGCTGTGCTGCGTCAGTATATCAGCTTTCTTGCTAGCGGCACTATTCTCTCTTGTACTGTGGTGCACCACTTACTTCCCTTGACGATTGTAAGTTGCTACTGATACTCCACATGTAATCAGATTAGCGATTCCGGAAAACACTGTGTCTGCCACTAAGCCATTATTGAGCGGGCTGTCTTCGCGGTGACCGGGCCACTGATTTGTAGGAGCGTTAACGTTTATCGGATAATTTTGGATGGATTGGCTTACCGGATCGATGATATTGACTGCTCTATGAATAATTGACTCCCCGTATGAGTTAAGGTCCATAGGACTTGCTTTGCCTCTGCTATAAAGTATTAAAACATTGTCGAAGCAGTGCTGCAACACTTTTGCAAAGTCACCGATCTCATTTTCTGAACCATTGCGAACCATGTAAACAAGCATGTACATTGCTGAGCGCATGATACGGAATGCAGGTGCTGTCTTTTCGTCGACAGTTGGATAGTAGGCAAAGCTCGGACTGATACTTCGTCCTCCAGCGCCGTGAGTATCAGCGAATGATAACACGAAAGACGTTTGGAGTAATCTCTTTAAACCGCTATATTCTATGGCAACAGTCGTGGTCCGCTTTTCACCGTCGATCCGTGAGAGTGGACAGCTTGGTAAATGTCTTCGAGTATTCAAGGTCCCATAGGAGAACGAAAACGATTCCCAGTTTTTCCTATAATGAGATATTCTGCGTGACGGTCTGCATAAGCAAGCTAAGGACCCGTTTTCACGCGGCGATAGTAAGGTATCGCACTTGGTTACTGTTTCGATTGTAGTTGATAAAAGGCTCGGTTTAGAAGCTAGAAAAGCTGCGGTTTCGAATGACTAGAACACAACAGCGTAAGGGTTTGCCGTTGAGTAATTATTGGCAGGTGTTGTCACTCACATCTAATGACACTCCGACTCTCCCCTTTGCTACCCTCTCGGGGCTCTCACTCGTTATTGACCGCAAGCCAGCCGCTGTACTTTGCGCTCGCACTGTCGTTGATTGGCACACCGCACGTAGTTCGTCACATATTTGCCGTAACTCGTCCCTAGTGGTGACATGGATGTCATGTATCTGCTGCACCTGGTTGCCGGTGGTGATAGATACGTCGCGACCTTGCCGTAACTCGTCTCTGGTAGTGACAGAGACGTCATGTATCTGCTGTACCTGGTGGCTAGTGGTAAGAGCGTAGTCATGCACTTGCCGTAGCTTGTGCCGAGTAGTGATAGAGACGTCCCTATAAAGTGTTGTGAGTGGTGTATTCATTATAGCCATGCCGACATCTGAGCTACCCACAATTCTGTAACTTGTAGTGCTGTCTGGAGTGCACTATTAACTTTGATAAGCCGTTCCTCGAGATGACCAAGGTGACTACGTTTAAACGGGTAGGTGAGCTTCTGTTTCTGTTCTGCGAGTTTGAGCCGGATGCCCGAACTAGAAGAAGCTGGCTGAGAGAGTTTGGATACTAGCACGTATAAGGCGCTTATTTCAGTGTTACAAGACTGTATATGGCGTTCGAGTGAGGTTGCTGACGTGGGCCTAGTATTTTTTACCTGAGGAAGTAGGTCTTCAATGACCAATAACAAGTCTTTCATGTTGGTAGTTTGTCGCTTAGCCGAGCTCAGCTCTTCCGCTCGCCCCTTCACAGCATCGAGGTAATCAGACAAACCACCGACGACCTGGAGCCCTAGGGATATCACACCGGTCACGAGACCTGCTATTGAAAGAGGATCTGCCATCCCAGGTTTAGACGAACAATAGAAGAGTGGCGGTCATTGAGTATCAAATTGCTTGTTACTTGACAGCTGAATGACAAGACAACAAAATGTTCGACCCAGGGAGAAGCCCGAAAGGAAAAATGGCCCGGGGTATTGACAGTTTATCTGCACCAGACTCTCCGCTATACATATGCAGGCTGCGACGCCTTCCACGTGACCACGACGTCTCTATTCGCAGGCGTGAGTAAGCTGTAGAGGTCAGAAATTTAGGCAGCCACTTTTGATCCCGAGCGAACACAAGAAAGACGGCGCATTAGGTTTTCATTATAGCAGGGCCACTGCCTTCCAGGGGCTTGATTGCAACCCCAAAATGGCCTTGATCGTTTTATTTGTTCGTAATTCCGTTTGTTAATACTCGGCTCAAGGAAGAAGATGCCAGTGAGAGTAAAGCAGAATAAGACAGCTCTCTCATCATGGTCTGGTATAATTAGTCACATTAAGAAAGAATCAGTGGCAGATAGAAGTTCAAATTGTAAGTCGGAGAGGTAGAAAGCATTGAGCAGCATATGCGCGATCGCAGTTGTCTGTATCTAGGCCCGGAACACCTCCAGCCTCACTTTGCCTGTGATTAGTGTCCATACCCACCCTGCATCGACGACAATGATGTCAACAAAGCTGAAGACGAGACTCCCACCAAAAACAAGACTATGATACGTCCATGCATTTGTCTCATCTAGATCCTTCACCTGGCACACAATAGCCCATGGCAAAACATACAAAATATTGCTTGCGAGACTCTGATATAGATACCATTTCGGCCGGGTCGCGAGTAGGATAGTCGCTAGTTGTGTCGACATGGCGTAGAAGATGTAGCACCAATCGATTGTCCGCCACATGTACGCAGTGACATCGGCGACATCTTCGGATCTACTGATGTACAGGGCGAATGGGCGAGCGCCGAAGAGTGAAAGGAAGATGGCAATAGGAACCTCGACTGCAAGCGCGAGGGCGAGTGATAGTAGGGCAGGTTGAGTAATGGAAAATACCTGTTTCCACGTGGCTCTTGGACGACGATTGTTGATCCCTATTTCACATCGCCACCTGCCCCACCGATGACCGATGAACTGAAGAGATGTTGCCTCGAGTGCATTAACGGGAACCATGACAAGACCCCAACGAATAGTATTGAAGACGCCCCATGCGGTAGCATACGTCGTGCCAAGAGCCACAATGGTCGTAACCAGCCAGAGATAGAGCGCGTTGCGGACAGCAGATTCGGCAAAAGTGATAAGTCCGGGTCGAAGAAGAACGATGAAGGCTCTGACGGTCGGCCGAAGGTCATTGATTATAGGGGTATCCAGGCTGTCACCCCTTTCATTCCTTCTCCTATTCTCACGATACAGGGCCCATGTGTTAGACCATAGGAAGTATGTGAGACCAGCAAACGCAGCAACAAGACTGCACACGAGCTGAATGATAGCTTGCATGTTAACCGTCGGGCGAAATGACCCAACATGGAAACGCGAAATGATTAGTAGATCTAGGATGATGTTGACTGCAAACTTGATGGAGCTTATCACCAACGGAACATCTGGTTTGTCTAATGCCCTCGTTGCCGTCGCGACAGCCGTTTCAATTGCCCCAGCTAGGACTGTGAACGAGGCGATGCGAACGTACGTAAGACTGGCTTGCCGCACTTGGGATGGCACGAAGCTATCTGCGATAGCTGGGGCTGCACTTACGAAGGCGATGCTGAGCACGAGACCAGCGACACCTTGAAAGAGGATAAGAGTATGTGTCAACCGTAGCCTTTTAATTAAACTCCTGGATGCCTTATCACCAATTATAACCCATGCAGCTCTAGGCAGACCCTCGTTGACGGCCTCGGCTGCAGTGTTCAAATATGTATAGACGTCTGTAGTCACGACCATGGAAGAGTCAATGCTCGCAACCCAGAGCTTAGAGAGCGTACTGTATAGCGCGGGTAGTATGAATGCTGCAATATTGAATGCGAGTGAGCCGAAGTACCTGTCGCGATGCCATGTTGAACTCGACTCCGACATTGGTTCTTGGCGAATAGTATCATCGTGATCAGGTGTAGCAGGTGTAGCGACCGCAGAGGCGCATTCAACGACAGTATCATCTTTTGGTAGCATCGTGTAGTCGCACTGCACCCTTGAGCGATATCTCTGCGAGGGCATTATACTCGCAGCGATCTCCCTGAGTGCGCGAATGTGCAGCACATGGGTGTAAGATGAAGAAATCTAATTACGCCGGAGATATTTTTCTCACATTTCGTAAATGCGGGGTTTGCGTAACGTCAAGATTCAGCAATCAGCTTTCGTTAGATCCGATAAAGGTAAATTTGAGAGTACATGATGGTGGCAGGGTTAAGACTCAATTGATGATACATGAACATGATGATACTGTTCGTTGAAGTAATAATTATTGTTCTAGATGAGACAGGATAGAGAGATAAATAGAGTAAAGAGCCAACGTGGATTGGTATTTGCATAAGGACATGACCTCCCTTCCGCGACCGATAAATTGATTATAGAATACTTGCCGCATGCTGACAGCTTCTTATCACCGCGACGTTCTGTCTACGTATCTCGACTCTGGCTTTAAGCTACAATAGGAGAAGCCCAACTGTCCTCAGTAGAAAAGTAATAGGAATCCAATAACCTCGTAGAACCATATAGGTAGATATGAAAGCAGTCCATATACCGAAATGTCTCGCCTTATTAATCAACAGATAGGGTGATAGCGATTCATCATTATATATTATACTCTGTTATACACTCAACGCCAATTACTCCTTATGGCCCACCAGGATATACCAATGACAGTACGGTGCCTAGTTAGCATAGACTAATGAACAATGGCATATAACGCCCCAAGTGTCACAGCAGCATACAGGCCGAAGCCATTTCTAGACACCGCATTAGCCGCATTGGCCGGCGCGGCCCCAGTAGTCTATGTCATTCCTTATATCAGTCAAAGTTTCATCGCTGTACATGTTAAAGATGTTGGCAACGACTTACAGCAACTGCCCCATTTGAAGTGGGCGAAGGTACCGCCGAGGTTGCGCTTATCTCGTCGGCCGTCGTCGCTAACGCCGTCGGAGCGGTGGTGATGCTGATGACGGACAAGGAAGTCATAGACCCTGTCGATATCGTGCTGGTCGACGTGGTGGAGCTCGCCGATCCAAGGTCGTCTGAGCCACTACTCACGGGAGTGGTCGAGAGGCCGCAACTCTCGCCGAAACCCGACAGAGTTTGGCCGTAGATCTTCCAGATATCGATGTTGTCTGGCCCCGAGCACTTCAAGCAGGTGTCGTAGTTGGTCAGGAAATCATCGTTGCTGCACGCGTCTTTGCTATCACGGGCCGAAAGAATAGCTTGGCCTGTAGAATATTAACTTTGAGTCAACACCGAACTGTTGCGCAGAGAGCTGTAGTCAGGTCACAGAATTTCTTACCGCAGGCTTCATGACAGCGGTATGCGGCCGAGCCGGGCTCTTGGCGTTTGAGGAGGTTAGCAAATAGCGACAATTCATCGATTTTTGCAACCGTTCCTCCAGCGGCGATAGCTGCTGCGAAAACCCAGTTAAGAGTGACCATAATGAACTATGGGTATCAAGATGAATAGCAGCGCAAAGTAGTAACTAAATGATACTAGAAGGGATGTCGAGGACAGGAAACAAGTGAAACTTCAGGCTTTCTGTTACAGCGAGGCTCTTGAAATTTTAGAAACTGGCAGCACTTTATGTATAGTAGACCGAGACGGAAAATATTGGCAGCGTGGCCGTAGTGCCTGATACCGCGTCTCGTTCCGTCACCATCGGGGACAACGAGTTTGTGCACGGGAAGAATCCAAGGAACCCGATCTTCGGAGGATTCATCAGGCCACGTGAAGACCAGAAATTAAATACATAAAACTTAGCTTCAGTTCTTTCCGAACCTGACACATAATAGATATCGAGCCGAGATCCAACAAACTCATTAGGGTGTGTCGGCGAAGACTCGAGGCGGGCTGGGTCATCCGATGGGCTCGGCTGTCGGGGAACAAAGACTTCACTCTATCCAGTATGTATGCACTGCGGTTTGCCCATAACAAGTCACTGCGCAGTTTCCAAGAAATTCGGAGTTTGAAACTTGGCTACTCGTGGGTTGGCATTACCTTCTCTTGGGTGTTGGTTGACCAGTTATATCGCACATTTGATCTGATTGATTAGATTAGATTAGATTGATAATAACATCCTTGTCAGCATCTAGGCTCGTATTAGTTCGCTGCCCACATGAAGGGTAGGACTGCTTTATATCTCCAACCGGTTCATCTTGGCAGTGTTAAGCCAATATATGAGCATTGTTACTTTCCTACATTATCGCCCGAGTCACAAATGTCAGGCCACCAACACCAGTCGCCGAGACAATACTCATCCTGCACGAGTCTATCGTTCCATTCTCGTTCCTATTGGACACAAACTGCGGCAATGTCGGCTGATAATGTAGCTTAGGAAGTGAGCGCGTACCCCACGTTAACAAGACGATGTGGTGTATCCATCTCGGCGGTATTCAGGCAGAATGCCTTGGGTGCTACAACTAAAGCGACGGCCAATAATATCCCAGTTTTCGACTATCTCGGGTATCTCCGGCGACTCAAGTCCCATGCTTCCTACAAGGATGTGTATTGTGATACTTGTTTGTATGAGCGAGGAGATCTAGTGGTGGTGTTCTGGGGAAGTTGAATTCGGCACCTCGGCGGCGTATTGACTAGGAAATGCTTGGCAATAAATATTTGAGAGGGATAGCCAACCCCGAGACCAGTCTTATATGAGCAGCTTTCCTGAAAGCGCAAGACATTGACTATTGACGCTTCATGACCCCCATTATCCTCAGTCTCGCACCCTTCTTTTTAAAAGACCTTGTGGCATGCAAACTTCCTGTGCAATTTAGCTATCGATCGACAATGATGAAGTTTACATATCTCGCTTTCCTAGTAGCCATGGGCGGTAGTTTTACTACAGCGGAGGAGGATGAAGGCCATGGCCAGGGTGCTGAAGGCACAGTTCAAGGTCCGGTGGCCTTCCTCTGGCCCGAAAACCGACCATGGAGTGCTGCGGCGGATAACGTTGGGCCTTGTGGCAGCCCTAGTGGAGTTACAAAAAGAACAGAATTTCCCCTTTGTGAGTTCCACGTGCGCTATTCTTCTCATAGCAACATCGACTGACTACGTGCCGACTCGTAAGCTCAAGGATCGGTTGCCCTCACTATAGCAGATGAAGCTTGGAACGTCGCCTTCTGGATAGCCTACGAAGATGGTGAGTTTCTCAGCACGCGAATAAAAAAGCTTGACACTATTAACGAAAGTTCTCAGACCCAACAGTACAGAGTCAGTTCTCGCAGCAAGTGGTTAGCGTACCAGAGGTCGAGAGTGGCCATCAGTGCTACAAGGTGGCCGACATCCCCGACAGCGTCGTCGCGGGGAGCGATGCGACTATCCAACTGGAGTACTGGTCCAACATAGATAACGAGCTTGGTGGACGCAATCAGTCATTTTTCGCATGCGCTGATATAGTAAGTACATCTATTATGGTCTTTAGCTGCAGCTAATCAGGCCAACTTTGTCGCAGACGTTTGTCGAAGCAGCTGCCTTCACAGCCCAAGTACCTTGCTTCAACGTCACGACTTCTGACTTCAATCTACCTGAGTCATCGTCGACTGCAACAACTTATAAGCCTAATAACACCGGTGCTGCGGATACTGCTGATCCCGATACTTCGCATTCGAGCTCTCCTGAAGGGCTCACCACTGGTGCTACTGCGGGCATCGCCGTCGGTGTAATTGTAGCATCTTTGCTCGTTATAGGCGTCGTTGCGTTTTTTGTTTTACGCAAAAGGGGGAAGCAAACGACAGATCGTGAAAACCAGTCGTCTCAGGCCAAAGATATGGCCGAGGTTGCATAAAAATGTTGGAGGGTTGATATAGAAGCCTCCATGACTGGAAGTTTTGGGAACAAGCTTAGTATGTACAGTTAACACTCCTAAGTTAGCCCCTTGGTAATGGCACTCGTAATAGCCATCGTTACGGTTCTGATTAGACTAGGGTCTAAAGGCTTGACGAGTGCAACTGATGGAAGAGGAATTCGTCCCAAGATAAGGGGAACGCCTATGCTTGTTTATGTTGCAAACACTTACAACTCTGCTGATTTATTTCATGTGCCGTAGCTAATACAGCACTATATTCCTAATCTACGATTATTTCCAGTAAGCCAACGTCTCCAATCCCGTTGGGCACAAACTAGGGTATCCAGTGACCCACCTTCTTCGAGAGAGTGTTCAGTGAAACATGTTCCTATAAAATCCTAATAAAAAGTCGATTCCGTGCCCCTTTCTACGGTATTGAGCCTTAAGCTGAAAGAGTGCTGTCAAGAATAGCTGCGGTGGCTTATTAAGATATCCCTTGATCTTGAAATTTCCACCTTGGATGGTCATACCATAATCGTACTGAAGCACAATCAGGAGAACTGACCACAACATCGCCAAGTCGAATATCCTAGGAGCCCACCCCCGATTCCTATCATTAGGCCAACCCTCACATTAAGAAAGCTACGAATCATATCTCTCGCAACGCTTGCTGCACTAACAAGTCCGTACTGCCAATTTAGCAATGCAGCAACGACAACATTATGCTTTCCAATTCGGCCAAAAGTATAGCCGTTATTATCGTTAATAGAGATCTCTAGTAAGTCGTGTTCTTCGTCGAGGAGTTCCTGAGCTGCGACGAGCTCTTCTTCGACAGCGCAGAACGGTGTAGTCGTTGGCATCCAGCATTATGGGGGCGGCTAGTCGTAAACATATTAAAAAGTCAATCGCCGTATAAATCATCAACCAAAAAGAGCAATAGAATTAGCAGTGTACCCTCGACTCGAAGTACGAAATATTGGAAAGATCCGACAGCCCAGGTGGGTAAGAGATGTACCCCGCCTTGTCAGATTGCAATAGATGCCGATCAAAGTTGGCGAAGAGGCATGGTGCATGGCTGGGGCGGACTCGAGGCCGTGATTCGGACGTTGAAGAACCATGGGAGAAAATATTTGATCTCATCAGCCGGGTCGTCAAGCAGGAAATGCAGCGCCGGTCGAGCTTTCTAAGAATCCCTTCTATGCCAGATCCCGATGCTGACTCCCAAGTGCAGCTCTCTCGGAGCAGTTCCATGGTTTCGTGCAACTGCTACACAGAGTAGGCTCGAACAACTACCAGCTGGGGCTTAACCAGCTCTCCGCTGGCTTAATCAAACCGATCTCCAAACGCGACTCATTCTGTGACTGGCAAAATCTTGACCCCAAGTCGCCCAATCTCCTCTATTTCTGGATGCCACAGGGTATTGGCAGCGGAACTATCGCATCGCACCTCATTGAGACTCTCGGTGTCAACACCCTGGACTATCCCATCATCAGCTTCTCTTTCAACAAGCAAGATCTGAGGACGCAGCCCATTACTACCTTCTACGTCTCCCTGATCCGCCAGCTACTACTCAGCCAGCTGTCGCTGTTTCGCCGCGTCTCGGCTATTGGCGACTGGGTCAAGGGCGAGAAGAATTTCAGTTACGAGATATTCCGCAGCCTATTTCTTACCCTCCTCAAGGGGGCTACTCCCAAACCTATCATTTGCGTCCTCCACGCCGTGCAGGATTGTGCCGGATTTCCTCTCGACCACATAGTGGAGCTGATCAAGGAGTTCCGGCTCCTATCTGATGGCATATTTAAAGTGATCGTGCTGAGCGAGGAACCTGTGTATGGCGACTTTGTGAAGTATCCCGATATCTGTCGTGACATTGATATGTCTACCTCATCTTGGAGTGCTGAATTCATCGCAGGTTACGTCCGTTCTCAGGTAGGGACGTTGATCAGAACCGGCCCCCACTGGAGAGGCTGTGAGAACCGGATTACCGAAAAGCTATGCAGGCCTTCCGTTTACCTACACGCAAGCAACTGCTTCTTTGAGGCTCCTGGATTCGGGAAATATACCGTCAACCCAGAGCGCCGCCTTGGACGCCGTCAAAAAGCTGCCGTTATCGGGGGATGAAGTCTACGCCGCAGCGGTCGATCACTGTGAAAGAGCGTGTCCACTCCCGTTGAAAACACTGCTGCAATGGGTCCTGCACTCGGTTCGACCCTTATCCATGAATGAGTTGGCCGTGGTCATCGGTCTGACACATTCCGGATTCTCTTCAATAGAAAATCTCCGATTAAACATTCCCCTTGACATTCTGAACGACCTCCGGCAAGTCAAGGGTATGCTAATTGAGACAGTGGGGCTACAAGCCCTCCCGGTTCATAAGTCTATTGTCCCTATGCTAGACGAGAAGTGGCGCCTCACAGACGAAGATGCCGACAGTATCATTCTCCGTACGTGTCTGGATTATCTGGAGATGATCCTCGTGGACGTACCCATAATCTCGTCACCTCCGGAGAACAGCGGACAAGATTGTAAGGACTCTCCTACCAAGGGCACGGAGGAACAGTCCTCAGGGGCCGCCGCAAACAAGGAAGAAGATCGCCCTACCGAATCTCCCCCAAACGGAACAGTGAGTGCCCCGAAATACCCTGTAGACGAAGAGAAAAGGGAAGAAGAGCGTATCCGCTTGAATTTCGATCTCACCATCATGCCTGGACTCCAATATGACCTCTTAGAATACGCAGTCACGAGCTGGCCGGAGCACTACAAAAGAGCTCGAAGTAGGGAGACGGTCAAAGACCGAATACTGGGTCTGTTCAGCAAGAACCACGAGGTTCAAGCCTGGGCTGCTCTCTATCAGAAGTTTACTAACATGGACACCGAGAGGTTTGAGACGCTGGACAGCTTGCTAAATATCGGCTGCAAGTTCGGGCTTCTCGACATCGTCAAAGATGTTATCGGTGAAGTCAAGGCTTCTAAAAACTCTAAGAATGTACTGTCAGAAGCTCTTGATCTCGCAGTAGGCTTTGGCCACAAGCACATTGTCTCGCTGCTCATCGAGAAAGGGGCTGAATCAAATGAGGCCCCGAGTCTGGCGGCCGAGTATGGATTCTTGGACATTTTGCAGCAGCTGATCAAGGCGAACCCAAGCATGGCCAAAGTGGAAGATAAATTGGGCAGGCCACCATTTCTTCTTGCGGCACTGAGCGGCAACGAGAACATCGCATCGTACCTCATGGCTAACGGCGCGGATCATATGGCCGCAGGGAGAAACAGCATCACGGGCCTTCAAGTTGCTGCTATGACAGGCCAGCTTGGCCTTCTTCGCAAGTTGGTGGACGTAGGGTCTGATATACACGCTAAAATTGAATCAAGCAAAAGCAGTGCGCTCATGCTAGCTGCCGCAGGAGGATTCGATGACATCGTTACCCTTCTTCTATCTTGTGGCGCCCGCATTAATGATCGGAATTTGGACGGAGAGACAGCGCTTCACCAAGCTGTCAAACATGGACATGCTTCCACCTGCGGCCTGCTATTCACTGCCGGCGCAGATATCCACATCGAAACCGCCCACGCCTTATCCCCGATCCATATAGCTTCAAGTAACGGGTATCTTGGCATCTTGCGTGAGCTGCTGGAGAGATCCAAGGACTTTCTGGACCAGGAAGAAAAGCCTGCCAATACCAAATCAATTTTTCAAGCTGAACAAAGCGAGACCGACGGAGAGGGACAGGCCAATCCGCTCATCGTATATGACGACTCTGTGGGCGTGCGCACTCCTCTAGATCTTGCCACCTCAAACGGGTACCTCGACATCATGCGAGAGCTCCTAAAGTACCCGCGCTACAACTCGGAGAAAAGCCGCGCCACAGCGTTGTTAATAGCGGCCAGCGGCGGCTTCGCCCAACTCGTCGAGGAACTGCTCAAGACGGGGATCACGACTGTCACGAAAGACACCAATGGCAACAACACACTCCACTTGGCTACACAAGAGCAGTACCCAGACATTGTAGCGAGCTTGCTGCGCTCAGATTCTAGGGCGGCCAGCATCTTCGACGTCAATGCCCAAAACGACTCGGGGTGGACGCCCCTGCACCTAGCTGCCCTCTCTGGCCGGCTCATAATGGTACAGACACTCCTACACAGCGGGGCCAGCGTAAACAGTGTCAACTCACTCGGCCAGACTGCTCTGCATATTTCCTCCCAGTACAACCACGTATGGGTGGTCAACGCGCTCATGGACTACCTCCCCAAGCACCCTACGCCAGAACGCAATGTAACACTGGTGCAAGATTCGTCCGACGACACTGCCTTCATTATCGCTGTGAGGCAAGGCTTTTACGAAGTCGCCAGGGCCGTTATCGAGAAGTCTGCGCCGCTGAAGTCCATGGAACTCCAGGGGCAGAAGAAGGCGCTGATCGAATCCGTGGGTCCAGACCGCGTAGATTTGGTTGAGTTACTGCTGGACCATGAGTGGGATGTCAACGCGAGGGATCAAAATGGGGATACTGCTTTGCACCTCGCCGCGGGCCGTGGCTTACTTTCCGTGATGGAACTGCTTATAAGCCGCGGTGCTGACTGCAACGCACATGGCAAGAACGGGGGGACTCCTCTGCACCGAGCCATCATCATGGGCGGGAAGGCCGCTGTCCAAACACTTCTAAAGAAAGGCGCGGATATCAACGCGAAAGATAATGAGGATACCACGCCGCTCTGGCGTGCTTCGTATTATGGTAGGTTTTCACAACACATAACCCTTTTTCCCCTATTCACAGCCCCCTTGGCCTGCAGCATGACTTTTCCTCTGCTATACCGCCTAGATTTGACTTGGCAATCGCTGACTATGCTCTGTCATAAGGCCGTGATGATGTTGTGGAAGAATTACTTAAGTCGTTGCCTAAGCCTGACCTTGACGCACGATCGTCTATGACTGGTTGGACACCGCTCCACGCGTGCTATGACAACGCCATGGTCACTGAGCTGCTTCTGACGGCCGGAGCAGATCCCATGGCTATCGAACAAAATGGGGATCCCGCCTTTTTCCTAGCAGCTGACGACAGCAATGGCTTTGAAACGTTACGAAAGTATATCGACGTTGGCATTGATATCAACACTAAGAGTAAGTATGGGGATACGCTTATTCATGTCGCGGCGGGCGATGGCACCTTTGATACCTTTGAATTTTTGTATGAAAATGGTGCCAATATTCTCTTGGTCGGAGAAAATGGCGAAACGGCGCTTCACCTCGCGGCCGCAAATACGAGCGGATATGAGATTCTTAGGTTTCTCTTGGAACAAGATGTCGACTTGGAAGCGGACTGCGAAAGACTTGGAACGCCCCTCATGGCCGCTGTAACAAATAGCTGGGCCGCCACCGAGTTGCTCCTGCAAAAGGGTGCCAAAGTCAATGCCATTAGTAAATCCTGCGCAACTCACAATGCCCTTCAGACAGCCGCGTCCCGAGGTAGCGGTGACACCATCAGAGCCCTGTTAGTAGTGGGGGCGGATGCGAACATCCGCGGTGGAAGCTCCGGCAGTGCACTCTGCGCGGCTGTTATAAGAGGCGACAAAGACATCGTAATACTCCTACTCGACAAGGAGAAGAAGATCAACTACGCCGAAGGACCCAAGGGCTCCGCCCTAGAGCTCGCGTTATCACTCCAGTCTCTGGAAATCGCGGGGCTATTCTTCCAGCGGGACGTCGACGTTAATGTCGTCAGCAAGGGCGAGTATGGCACGGCCTTGATCGCTGCCGTCGACCTCGGAGAGATCAACGCCGTCGAAAAACTTCTGGAGCTCAACGCCGACGTGAATCTATTCCCAGCCGACGGTGAGTCCCCGGTGCAGATAGCCGTTCGCAAGGGCTGGCAGAACATCGTCGAGGTGCTCGTCAAGAACAGCGCGAAGCTCGATTACCGGAACAAGCATGGCCGCGGGGTGCTATCACACGCCATCTCGCACAAGAGCTTCGACCTGTTGCCATACCTGCTACAACAGCCGGGCGTCGACATCGACCAACAGGACGCCTTTGGACGCACGCCCTTGATCCACGCTGCCATCCAAGGCAATACGATTATCGGCGATATCCTTGCGCGGAAGCCGAAGATAGATGTGCAGGACCGATGGGGCAAGACGGCCCTGACTCACGCCGTGAACCGCGACTGTGGGCTTCTAGTGTCCATGCTCATAGCGGCGCACGCCGATCCACTCATCCAGGACATCCGTGGCCGCGACGCTCTGTACTGGGCGGCGCTGCAGCCCAACGGTAACACTTTTGCGAAAGTGCTCGAAGAAATGGACGCCCTCAAAGCGTCGCCCTCGCGCTTCCTGCACGCCGTTAGCGCGGCAACTGCTGTGAACAACTCTGACTTCGTGCGGAAGCTGCTCAAGAATAGCTACTTCTGGAACGACCATACCGACCAAGATGGGTGGACAGCCGCGTACACTGCCCTGAGTTACGACCGGGAGAGCATTACTTCTCTTATTGCCCAAGCAGTCAAGACCACCGGCCGCCCCAAGCGGGACCGCATGGTCCAGCTTAAGCTTTCAACAGAGTGGCACCCGGCTGACATGTCCGGGTATCTCACCCGCCAGCCGGACAACATGTCCATTAAAGTAGAGCGTGAGTTTATCCTACCTGCTTTCATCCTTCCGTGAAAAGCGTTAATAACCGCGATTACTACAGCGGGTGTCCGCTTCCCAGGTGCTGATTACTATGGCATCGCAAGGGCCGACCACCCGATGGTGCCGAATGATGATGGAATCTACTACTTTGAGATCAAAGTCGTGCATGGAGGGAACGGCAAGCGGTATGTCTTCTAAAAATATATCTCCCGAAGGATATTCGATGGTGTGGGCGTCAGAGGAGTGTAACTGACCTAATACTTTCTGCAGTCTCTTCGGTGTCGGCTTCTGCGACGAGGGGGCTTCCTTCGACAATATGCTAGGTTGGCGAGTAGGAGCTTGGGGCTACCACGGCGACGACGGCAAAGCCTTCGGAAACGGCCAAAGCGGCAATCTTTACGGGCCAACGTACGACGAAGGCAGCATCATTGGCTGCGGTGTCAACTTCAAAGAGGGAACTGCCTTCTATACTATTGACGGGAAGGTTATCGGTAAGTGTATTTCTTTCACAGCGACCAATCCATGGCTACTAGATTAGCGAAAATTGCGGCTGCTAAATTCTCTTCGCCTAACTAGGCTGCGCATTCACAAATATCCGAGGCAAACTCTACCCTGCCGTTAGCATACGCATGGAGATGGCTGGTTGCATTCTGACGGCCAGATTCTGGGACGAAGATGAAAGTGCCAACAAGCTGTTCAAGTTCCAAGGCCCGTATGACGGCCCAGAGACTCTGGAGCCGTCTCAGAGATATAAGGACGAGGCCGGCGCTGAGCGTGCCAGGATTGGTGGTAACGATGATACCTCGTCAACTAGCTACGATGAGGATGAGTCGAATTAACCTGGTAGGCAAATGGTGAATAGAGTACGGAGAGGCTAATATGCCTTCGTCTCGGCTCAATGGCTGATTCTTCAGCGACAAGGGCACATGTAATCCGGCACATCGAGATTAAATGGTATATTAGCATGCAAAGCTAACTGGCATGGCCTGACTCTATGCTACTTTTATATTGGTTATACCTTCTGAAAGGGATGTGTAATATCTACAAGAAGTGCAATTACTTGCATGGTGTCTTCACATGCTTTATGTACCTAGTTTGCTAGTGTAGTCACTTCGGGGAACATACACAAAGCAAAGAGCGCTTGGTCTGATTGCGATATTGGCCGCCTTCTAGCTGGCAAAAACGAATTCCTTTAATAGGGATCACGCTAGCCCTAAGATAGTAGTACCCCATCCAACTAGAAAGGGACGGCCCGTTCCTTGATCGGACTAGGGGCCCCAGTCAGTACTTTAAGTATGTACACTAACTAATGCCTGCGCTTCAGCTGGCGTCTATTCTCCACTTATCTAAGTATAAATCAAAATAAGGCTCGTGTCCTGGGCCTGATATCTATGGAATGGTGCGCTTTTCTTCTACTTTTAACCATCTTCTAAAATCTTATCGCTTGTACGCACGGAGAACATATGACCCATCTTCTTAACCCTGGCCTTGGTATATTTGTCGAGATCTGTGCCACGTGCCATGCCGGCGCGTCCATCATAGTAGCGGCAGCTTCGCGGATGTCGTGAACGGCGCTGTGGTCATGGCCGCACTGCCAGCTCCGAGGGGTCATCTCAACACGGTCAAGGATGTGGATGCCCGCTACTAAAAACAATCATGAGACACCGGCCAGCTAGCATCACGCGATAGAAGACAGCTTACCTTGGCCCGAGTTCCGGGGTAGCGTAGTCACGCCCAATTCGAGCAGGATGGCCGCAGTGACCCCGTAGCTCTGCTCGTCGGCGCTGTGGCCCAGCACGAGGTTCGCTGAAAGCGTGTCGTGTCCCATATCTTGTAGGTTGTACGCGCGCAGCTTAGCCGCGAGGCCGATACCACGGCCCGGGATAGTCTGCGCGACGCCTGAAGAAGTCGTCGAAAGCCTTATCGGCTGACTGATCTGCCGCATGGCTTCGTCGAGCTGTTCGCCATAGTCGTAGCGCATGCTGCCGATCGTTTCGCCTGTGTAGTATTCCGAGTGAATGCGCACAAACGGGGGTGGAATTCCGGAGGCGGAAGCGATCGTCCTGGAGATGTCTGACGGTGGGCAGACGCCGTCCGCAGGTCCTCAGTGAGGCGGCCAGTGTATGCGCCACGCGTATGAGCCGGTCCATAGCCGTCTCTCCGTCCCATGCCGAGTCCAAAGAGGCACTGCGGATGGCGGGAACGACCACGAGCCCGGCAGAGAGCTGCGCAGGATCCATAACTATGGCCAAATGCTCCGTCGCATCGCGGTTGTTATGGTATAGGTGGAGGAAGGCCGGGCCATGAGGTGTGGGGATGCGGGCACGCGCGACGCATTTGACGTGGACTTTGAGAGGCGTAATAGCGTCACGCTAGAGGCCGAGATCGATGGCGGCAGCAGAGTTGTGAGGGCTGACGACTCGCTTCTCTTCTTGGACGTTGCTCTCTGGCAATAAGCGTCTGCCAAGGCATCAACATGTGTCAATCTACAGCCTCATCAACGAGGTCACGGGATAGCTTCGCAAGCAGTAGTTATAAGGTGAAGGCTAAGCTTGGCTACTGGGTATTGGATACGGATAGTGGTGAGAGATGTGAAGACAGTCGATTTTAGGCAACGTCGAGCAAACATGGCGGGTATAGGGATTTGAGTATATGGGGAAATTAGAGCATAGTGTTAGAGCTTTGTCCTGTTATTTTACTTAAGTGGAACTATCTGGAATATATAAACCCGATGGTTTGGTAACTGTTGGCCATAGTCACAGATTAGCTAAGGTGTTCCGCGTATGTGACCCACCTAGCATAAATGGTTTGGGGATTTAAGCCTCAATTCAATCTAGGAGAACTCAAGTTCTGCTCTCCCGCCGGAGGCACAAGTGAACTTGTTTTCTAAGGGGTTATGACTTATCTGGCACATAGTTTTCGGCCTTTCTATATAGCCAGCTATGATGAGCATTACACTGATAATACGTCTGCATTTTGATATATTAAGCTAACATATAATAAATCTTTCTATATTCAGCTACTTGACCAAATGAGTTACTTCAATAAATTTATTAACAGATATTAAAAAGACGATTGCTTTACCAACTTAGTTTTACTTTAGTTGCATAATACATATACCAAAACATTGTCGTACGATCTTTTTTGTTTTTTTTATTCGTTCACCTATAGAGCTGGCTAGGTAGCCCTTTCATTCCTCTACCTTCCCGTTACATGTGGCCTGCAGAATGACGTTAAGCAATAAAATATCTAGTTGAAAGTGAGAGGCAGTATGACGCATGTCCGGCTGACATCTTTACAGCCACAAGATTGGCGGGGTAAATCGGCCGAACTGACTCACTTTCTAGACTATTACCTAAAGCCAAAAAGTGATGGCTTCTAGCACAACACTTGGTTGGAGGATAGAGGCAGTTCTATGAATATCATGCTCACATCTGTTTCAGCCACAAGAGTGGCCGGGTATATAAGCCGAACCAGCTCGCTCTGCCTACCTTATGTGCAGCCTAAAGAATGAGATCAGGTAGGAAGCACAGCATGTATTGAAGGAGAGGCGCAAAGCTAAGCGGGTCAGATTGACAGCCATCACCGCAAGATCTGTGTCATATCCCAGTTATAGTCCAGATAGATGAATCGGTGAGCCATTGTGGTGGTGCGTGGCGCGGGCATGGGCCGAACTGGCCCATTGTATGTCGTCTCGATGCATCCGGGCATTATCCGGGGTCGTCGGAAACTGGGGTAGCCCTCGCATTCATTCGCCTACATGATACAGCCGCACTAAAATAAATGCCCGGGGCTGCGAAAGCTAACGTCGGCGCTGCGAGTGCAGTCTAGACTAATGCCTAGGCAGTCTTAACCGTCTGCACTGTTAGGAGCGCTACTTCAATCCCGTGGCTGAAGAGAAAGATGTCCTTGTCAGCAGCACAGATTGCAGTGCTGAGCACAGTATTATCTCCTCGGACCTGCATTCTTACACTTCATCGCGACGTAGCGGCAATCAATCGCAAGCACAGTCCTGCTATGTCCTCTCACAATGTAATAGAAAAGACGTCAGCATACACTCGGTCCTGTTTACGGATGATCAACTAACAATGTCTTCCGCAGCCTTGCGCGATTGCATGAAGATGACGAGTTTCTTATCTGTAGCCGGTGTGGTACACAACACGGTGTGAAACTAGCTAATGGACTCGATGAATGTCACATCTGTAACGTGAGCTGAGAATGAGGTACAAATCCATCACACCCTTCCGAATGCATGGACCAGGATCCTCGAGAGTCCGTTCCCGCCATAAGCCAGGCATGGACGACGCTTGTCCAGGCCCAGACAAGCGGTAAGTTCAAGAACACCATTCGCCAACAGTACCCGGACGAGCCGCACATCTACACCATCCAAACGCAGTCGATCCTTGGCATTGGTCAGCGGTGCTTCTTGATCAGGACACCAAAGTGGAATATCCTCTGGGGCTGTCTTGCCTATATCGACGACGCCACAGTGAAAGAGGTGGCCAGCCTTGTTCCGCGGAGATGTGCTAGAAGCCAGCCAAGTAATCCTGCAAAGCTCAACACACTAGATGGCGTAGATGCCATCTCCATCTCGCACCCGCACTTCCAGACAAGTCACCTCACCTGGTCACGAGCCTTGAACAATGCACCTATCTTCCTCTCTACTGGGTAGTCGAAGCTCGTGTCTCGGTAGGATATGCACGGGGTACGGCGATTCGATAAGGAGAAGGAGTTTGAGACTTGAAAAATTTAGGCAATGTGCGAGACAAGACGAGCTCTTGTTGCTGGCAAGCCGAACTCGTGGTGGAAAGTCATGTTCTGTTGCAATTTCAAACCCCCTGCAATCAAATCAATAGAATTCGGTAGTTATGGTGCTACTTCTGTTTTATCTCGGTTAACCACTTATTTCTGTAAAACCCGAATTTATCATATTATCCTTTGGGAGTGTAAGAAATACGATCTTCCTGAGGCTCAGCTAAATCGAGCTAGGCAAAGAGGAAGCGTTGACTTAGAGCCGTAGACACATGGGCCAAGAATGACACTGGGGATTATAACTACTCCATCACTGAACACATCAGAGAGAGTGGTCAACCATGAAAACTCTGCAATACATCGAGTTGAATCTAACTTGAACCACTTGCCACGCTTGTTCACCAATTCATTTTAAATGACTCTTCCCTCGTGTAGGTTGAATGAATGTTATGGCTGGTATCAGATACTGGCATTGTTTTCATTAGGTTCGTAATCCCTCCATACCAACCCTTCTGGGACAGTCTTCCATTGTAACTCATCGTCCAGTAGTTCGGTCATTTTCTCCCATTCCACTCTGATAGCCTCAGCCTTCAACTCACTACGTGGTTTTATATCGGCATCGAAAGAATTTGGGCAAATTAGTAATCCTTCACTCAGATCTTCCATGTCTGGAACAATCTCTTTACCTGTAGACGGGTCAACGGCTCGTTTAAAATCGAACGCCCAAAGAAGCCGAGAGATGGCTAGAAACAGGTTACGATCGGCAATATGCATGCCCTGGCATAGGCGTCTCCCAGCACCGAAAACAAACTGATCTCGCTTGGACGCATCTCTGTTGTTCGCGGCTTCAGCTGACGTTTGGTTATCGTTCGCCCATCGGCTGGGGTCAAATCGACGCGGTTCCGGGTGGCGACATGCGTCGTTGTGCAATGTCCTATACAATGGTTAACTAGGATAATAGGGGTATCTGTTGTGGCTCACCAAACGTTGAGCACCACACTGGCGCGTTTAGGGATATGATAGCCCAAATATTCGTCATCGCGAGTTGTGGCATGCGGGATCCCGAGAATGGCTGTAGGCATCCAACGCATGCTTTCCTTGATGCATCCACGTATATACGGAAGGTCTGGGAGGTCATTGAGATCAGGAATGCGATCCCCACAAACACGATCAATCTCGGCCTGTGCCAGCTTTGGTACTTCAGGGAATATCAATAGGGCTTGTATAAACCCTATCAGGGTCGATGCTGAGGTGTCTGAGCCAGCTTCGAGGAGACTGCCGCTGAGATAGCCTGCAAGCTCATCCGAGAATCTGAATTCGTCTTGCGCCCGAACAATATCTGAACAAGCGCAAGGCTGCAATTCGAGGTGGTTAGATCCCAAAGGTTGCCTAGTGATATGTAATCAAACATGCTGACCTTCGATTTGCCTTCTTTCAACTTTCTTTTTGCAGCCAAGTAATGCCCAGCGTACAAGTCAAGCTCTTTCTCGTGTAGTTTCCTAGCATATCTCTTCGTAGGGAGAAGTGCGTCTGGAAGTTTTCTGAAAATCGGGAAGACATCTAGGAGTGCCGCAGTTTGGCTTCCTGCTAACTCGCTCCATTTCTCAAACCCCTGTTCATAATGTGAGTGAAGAAATGAAAATTTGTAACTCGATGCATACATGAATGAGTTGCTCCAACCTTGGATCGTCAATGTCTAATGTCCTAAACCCAAATATCATCTGGGTAGAGATTGAGTTCGTGTATCTCTGGAGATGGTTAAAGAACCTCGAAGGTTGCTCGAGGAAGCCAAGCAGCATTGCCTTGTTCTCGAGATCTTGATACGGGACGTAGGCTCGAGATGCCTTGATGTTGAGACTATTGTGTACAATTCCTCGGAGCATCCTCCAAGTCTCACCGTATTCCTGTATTAGTAGTTAGGTCACATTCGCCTATTCACCTAAGGTACCGCAGACATTGACTCACCATCTGAACCATTCGAAATCCTCCGCTTGCAATATTCTGGCTGAGATACATGTCAGGCCGCGACGAATAGATGCCACTTCTTTTGTCTAGCAAATCTTTTACGGCTTCGTCAGAAGACAACACAATCATAACTTGGGTGCCCAAGATAAGGGAGTAAATTGGCCCGTATTCAGCAGCCCATTTCTGGAATTGAAGGTGCCCCTTTTCTTTCGGCATAAGATGCAGGTTTCCTATGAGTGGTAGTGTTGGAGGCCCTGGGGGCATTCCTTTTGGCCGTCGACCAATTCTACTCAGTTGGTAGAGGAATACGACTACCAGAGTCGTAACGACGATTGATATTGTGCCTATGGCCATATCGACAGATAGATTGGCATAGGGATAGGTGGCTGTGTGTGCGCGCGCGTAGCTTAAGCTGACAAGGAAGATATTGATTTCGGACTGTGTGCAGCATGGAGTTTTACTCACTGTACTCAGTATGCATCTATTCTACAAGGCACTGTCTTATCGACATGCAAATCAATAAATCTTCTCGTTCCACCCATACCAGTCGTGCTGGACATACGGTTATATACCCTCTATCTCATCGAGATGGATGGAGCCCCTTTATTCGTCAGGCTCGACCATGTACCCCGCTGTAGGGCGCCACCTCCATGCAAATGGTCTATGGGGATGTTTGGAATCTCATGACCTCGTTCGCATGTTATTACTGTGGCTATACAGTAGGCTCGATACTATTGTGGCAAAAAAAGGCAGGAGAAAGCATGAAGTAGTTTTGTTTAGCAAACCGTACGAACCCAAGTCATCCCCAAAGGTAGCTTTTTGTCAGGACTGGCCATTGTGTACTGTGGTTGGACGTGCTTCAACCCGACTTCTATGCTACCCACTATCAAGAATATTATTGTTGTACCTGAACTGATACACTTCGCTACTCGTGATGCTGTTATGTGGGCGTTGACGTGTTGTCGGTATGGTGTATCCAAAGAGGGGAACCTTGTATTCTTTGCAGTGTACATGCAACAACGTTGCATTTCTTACTCTTGTTTCCGTCATGACGTGCTTACATCAAGAAGGGTTTCAAAGCATCGCTGTTTATTCAAGCCCAAGCTTCGGACTGGGCGAATCATTCTTGGCAGACGCAAGCCAGGCCGCTATGATCACCATTCATGAAACAAACTGACTAAAACACCGGTAGATTGGCTTGTTGAATGCGGGTGCTCGGAAGCAGTCCCTCAAACAGTAGGCGGTTACATGCTATTGACATGTTATCAAACCATCACCACTAGTAAACCCCGAGTATGCGCCTCATTCCTGATGTGCTCTTCGATGTATGAATTCCCCCTCAACAGGGAGATCATTAGATTGCTTTCAGTTTATAGGGGCTGGGAAAGAGCAACAGAGAACGAGAAAGAAATAGGAGAGTGTTAAAAAATGAGGAAATATCACCTATTATGTCGCACAATCACACTTTACTACGTAAGTAGTTACGAGAATCGCGGATGACATGACTGGTCGAGGCATTGGATAGGGGCGCCCCGTCACCCCAGGGCTGCCTCGTACCCTTGAACATAGAGGTAAGCTTACCCACCCACTTCCAAGGCAGAAGGGTTGCATAATGCAGCATAGCGACATTCTTAGCTATAGGAATTTATTTACGTGCCATAATTTAAAAGGGTAGAGAGAATGTTTGTGCACTGTTCTCCAAAACCTTTGATGCTTTCTACCCTTTTCTAGCCTCAAGCAGCTCTGGGCGCTACGCATCCCATACCACTCGCTCCACTTCAATGCAGCCGGCATATGATGGAGAGTTATATTGAAGGGTGAGAAGCATTGTTAGTAGTGTTTCTCCCACGCTCCACTCTGTTCCACACGGCGTGGTATGAGTCTTTGAGTTTTGTAGCCGTACGGATACAATTTCTCATCTCCATTTCTTTAATTCAAATGATTATAGCATAGTACTTAAAATATTCGCGATACTAATAGTCACTGCTGATAGAGGTCTATGGAAGTTGTTCAAAACCTATGAGACACGCTAAACTGGCAAAGAACCGCAATGCGAAATATATTTCAGAGTCCGCAATTAGCTATCTAAGTCCTGACCTATTAGTACCATCCTATGCAAGGGGCAATTAGACGTTTAAACGATAGTATAATGCTTAAGGCCTATTGCGACCAAGATAATCTTGTTAATACTGTCTCGTAAATTGCACTACGTAATTTATAAACTGCATCGTGGTAACGTTGGCGAAAAAATAGGTGTTATGGATTGATGTCGAGTACATTTACTATACGATGTTAGAGAATTAGGCCACCCTACATAGAGTATCGATTTAAAATGTGTTGCACTTGTAGGTGGATATTTAATGTTGAAGAAAGGATGAAGTGATTCACATCGCAGTCACCATAAGGGGTAACCATTAGTTAGGTAGTTATGCACTTGTCCACCTAATATGTATAGAACATTACCTACAGAGGTACCCGCACATTGCTGACTCATCATGGCGGTGCGGTGGTCCTGCCTTTTAGGTACCTAGGTACCTACCAGCTACCCAGCCACCTGAATTCTCCAACAATAACCCCTCTTTTAATCACGTGATCACCCGTAGCCACTCAAGTAAACGCACACGCGCGCGCGTCTCGTTGTCCGCCTCTCCTCCTCCTCCTCCAACTCCATTGTCATCATCACATCCCACCACATTTCCTCACTCGTCGCCTTATCTGGATGCATCATTGTCATCATCACTTTTGCATTCAAAAGGCTCGGCCTAAAGGTATCCGCCTCCTCGCGATGATCGCGCACGCCTGCTCAAGGCCATATGGCGAGTGTGAACCGTCATTTGCAACCAGAACCATCTCTATACCGGCCTCTACCCATCGCCTACGGCCGATGGAAGACCCGGGGTTCTGGCAAGGGGTCGGGTTGTTGGAGTGCTTTGCACAAAATCACTCGGCTGCCTGTCTGCGATGACTGTTGTCGCCTCGTTCGGTATGGCTGGGCTAAGGCGTGCGGGGACGATGCCCTCTCCTTCCCCCTCCTCCTTGTCTTGTGTTTATCCTCATCATACCTTTCCACTTTCGCCGTTTCCATTATTGGATTCTATCTGATCTGGAGTCAAGGCTGCTCCTCTGCCAGAAGCCTGGGAGGGTGGGATTCTCTGTCCGTACTACTGGTAACAGAGGGGCCATACTTTTATACTTTGACTGACTCTTAATCAGTGTTTCTACTGGCTAACTTGATGTAGGTGATACCATGTAAATGTCGTCAACAGCATCCGATTCCGATTCCGATTCCGATGCTGGCCCAGTCATCCCTCCAACCACCGTCACCTCCAACTACAATATAGATGTTACAGCGCAGCCGGCCGTCATAACATGGCGCTCCTCCGACGGTGAGGACCAGTGCTTGTCGCACCTGAACTTGGATTTGCACTATGATGTCCGCTCTAGCAAAGCTTTTTTTAAATTACGCGCTGCTGTTGCTCTCAAGTCTCATCCCCGCTCGCGCAATACTGCCGTCTTTCTCTTCATTCATCCCGAGCGTATACGCGCCCTCGTTCTCGATGATTCGCCATGTGCTGCAGAAGCAAGGATACTTGGCCCCGAGACAGTCTGTTTGCACTTTGAACTCAGTAGATTGCCGGCCCTAGTTGTGCCGAAGGAATCTCTTGCTCCCCGGAATCAAACATCGGGTAACCTGCTGGATTCTTTGCGAGCAGTAGCTCAGCAAGCCACCTTTTCTGTCTACGCCAAAATACCATGCAGACGCCTACCACGGCAGCGATTACTTGCACTCTGTGGTGCGGCGTCTCGCAACGAGCTCAGGTCTATAGCCGCCCGTAGCAACGCTTCTAGTCTTTATGCTGGTACTGGAGGGAAAATTATTGAGGGTGATAGTCTTCTTTGCCCCGACAGTACTGCTGCTAGTGAGGGACATGAATCTGCAATTGAGCCCCTCGTAGAGAATCCCCCGTCCTATGACGAGGTTACCCCTGGACCACCGCCTGCAGGTAAGTCTACGAAGTGCAGATGCCTGTTTCGCCAGTCCATGTTCATTGACAGTCTAGCGGTAGTGCCTAATCCACACAAACGACAGCGGCTTAGCACCCCTGAACCCAAGCCTATACCTCTCGAATGTGTAGATCGAAAATATATCGAAGACATCTGCGCTCATATGATAGACAATAGGCTCGGCCAGCTGAGACGCGATGTGGCCAAGCAGCTCCAAGACTTGGAGAATCGTGTTATAGACTACGTTGATGAGCAATTAATCCTTCAACGACAGGAAGCAAAAGAAGATCTCGGTCTCCGGACAGAAGATGAGTATTATGGACTGAAGTTGGACCTCCAGAGTTATGTACGCGAGGAGATGGAGGAGGCTGAAGGTCGAATCTTGGATCATTTAAGTACTGCGAGTTTCTCGTTACAATTGAATCCATGAAACGTGAGGAACTGGCCCCCGGTTTACTGAGTAACCAAGTGTTCGGACCTGAGCGTAGCCTATTATTACTGCTAATACTTAAATAAGCTAAAAGTTATTAACATGTCCACGTTAATTAACACCTCAGTGCACCGGGAAGAAATGAGGAACCGCACAAACCCAGTGCTCCGCCATTCATGCCCCTGAAAACGAGAGCTACGCCACCGGGGCTCTTAAGATACAATGCTTTTGGATGAGGCTCCTGCCAGCATAAAAGTGCAAACTGCTGCTTAAGCTAGGACTATCATGCGGAGAGCCAAAGAGAAGGAAAAAAATTGCTAATATAATAAACTACAGTGTCTAGCCACACAGGACGAGATAATAGCACGCCGAAAAAGCATGGCTCGCCACGGGTGATGAGCTGCCTCCGTTCCATAACAATGTGACAAAGGCCACCACGACGAGAACAGGCATCGACGCCCCAAAGAGGACGGTGAGTCAGGGGCTTTGCTGTTCAATTGCGTCTTCGCTTCCCAGAGCATGACTCCAATGGGCGAACATACTACGGGCACCTCGTATATAAGCTTGGAAAGTATAGGTTCCAATGCTTTCTAGCTTGTGACGATTTATATGGAAGCCGGCGACAACATGTGCATAAGGATACCTCTCAAGTATCACTGAGTACACGAGGTATCAAACTCTGAATAAAATGTTGCATCACACTAATAGTGTTTCTGCTCCTCCTTGAGCTTTGCCGGCCACCATTCCGCACATTGCTGACAAGGATGCGACATGTTCAACGCTAACTTCGCCATCCACCTCGCGTAAAGGGAATCCTTGGAAAGGCGGGAAACGACACTGGGATTTTTGTTACAAGTTAGTTATAAAAGTTACGAAGAAACGGAGAGGAGGAGTAATGATTCCGAAGATTCGGTCTCTCTGGCAGGGAATTTGTAGTTCATAAGATCAGGGGACTTACAGCGAGGCTTGACTACTTGTTCAGGCGCTTCTGGTCCGTACAGCGTCCTTAGACTTCCTGATCTGTGATATAGATTAGGGCCGTCGAAACAACGCCTGCTTATTTCCCACCACATTGGCCAGTTAAAGTAGGGGTGATCGTCGGGGGAACCCTCCGGCCCGAAGTCCTGCCAGACACGCAATTCTAGATAGTCAGAACTAAGTCGCACCATGAAATCTGTAGCACAACGACGGCATGCCCCAGTGAAACCGTTTTTTCTGGCTATCAGCGCTCTTTCGACAGCATTCGCAAGGTCACTCCGAGGACTGCGGTAAACCATAGGACACGAGGGGCAGTTTACCCCGAGATGGGGGCAGATGTTTTGGTGCCCGATATCGACAGAGCGTATGTCCCCGCCATCCTTATAATATCGCCAGGTAGACAAAACTAGGAATCTAAGGTTACCATCCTGGCCCGCAACAACCTTGGGGTAGGCCGAGTAGTGGGCTTTGAGTGAAACCTTCTCACTAGGCCCGAAGTCCAGATCGTGATGCGGCGCGGTCAGAGCTTGAAGGTAAGAGTTATATTTAGGTTGCTGTAAACGGGCGTATTTAAGCGCGAGCTGAAGATGGCGGGGATCTAACCGGCTTTCAGTGAAGTAAGTTCCACTATCGCATCGTCTTCCAGACCAAATATTATTACACCGTCTTCCAGACCAAGTACGACCATGGCCGACATTTCCTACCGTGGGACACGGTGATAGGGTATCGCGCTTGACGATAGGATGAAAGGTCACGCATTGCCAACATGCCCACACCTCAGGCAGCCCTCTGGCGCGATAAAATAAATACGATCGGCGTTCGGCCCAAGAAAGTTTGCGGGTCTTCGTATACTTTTCAAGAATAAACCGCAGGGAGCGGCAAGTTTGGGAAAGTAGGGCAAGGTCTACGGGTGTAAGATATGCCTCTATAAGATAGATCAGTTCAACCGGCAGCTTCAGAAGGTAGTTTCTCGGGTATTTTTCCTTGCGTGACAGCTGCCGCAGAAATTTAAAGATTCCGGGTAGATGGAGCGCTCTGCTGGGAAGTTCCATGATCGCCGAGGAGTAGAGCGGGTATTCTATGTTTGGAGCGAGGAGGGCTTGTGTATGAAGGTGAACACTGTTGCTTGGAAGGGGGAGACCAGAGGTCTAGCGAAGAGAAGACTTTGGTAAATTTTATGCTCAGCTGAAATTCGTCCAGTGTGTTAGAATGTTGGTATGTGCGCGTTGGAGTTTGGAGCGCCCTAATGAGGTAAAAACATTCGAACCCGTGCTGCGACGCAAACATTGGTCCTCGGCGCGACACGAGAACTTAAATAAACCTGGTGGGTACCTCAGATTTTATTGAGCATCATATCATTCGTATAGAAAAAACCCGCCCCATTAAATAAGTCCTAATACCAACGTGGTACAAAAGGGATGCATTATCAGTAAGGGTAGTAGACTCATATACAGGCTACCACGACATGTCCCAGCCTTATCATCGTCCACAGCGAGGAGTTTCGCACACGGTCACCTCATGTATATACCTGATCATCCCATGCTCAACGCGAATGAAATTAGTACTCGGTACTGCGCCGTTTGGCTTGGTAGCCTCAAGCCAGGGGAACCCATTGAAGATATCAACCGCGCCCAGCTCTTCATCAATTATGTATCGGCGGTCGCCGACTTTCAGGGGTTGTGGGAATGCCCCCATTTTACATGTGTTTGCGGATGGATTGCTCTGACCGGTGTAGGCGCCGCCTTCCAGACGGGCGCACGGTGTACCCAGCGGCACAGGCAATGTTGAGTCGGCCCACTGGTCGAGATATGCGTCGCCGGCAGCCTGGATGACCGCACGAGTGTCACGCTGATCCACCGGGACAGGCTCCCACTTTTCCTGTCGCGCCCAGTATAGATGGCCGGTGGCATTGAACGCCCAATCACCGTTGTCGGTCACAACAGACTCGATCTTTGTGATCTGGCTGCCATCTTCTGTAAGTAGCATGCGCGTGGCGATAACATAGGGGTGTTTCGATGTCGCTGCCGACAGCTCTGTGAATGTCGCGCACTGGGTGGTATCGTAGATGCTGCGGTTGAAGTCGATTGTGACAGGTTGAGACAGCACGCCTTCCGTGATGTCAATTGGCTTATCGTTCTCGGCATAGCTGGTGTTGCTGGCTAGGTTGAGGAGCGTCGGCTTTCCGCCAGCTTGTGCCTCCACGTATGCCGCCGCAACCCCCTGCAGTGTTGCTCGACTACATGCTGCCGAAACCTGGGAAACGAGGCCGGCGCATATCACGAGGGTTGAGTAAATCATTTTTGCTATTCCAGGTTTGAAGAGGCTTTTTCGTGCACTCGTCTTCTACGGCAGTGTCCAATTTTGAGACGTTGAGGGAACCCCCGAGTCTTGTAATTATAGGGAAGAACGGCAGAATGTGGACCCCTCGTTTTCCTCCAACACATGGCAATTCGGCCTATATGCCGGTTCGATTAATTTTATTATCTATGGATATGCAGCGGGTTTGTCCGTATCAACTCGCCGGGTCGCCTCTTTTCGTGGTAGCCTAGATTTAGCCGCGGTTTGTCGAGATTGCTTGGCATCTCGATGGGAGCTCTACGGCCGTAACCTGCAATTCAAGCCTCCAATAATTAGATGCTCTGAAGCTATTAATATGACCGAGCCTGAATAGTTCTATGTAGTGGTATTGGCTTAAATCGTAATGGATTGGGTATACAGGCTTCGTTTAAGGATGGTTGTCCCCGCTCTGTAGAGTACTCGACATGGAGAGAGCCCCTACGGCTGAACAAGTAGAAAGTATTTCCTTGTCATCCTTTCTCTGATGTAGAGATATATCTTAGCAAAATGAGTTGTGAATGCTTCAGCGGCCCATTTATGTCTCAACTCTGTCAAAATCAGGAGGCTGGGATGCTTACCATCCACATGCAGTCAAATGTATAAATATTACCCTCTACCCTACGGTACTAGCTATTAGAACTTAGACTTCTAGATAATCTCACGGGGTTACCAAGTACTATCATTGACAAACTCATGGCCCCATGCTTTGTGCTGGACAATGTTGGTCGTGCGAGAAAGGAGGTGAGTGCTGTCGATCAAAGCGAACGGGATCTTCTTTTCCATCGGGTGAGAACTACTTTGATGATTTAGGAATGAGCGAAGATGTTCGAGAGAGAGCCTTAATTGAGGAGGGAAAAGAAGAAGCCCGAACATCGTCTTCTGCCAAAGTCTTAATGAATATGGTAGCTTCTAGATATAAGGGTCCTAACGCTAGTTTGAGACTGCATGCTAGTCGCCCTGGTGACTTTCTTTTGGCCCCGGAGAGCCCCGGTCCGTCTCTTTATCGGATCTGCACGTGTCTAGGGGTGATCGAGCTATCATATTCCATGGGATTGTTAAATAGATCTGAGAGTTCTAATTCAATCATTGCTTCGAAACTCGCAGTCTACTGACATTCCGAAGTAGTTGTTTGGCGATGCCTTATCAGCAAAAACCTAAATGATTCACCCTTTTTACTCTACCGAAGCTATCTGAGGTAAATAAATTAATTCGATCCTCCCACGTGGCGCATTCATCCTACTTATCCTACGGGCTAGTAATGGGCGATAGATGTGCCATTTCGCGACCCAATTGGGGGCGATGTTGGGATATCGTAGGATATCTTGATAAATGCCTCATCAACGAACGCTTGAGTTCTTGTTGAGACAAGGCACAACTAACATGGGTGCTACTCACCTGAAACAAGAAACATAACACAGAAAAACTCTATTTAAAACATTTCGGATCCTATTGGACAACACTCAAACAGGTGGGGTTAGATTATAATAATTAATCCAAGCGGTCGGCGGGGGCGGTTTTATGCTTGTATTTGGCCGTAGGATGACCGTCAATCTTCCGATGAAACCATCGTAAACCTATCGAGGGAGACAAACATCCTGACTGACCTCTATGCTACTAGCCATGAGAAAACGCAAGGATTTGTTGAGTCCAGACAACATTGCTGAGTTACCCCTGAACAAGGTCAAGCTGTCTCGGCAACCAAACTCTATTTTTACGTTCAAATAGCGGTGTCTGACCGACAACTATATTCCAGACCGAATTGCAATAGTTTTAAGGCTGTATTAATGGCCACATTAGTTGAATATGAAAGATGATGAAGCTTCTGAACAAATTAATTGCCGACATGAGTTGCTGGAGGATCAACATGAATTTACAGGCTTCTATACCTAGATACCGGTATATCAATCATTTCCAGATAAATGTATGTATCCTTCGTAGTTCTTAGATACGCGCTGAGCAGAAAATTACAGTGAGCGCTTAAATTCGGTGTTTTCTTCACCTTGTATTGTGTGAGAATAGAGGCGTTCTCCTTTCAACCATATCCTACTATTCTCAAGAGGGTAGCAGAGTATTTAATTCCTTAAGATTCTAAGGAACCATTTCTTTGGGCCAGTATCTACTTTCATTTCTCTATAGCGTTCATTTTTAACATCGGTAAAAAGTAAGTTTTAGAATTGTCCGTAAAGGTTCAAAGCATCAGGTTCCGAAGGTTAAGCCACTTTATTCATTATATCTAGCTTAGCCGCATGCAGGTCCTAATAATGAAGCTGTATGTAGGATGTGTCTTGGAATCCCCATGTTCAATGTCGACTTGTGTTCCAAGGCGTTAGCACTGCACTCGGGTAAAAAAAGCAACCGGCAATTACACACCCCATAACAGTAAATAAGATCAGGTCTAATACTTTTGCTTGTTCAAAGCTTTGTATATATGGATTACTATGTTACTAAATAGTATATCAGTAATCACAACACGGGGCAGGCTTTGCATGTGGATCGTAATACAGAGGTGTTGCCCAGCACAGTAAGTATTTTGACCAAGAAAAAAAGAGGCTCTCTAATATGTACTCCAAATTGACTTTTCGCATTATACACAGTCTAGATCTAATTTAATAAGTAGGGCCATTCTGATTAATCTTTAGTCTATCATATAGCAAATATAATTGCAAACATTGTCTGCTGTGGCTGAGTCAACCAAATCAAGGGAGCCCGGAGGTCCATTGTTAGGTATCAATTAAGGGATGCGCTGTTGTGGCTATGTTGGGCTCATTGCGCCTCCCCTGACGGTTTAGTCGAGTACACATTCATGACAGATAGTACGATAGCCGCCATCGAAGACTGGCCGGCTATCCGAGTGAGTATCTCTTTGTTCTGGGTCGAAAGTTCCTTCTTTGTTGACCCAAGTCGATCACGCGAGCAAAAACATCAGTCTGTACCTGCCCGTGCTTTAACGCCGGAATCGGGGCCAAAGCTTCATTGTCATCTATCAACCAATGAACCTTAAATCTTTCGAGAAGCACGACAGCCTAAACAGTCATCTGATGTTGTGGCCTCTGCCCCGCCGCAAAATAGACCACGATGAGTCAAATACCGACTTTCAAGGTCCACCCTCCCAAGGCTGTGACCCGTCAGAAATGCCAATGCCAGTGCCAGAACCCGTCCGCAGGGAAGCTAGCAGTCTGTAGTGACAGTATGGTTGGCAGGCTCGATCCGGAATTGGTCTTGTGTGACGTCTGCTTCTTTGAGCTGAAAGAAGTGAACCCCCTCCGTCGAACTCCTACTTGCCAATACCCTCCTGACATCCTCGACAAGATCTGGGGTCTTATTAATTGATTCGAACACGGCATTGTTCTTGTTCTCCTCGCTTGGGTCACAAACATGTGCTATATATCTCGGCGCGAAAGTCATTCCATGCCCACAGAATTAGTTTGATTCGAACAAAGCCACGAACGAGCAAAAAAGTATAATACGGTGTCGAGCGCTGACATCGTACGCATCTGAATCTTCATTTTTTGCCACTTAGGGCAACAAGCTGAAACAACCTGAATAGTTCCCTCCAACGTTAGCCTCCCTACAGTTGCAGCACCAACCAGCCGCTAGATAGGACTCAGCCCCCATTTGACACATCGCCACTGCACATCCGTCCCACCAGCCAACTATATATAAACCAACCGTCTCCCTTCTCGAGCCTTCGCAGAACCAATATGTGCAAAGTCATCATCCAATACAGCTGCGGCTGTAAGCCATATAGGGCCACTAAACCCTGCAACACGCCGGGCTGCAATGAGGTCGAGAGAATCTACGAACCACCTTGTGCTCTTTGCGTTAAGGAGGAGTTGGAAAGAGAGCAAGAAAAGTCGTACAGAAAATCGTGACCTGGAGAGACAGGGGAAAAGTCCAGCATCATGCACGGGCATACAGGGTCAGGCGCGTAAGGGGTCGTTCGAGGGTATAAAGTATATTATTGATAGGTTCTCGTCCTACCATTGCAGGAGATGTATGTCTAGAACCACCTCACAGATGAGGTAAATGGAGCATACATAACAATACAAACAGCAAGATGCTATACATGTACCCCACAAAACTAGGTATTAGGATCTGTCAGCCCAATGCGAGATGCCGCATGCTGGTCACCACGAACAGCTAAACATGACCAATGGTTTCCACGTAATGCATTAACATTGAACGTCACACATACCCCATGAAATTTCCCCCTCTGTGCTCAGGTTAGACCAGCCACCCTATGCTATTGGTCTAGACACGGCTTGCGAACAGCAGTAAAAACGACTTTTGGTATCGCGATACCGGCGGTGAGGTTGTCGGTACATAATAGCCAGTCACAGCTCTACCTCGGCGAATTATGGTTGAGAAAGAAGAGATCAGCACGGCCCCACATGACAGATCTGGTTACGACTTGGCGAATCACGGCATTGAACATCCTTGTAACCATCACTATCACAAGTGCTCACCGCTGGGCGGCGCTCATTGGCCAATTTCTAGTGATGACCAAGGTACACTATGGTGGTATCCGGAGGGGCTCTGTCCACTTGATGTTGGTATCACAGACCTCACGCTCATAGACTAGTATAAGACAGGTGTTAAGGATGTGACGGACGTGATGAGAAATAGGAAACTGCCACTTACTTGCATGGGTTCATGGGTGATGCGAAAGTGATTTTATAAGCGTATTTTGTTGTTAGCATCGTGTTTCTGACTAGAGACTAACCTGTGCTGGATTATCGACTGGCGGGTGATCACACGAACATACCATGAAAGAGATGGGATGTATGGCACCGTTGGAGTACAAATAGCGCTACGATGCCTATCTCGGGGTTCTGGTGTATCCTCGGAAACGGGCATATCTCTCGCTGTTCACGATTCTTCGGCACATACCTTTCTGTGGGAGTCCAGTGCCGTGAGACGTCTTCATCAGAGCATCGGTCACATCACGACGAGCTGACACCAACCTAATCACGACATCATCGGCACCGCCACCATGTGCCATCCCAAAGCCCTTATCATGCTGCTTTGCAGTCTCATCCTCTTCTCATCGTCCCACGCACAAGATAACTGTTACGGCGACAAGTCGATAGCCGGATACTGCACGCCCCTCACATTCACGGACACCACCGCCCAGTTCAAGGCGCCCCCGACTACCTCCGAGTGCCAGGATACATGTCGGGGCATCAATGAGGACGCTGGCGACTGGCTGGTCGACTTCTCAACGGACCCAGACGGTGCCCGCCACAGCATATCTCTGTACCCCTGCGGCTTCGCCGTCTCGCGGGGCGAGGGCACGCCGCACAACGCCAGATTCTCGCTCACGAATCAGGACATCCTCGATCTCTACGATGAGAGCCTTAACCGCTTTGGGAGTTTGCATTCGGGGAAGATTTCCGTTCAGGGCACGATGCTATGTGGTGATTTTCATATCAACTGGTTTATCCAGGACCTGTCTACTTAGGTTAAGCAGCTTTGGATGTTAGCAAAGAAAGCCAGCGAGTGCGTGAGAGAGCGAGATGGAAGAGGGATGTGATGATGGCAATGGCTGAGTGGTAGACCAACGAGACCTTGAAGATTAGGAACCCGCTCTGACTGTAGTATCATTCAATTGCGGCGACGTGATGCATGGGAACGGGGTTTCCGGTGCCTTTCCGTTGATCAGATAGTGTCATACAAGAGCTATCCTAATTGAGTATAGGGGATTAGTTATACATATTCCGCAATGCCAAATTGAACCTTAAATGCCGGCACTCAGTTACCTGCGCTAATTACCGGCTCCTATCATCCCTGGGGAAATAAAGCTTAGTTTAACCTGTATTTCGATCATGTCCATACCCAGTCTGACACATCATCTAGACAAGCGCTGTCTCGAAATCAATCTTCGTGGCCAGCATACTAGATCCGATAACGCTCGTGACGAAAAGCCAGCCCTCGCGTTTCCCACCGTTAGCAGCCGGATCGATCGGAACCATGACGGCGGTGGTGACGGATCGGATAGTGTGCCCGTCGTCCCTGAAAATGAGCCTGCGCAGCTTCGTGCCGTCGACCTGCTTATCCTTGCCCGCGATCGCAGGCAGGTACCACACTTGGCCTGGAATAGGCGCCTTGAATGTTGGGTCGTCGAAGCCCGTGACGAATTTCAGGGCGTCGCAGACGCCAGGCATCAGATACCCGCTGTAGTCCTTCCCATCGATCCCGGCGTACGGGTCTGCGAAGAAATTCGCGTTGTCGACCACGCAGTCGACGGGGTGGCGATGAGAGACGGACATCGTCCTATTCTCGGCACCGGGCAGGCTGGCGAAATATATATGACCTCCTAGCGCATCGCCGATAACAACCTGTTGATCGGGACCCCAAGTGAGCCCGTTGTTCGTCGCGATACTGTCGAGGGCCACGGCTGCGTCGATCTTCTCCTCATCGAAGCGCACGTGAATAAGGTCCGTCCAGCTCTGCAGGCCGCGGGCTAGCTCCTCGATGAGCCGCATTGTGCCCTCGCGATAGTAGTGGTCGTTAGTCACGAGGAACTCATTTTCGGAGATGGCGAGGAGATCGTTTGGCGTCCTGATCAAGGGATGCACGATCGACCGTAGGTGCTGCGCTTTGTCGCTGCCGACAGTGTGCACGAAGAGCTCGACCTGCGATGCGGCCTTCCCTTCCGTCGTGGATCCCGATGTCCACTTCGGGTTCGGCAGATGATTGATTGCATATATGTACACCACGTCCGGCTTTGACGGTGGAGTGTACAGCCCGATCCCGTGGGTCGCTAGCGGTCCTTCGAAATTCTCCAGAGACAATTTCTTCGATTTCAGAGTCTGACAAGTAATTGTTAGCGGATCTAATCTATCGTGACCTACGTCGCATTGCTAATAACGCTTACCACGGGGTCAATGACCTCTATAGCGCCGTACGCTGACTTAACCGGACGAGCTAGAGCTTCGGCGCTGCGACGATAGATTCGTTAGTAAGCTATTACGCCGGTCTAGCGGGCAATTGAAGCCACAATGGGGCTTCATCATTAGTCACACATACCCGGGGTTCCAACCACGGGCGATCTCGATATCTCCCACACACGCCGTGTACAGCATGCCCGACGGCGCATGATACTCCAGATCTTCACATGCGACGGTGTCGGGAATGAACTGCGTCTCAACGCCATGGACGTTCGCCGAGCTCTCAAATGGCCTGAGCCCGGCGACAGCTACGAAGTGTCTGACAGGGGTATACAGCCATGCGCCGAGTGCGCCGAGCAACGTGACGACAAAATATAAGAAGACTGCCATGATTGCTCGTGGAAGTCATGAATGAAATTCCTGGGTAGCCTGGATCTCGTTTTAAAGCGGTGTGGTGGGTTTGCGAAGACACGACGCTTCTGCGGGGATAAGACAAGCCGGCACGATGTTGGCTTGGCGCTATGAGGGTCCTGACCCATGTCTACTACTATCTGCAGACCCTTCGCTCCACCTCCATTCTGCCAAGGATAGCAACGTCCATGGTGTTGTGCTGATGGTACCTCACTGTCGGCGGTCGGGTTGTGCAATCCCCAGCTCAGCATTACGTAAAACCGAAGGCTTGCCAAAGCGTGCGAAAACGAGTCGAGTAGCTCGGAAGATGAAGAAACGACAGTTCTATTTCCAATTGGCGTTTTTTTCTCTATATGGCACCTATTCCAGTTTGGGAGTTGTTTTACGTAATCTTCATTATACGTCCTTCTACTCATATTGGCCCTTAAGGTGGGGATTGTTGAGCTTCGATCTTTCCAGTGGCAACAAGGCAACTCTAGCAAACATGGCCTCCTCTACGCTTTCAACATATTCATGCTTAAGCTTTATTACGATCTCTCATTCTCTAGGTCAAACAGAGCCGCTTTTATTTATGAACTCAATGCCTAAACTAGTGCCTCAATTCTTACAATTGGACACACCTTTATGAATATGTGGAAGAGTTACAAAAAGGTGACTTTGGGTGTTGGTCACTGACGGTGCTTCTTTCCCAATCATTTTGGTTGTCCAAAAATTCAATAGCAAGCAGGCTGAGTTGTTGAAAAAGAATTATACATCATTATGGGTATATATGGCCCAGGATGTCAGGCCTTCTCTGACGAAATCTGATGTTGCGGCCATGGCTCATCACATACCTCAACAGCTCAACAACCGGTCAAGATGGCACTGCTCGCAGAACTCATATTGGCAGCAAAAGAGGGATCCATTGTCGCGGCCACACACTTCATGATAAAATGGCTCGTTAGCGGATGGGTTCTCGCTAATGAGCAGTTCTTGTGTCTCGTATCTGGCTACTCACTATTCTTCTATGTCCTGAACGTTTGCTTTGCTGTATCTCGGCAGGCTCCAGCCATCTCCTTTCCGAACTCGTGGCTCGTATGTTTCTCCAGATTCGCATCAGGCGTGTTTGAGCCGATCCTAAATCTTAGAGCCATGCACATGTTCGCTCCCTGGATCCCCACTACTTGGTCATCATCTTACATATTACCAAGGTTTATCCAAAGCTATTCCATCATCAGCTGGATATTCGACTCTGGATTGTCAATGCCTCGCCACATGTTGAACAGCGGAATCTCATTCATCGCGCAGCCTCATATGATGCACAGAGCCCACCAGGTGATTACCACTGCGGCTGCCGCATGGTTCATCATCAGACACATTACGGCTTTTCTATTCAATAGTTCTACGCACACGATAAGCAATGAGAACCCCTCTACTCATGAATTATACCTTAATGGGAGTAATGAGCAACAGCATATCTACTGGGCAGCGAGAGAGATCGCCACGAACTGTACCACACATTGGCGGAAACACTTCACTTGGGGATGTCACCTGGAAGAAAGTGCGCCACTAGAGCAGATGCAAAAGCTCGAATTCCTCCTGGACGTGAAGCTCCCACATGATTACAAGACGTTCCTGCAACTCACCAATGGCCTGAACAACGTCTTAGACGGCGGTAAACCCCATCTTACGTTCCTGCCTGCTGACAGCCCACATTTCGCCCTGTCAAGCATCTATCAGGAACCCAGCGACGAAATGCGGAGACTCTATGTGACGTGGTTAGTTGAGTCCTTGTTCGGCCCAGGCAGTCGTGCCGAGTTGATTGAGCAGACGGGCCACTACGGGGGTGGCGGGCAATGCTCCATAAAGCTAATCAAGATCGCTTCTCGTGACAACGAGTCAGGTGGCGTATTCCTCGTAAGCCCGGAGGATGTTCGATATACCGTGCAAGACTGGGTCAAGGTGGCGTTATATCACCGGAAACGGAACGGGGCGCTCATTGGCAAGATCAACAACCACGTCGAGTCCTACTTTGGCAACATAGGTCTTCGACTGGGGATGCTGAAGGACTGGAGGGAATGGCTGGTGCTGCAGGTACAGGAGCAGGAGCAGCACAATGCCAGGGTGACTCGCTGCCGCCTCTATCCGGGCTTCACGGCGTTTCTACAAACGCTTGCGGAGATTACCCGCCGATCAACAGCCTTTTTGATGACTGGTAGCATCGGCGAACATCACTACGCGAACCATTGTCGCTGGCAATGGGAGTGGGAATGGGACAGAAAACTTGGAGGCGAGATAAGATTAATAGGAGGTTGCGAATAGGGATTCGATTGCGGTTCGCAAATGGGACGATGAGCGACATTTGATGGCTAATAATCAAAGAAGAAAGTCTGTCAGTAATACCAGCAGTGGGTTGGCTAACTGTCTGTTGTACAAACGGTGATTATGGCCACGTCGAAGGATGCAGTGAGATATGGCCACGGAGACTGGAGTAGCTGAGACTACTGTGATTCGGTCGACAGATTATTTATTACATGACGAAAAAGTCAAGAGTGCCCATGAGAGATGAGTCCTAAACAATAAATTGTTGAGCTTCTCTACCTGAACCCTCTCGCCCGCATTAGACAAATGACATCTTCTCAACACGCGTGATGCCAAGCCTGCCGTTCAAATTTCCTAATTAAAGTCAACTACTTCGTGTTCGTGGTAAGCTGAGGTATGAAAGACATGCCGCTATCAGTCACCACGACAGGGCGAAAAAAAGAAAAAAAGAAAAAAAGTCAAGTGTCAGTTTCATCTTTTGAGTTTCTAGCTAAGAAATAGCTCCACGGCTCATGCCTAGGAGCCGGTCATCAGACCGAAGAATATCATTTAGCGTGGCGCACTATAAATAAATTATGTAATGACCTGACATCGCGAACAATATCAATCATTAGTAGTAGCTTGCGATAATGACACCTGTGACTAGAGATGAAACTGACCTTCGACTTAAGCATTCCACGATTTTCGGTGGTTCAATTCCTATCTTTATGACGTCACAGCCGATATCGCCCACGATTAAGTCTTTCGTCCACTAACTATTCGCGATTATAGTAACTATGCGTAGGTAGTGTTTGCCCCGCACACGTGCATTTCTTACAGGCAGGTTTAGGGCGCATCACTAACGCCGCTTCGTCATTGGTAAAGCCATGTCCGTTGTGAAGACTGCCACGCTTATACTCAGCTTTTACGCGCAATCGACCCAGTGAGACGTTTGTGTTCGTTTTGCTTACCTGCTAACACGCCATCTTTACCTGTCTGCGTTTATTTCATGGGGATTTCCCGTTTAGAGCGACCAGCGTATTACTCCCACCCTCCCTAAAGACCTGAATGATATATTTGTGAAGGTCAACGCCATCTAGAATGCCTTTCCCACCGGCTCGGGGCGATGATCCCACTTCCTCCCGGAAGCCTAGATTTCTCACCAAGAAGCATGAGATAGTCATCTTCAGTAGTACGGCAATCGCTCTATATGGGTACGATCAAGGCATGATGAGTCTGATCAATACGAATAGATCATATCTCCGCACAATGGCCATCTCCCACGACTCGCCCATTGTCGGTATCATCGTTTCCGTCTACTACCTCGGCTGTACAATCGGTGCCGTTCTAGCTTCTTACTGGGCTGATAAGAAAGGTCGCAAGCCGTCTATAGCCGCCTGTCTTATTACGAGCATTGTTGGCAATTTACTAATGTTCGTTGCTGGAATGAGCCCCGATGGCCCGAGTTCATGGAATGGTGCAGCCATTGCATTCATGATAGCTGGCCGAGTCGTCCTTGGCCTTGGCGTTGGTGGCATCGATGCTACTATTCCAGTCTATAGCTCAGAATTGACAAAGGACAAGTCGAGAGGACGCGCTTTGGCCCAGGAGTTCCAGATGAACATTTTCGGCCTATTAATGGCCTTTTCCATTAATGTTGGTGTTACCATCGCCCTTGGAAAGGATAACCAATGGGCCTGGAGAATACCTATCGTCGTAATGCAAGCATTTCCGATTGTGTTGATATCGAGCATGAGCCGGTTGCCTGAGTCGCCTAGATGGTTCGTTAGTCAGGACAGAAGCGATGATGCCATGAAGGCTTTGATATCCCTTTTTGACGAGCCGAAGGCAAAGGACACACTGAACGAGCTTGTTCAGTCGCAGGCAAAGGAGAGTGACGAACGCGTGGGATATATCGACATGATCTTACCCCGGGGTAGCCAGTTTCATCCTACCATACTTACTGTGATGGGACAAATCAACCAGGCCCTTACCGGGTATGGCGCGGTGTCTGTATACGGCCCACAGATATTCGAACTTCTCGGGTTCGGTGTACGTAATGCAGAGCTTATTACGCTAGGCAACTATATCAGCTATTTCCTCATGATGACTGTGGCTTGGATCACGATAGATGCCCTCGGACGGCGAAAGCTGATGGTTTGGGGGTCGATCGGCTTATCTGTTTGCTTCGCTCTGCTGACGGTATCTGGCGGGTTATCGTTAGATGTTTCTCACGTCTCCGTTCTAGGCGTCGAGATCTTTGGTTCCATTGTCCTCTTCGTTGCTACTGCTATATTCGGCATTTGTTGGTTGGCCACCGTCTGGCTAATCCCGACCGAAATCTATCCAAATGGGGCAAGAGCCTTAGGAAGTAGTGTCTCTGTCATTACCTGGGGTCTTGCGAATTTTGCTATCACCCTGTTGACTCCAATAAGTATGTACTTCGCTGATCCACCGACCCCATCTCCCTAATGGTGCAAGAAGCTCCCTTCAATAAGCAGCTACTTACAAACTTCCAGTGTTTAATAATCTTAAGTATTGGCTATTCTTAGTGTTTTCTGCTACAAATGCTTTTGCGGGGTGGTGGACCTGGTCCTACTCGCCAGAGACAGGAGGGCGAAGCTTCGAGGAGAATCAGGAATTTTTCGCGTCAGCTCTTGAAGATGATAGCTGGGTGGTTAGGAAGGTGGATGATGGCAAATTCTTGCGTATGCCACGAAAAACTGAAAGTTTGGAGGGTGGCAAGACCACTGAGTCCGAAGTCACGCCACTACTCGAGCCACGATCTACCTGAATACAGCGCAATGCGGGCATCGGCTCACCGGTTAGAAGTTAGAAATTAGAAAATATACAGTTAAAGCAAATTCACGTATATAGGAAGCATATCTCTATACATGAAAGATCTGACGCTATGCTTCTATCTCAGGCGTCTAAGGAAGGTAGATCAATATTACTGAAAGTGAATGCTGAAAAAAAGAGAAACAACACGAGACCACGAATAACAAAAGGTAGCAGGTGTACAGCGGCGGTCAGGCTGCTGTCATTGTGCACAAACTCAAAATACAGGGGGACATAGAATATCGATACGAAGAGAGCTCTGATAAATGCTGAGGTCGCCATGTATAATAGGACCCGGGTTCGCTCGCGAAGAAGGTGGATCGGAAACTCGCGCCTGGTGGGAGTCGTGAAAAGGGCGAAATACTGCTGCTGGCAGGCGTATAAAACTAGTACAATGCCAAAAACCACAAACGTGGCGATGGTGCGGCCATCGTCCCACGGCCACTGTCCACCCGCCCTAGTCAGTGCTAGGAGGAAAGAAACCCATATACCAGCGCCGAGGACGAACCCGACAATGCCGATACCGGCAAGACGTTCTCTGACACTAACACCTGGCATATGACGAACTGGTGGGAGGAAGAAGATATAGGCAGGTGCTGATACTGCGCCAAAGACGACATTAAAATAAAACGCCCAGCGCCAAGTTGCTGACGAAACGGAAAATGCGCCGCCAACGACAGGCCCTAGAACGGCGCTGATCCCCCAGAAGAAGCCAATCAGGGTGGTGTAAAGACCACGTTCATTCGGAACCGTCAAGGCCGTCATGAAATTCAGCCCGCCCAGGTAGATGCGGTGCCCCCGGCCCCACCAATCACACGCCCAACGATCAAAGCAGCCAAGTTGGGAGCAGCACCACAAAGTGCTGAACCGATATCGAAGAATAACGCCGTTATTATAAACACCGACTTCATATTGAAAGCGTTGTACAGGTAGCCGATCAGCAAAATCGCCGTTACCGAACCCAACGGAAGTCCGGCCCCAGCCCAAGCGATCTGTTCAATCTGGCCAAATGTCTTAGCCACGTCCGCCTGTACCGCTGCCGCAATTGTTGTATCGTGGCCATACAGGAAGGAGTTGATATAGAGAGAGGCACAGATAAAGAACCAGCGAATGCCATAGAATTCTCCCTGCTTGATGTCCGAGTTGTCACTGCTGTTCCCTGTGGTAGAGCCCGCCTTTTCGGCATCCTGAGCAATTCTGCTTGCCCTTTCGGTGGTATTCGGTTGTTCGTGTTGATACATCTACCTTTACGCATGAGAATCCCCCCCACCCAAAATTATTTATAACATAACTGGTTCCGTCTGAATCTCAATCTCAGTAAGCATTTGTTCAGCTCAAGTGTTGATAAGTAGCTGCTTTTTGACAAACCGAGCTTAATATCTGCGCCGATCTCTTCTCTCGAGTATCCCATCTCTAAGATCTTCAATTTTGGCGCAATAACAAAATCGGGTTGCCACCGGGAGCATCAACCATGGTATATAAGGGTTCCTAGCTAGCCTTTACAGTTAGCCGGAAGGAAGCCCCTGTTCGGTAATCAAGGGCGATCCCACTATTGCTGACTAACCCCATTGGTGAATGCCTTAGCTTATGCATAAACTCCGGGGCCTCCACTTTTGTCAGCGGGCACTTCCGCGGAACCTCCTGAGGAGAATTGACGGAATATGTAGTTGGATATGAACCGCTTTTCTTTGAATCATGATTTCAGTTTTTTCGCAAAGATACGCAAAGGAAGCTTCCGTGTCTTAATCAGTGACCAACTCATATTCCAAGCTTTGACATCGCCATGGAGCAGGTCGAGCCCATCAGAAAGGTGCCACTTCCTTAAGATTTCTAGTCATGCACCCATCTCTATCCACTATGCTGATCAGAGTTCGGAATAGGCGTGTGATCTCTGCTATCGTAGGAGAATCAAATGCGATGGCCAAAAGCCACGATGCTCTCATTGTGTGATATACGACTCGGACTGCACTCGCAAGACCGCCGCCCGGAAATCAAATCAAAGAAAGGGGGCTACTGGCGCTCGAGAAGCTGCGCTCGAATCTCGAGTTAAGAGTTTAGAAGATCAACTATCTACGGCCCTGGAGAAACTCAAGGATCTAGAGAAGACCCGCCCCCTTGACGAGACATCTGATATAACGAGTTCGAGTTCTCAGAGCGCGGGGAATAGCACCTCGCTGAATACCCACAGCCCCGGTCACAATGTCATGCCGTTAGACTCACTACATGACGTTCTACCAGTAGTTGAGTGGTATCTTACAACTTCCAACTCCTTTCTCCCCCTTTTTGATCGATCAGCCCTTTTGACTGCAGTCAAAGACTGGTATTACAAGCCGCACACCAGAGAGCCTGCTGTCTGGGCAATGATTAAGTGAGTCGGAAATCCACTCATCTCGCCGTAACGTCATTCTGCAGATACACCTTGCGAGAAAATTGCTAAGCAAATATTGCCGTAGTGTTGTACTTGCTCTTGCGCACCATAATGGCTATTCGGGCAGGAAGTCTCGCTCTATCAACGACACCACTTATATCAAGAACGCTCAATCTGTTTTGACAGATGCCATCGCCCACGAAACAAGCCTCACACATGTCCAAGTGCTTATTGGTCTTTCTATGCTATTTCGAACTGCCAACGAACCGACGCCCGCAGTCGTTTTGATTGCAACAGCTATACGTTTAGCTCAAAAGCTTGGGCTTCACCGGAAAAATCCCGACCAACACGATTCGGCTTTATGCATGCAGAGGGAGCGAGTCTTCTGGATAGCATACATCGTAGATAGATCGATCAGCGCACAGACCGCGATAAGTCCAGTCCAACGCGATAGAGATATCGATCTAGATCTACCACCACTTGAGCCGGTGGATGACGACTTGGCTGGCTTCGTTGTTTCAAGTGACGGGCATACAAAATTTAACTTTCTCCGCGCTAGCATACAAATGGCAAGAATTCAGGGCCTAGTTCACGAATTCATCTACTCAGTACCCGGACAGAACTGCAGTCCAACCCAGAAAGCCCAGAATATCAGACTCGTACACCAAGAGCTTGACGCTTGGACCACCCAGGTACCCCCTGAATTCCATCCCACCACGCTGCAGTATTCTGGAAGCTCCGAGGTGTTAAGACACTTCTGTATGGTCTACTCCGCACGCCTGTCTCGCAGAACCTTCATCAGCTACGGTACTGTGGCCGACAGTTATCATTATTCAAAATGGGTTGAACACCTCCAAAATTACGGCGAGAGCCTCGCCGCTGGCCAAGTTATCTCACTCACACAAGACCAACAAGATTGGTTAACGCTGGTCGATGAGTCACGAGATTTTCTCAAGCTTTTCTTGGCAGTTAAGTCAAGAGATGCAATATTCACAATGTGAGTGGCGTGTTCCTTCCGTAAACATAAAGCATACAATGCTTACTAACCGGTTTTATGTACATCAGGACGACCCTGTGTGCATATGTCACAAGCCTAATCTGTCTAGTATCAAACAATATGTTCAACACTCAAAGCGACATGAGCTTGTTGGATGATAATTTGATCGAGACAGCAATATCCCCTCTTGGAGATATCGTGAAGCATACGGGGAGCTTAGAAGAGATATATAATGCACTTCAACAACTGAGGTCGTATACACACGTCATTTCTCCGCGGCCGAATTGGAATTTGCGCGATTTCCAGAGCGACCAGGCTTGGGCGTGTGGTGCTAAACCTTTGGACTTGGATACTCTTCAGTACCTCTTCACGCTTCCTGAGGAGGGGCTTCCATGGAATTTGGAAAACATGGGAGTGTGACGTGCTATATTGGCTATTGTCACACGGACCACCCAAGGGATTGGGACTGCCTCAGGCACCCGAAACCCTTTGGGCCTAGAACTCCAATTCATGTATATAATCATATGAGC
>MU382674.1:0-50063 GCA_022495115.1 Xylaria castorea
CCTAACCCTAACCCTAACCCTAACCCTAACCCTAACCCTAACCCTAACCCTAACCCTAACCCTAACCCTAACCCTAACCCTAACCCTAACCCTAAAAGCAAATATAAGTTTGTTCTTTTTTTATATTATAATTAATTTTGTTAAGCTTAGCGGTTGCTATTTTGCTTATATATAATATAACATATAAACTTTAAGTTTTTTATTTGCTTTAAGCAAAAAGCTTTTTTTATACGTTAAACATAAGTGTAAGTTTGCTCCGTTTTTATATTATAGTTAATTTTGTTAAGCTTAACAGTTGCTATTTTACGTAAATATAAAATAACATATATACTTTAAGTTTTTTGTTTATTATAAGCGAACAGCTTTTTTATTTTACTTGTTTTATATATATATTAATTGTTTTTTTTATATTATTATTATTAAAAACTACAATATAAATAAAGCAACTTTTAAAAGGTTAATAGCATAAACAAGCTATAATATTATAGATTTAACAGTTAATAAAAAAGAAAATTATGTTTTTAATAATAAAACATATAATATAATATATAAACTTTAACTTTTTTGCTTGTTTTAAGTGAACAGCTGCTTTTATACGTTAAAAGCAAATATAAGTTTGCTTTTTTTTTATATTATAGTTAATTTTGTTAAGCTTAATAGCTGCTATATTGCGCAAATATAATATAATATATACATTTTAAGTTTTTTGCTTGTTATAAACAAACAGCTTTTTTTTACTACTTGTTTTATATATATATTAAATTTTTATTTAATACTATTATTACTAAAAATTATAATGTAAATATAACAACTTTTAAGAAATAAATAATATAAACAAGCTATAATATTATTAATTAAACTGTTAGCAATAAAAAAGGTTTTATTTTTATATATAATATAATATATAAACTTTATATTTTTTGCTTGCTTTAAACGAACGGCTGCTTTTACGCGTTAAAAGCAAATATAGGTTTGCTTTTTTTACGTTTATAAAGCAAATGTAAGTTTGCTTTTTTTATACTTTAAAAATAAATATGCTTTTTTTATACTATAAACGCTAAAGCAGCTATTTATTTTTTTATTTATAGCTGTTATAAGTTTGCTTTTTTTTTACTTTAAAAACAAGTATAAGTTTGTTTTTTTTTTATATTACAGTTAATTTTGTTAAGCTTAACGGTTGTTATGTTAAGCAAATATAATATAATATATAAACTTTAAGTATTTTATTTGCTACAATTAAACAGCTTTTTTTTTTTATTTTACTATATATATTAAAGCTTTTTCTTTTATTATTATTATTAAAAATTACGTTATAAATAAAGCAACTTTTAAAAAGTTAATAGTATAAACAAGCTATAATGTTATTAATGTTATAGCTAGCAACAAAAAAAGTTTTATTTTTATATATAATATAATATATAAACTTTAAGTTTTTTGCTTGTTTTAAGCAAACAGCTTTTTTTATATAATAAAAGCAAATATAAATTTGTTTTTTTTTTATATTATAGTTAATTTTGTTAGGTTTAACAGCTGTTATATTGCGCGAATATAATATAATATATAAACTATAAATTTTTTGTTTGTTTTAAACGAACAGCTTTTTTTATACTTTAAAAGCAAATATAAGTTTGCTTTTTTTATATATTAAAAGTAAGTATAAGTTTGCTTTTTTTATACATTAAAAACAAATGCAAGTTTGCTTTTTTTTTATATTATAGTTAATTTTGTTAAGCTTAACAGTTGCTTTTTTGTTTATATATAATATAATATATAAACTTTAAGTTTTTTGTTTGCTTTAAGCAAACAGCTTTTTTTTTTTTTTTTTTTTACGATATAATAAATAATATTTATATATAGGTTATTATATAATAATATGTTTTATTAAACTGTTTTTATAAAAATATAGCAAAGCAAAAGTAAAAGTATAATAACAAAAAAAAGCGAAATATTAAATAGTATAAAATAGTTAGTTAACTATAACATTAATTATATTAACTTTATGTTATAAAGCTTTAAGTGTTTTATTTTTTGTAGTGTTTTATTTTTTATAATGCTTTATTTTTTATAATACTTTGTTTTTTGCAGTGCTATTTTTTGTAATACTATTTTTTATAGTGCTTAATAATTAATTTAGTAATATTAAAAGCTTTAATAATGTTATACTATATTTATATGTTAATTAATAATATAGCTTAATGTTTTTAAATATTATGTTTTATAACGTTAAGTTTTTAACAAGTTTATATATTTATAAAAAATAACTTTTTTTAGTTTACTTAAAAGTAAGTTATGTTTAATATAAATAAAAGCTATAAAATATTTATTTTAGCAGTTTTTATATATTTAAAAAAGTTTTACTTAAAAAGGTTAAACTTTTAAAAATTTAGCTGCCGTTTTTTATAGTTTAGTTTTTGCTTTAGCTAACTTTTTTATAACATAGTTTGCTATTTTTATATTATTATGCTTGCTATATTAATAATAATAACAGTTTTTGCTGTTTATTTTAATTTTACGCTAAACTTAATTTATACTATAGCTTATTTTAACTTTATATAAAGTTTGCTTAATTAATTTAAGCTTAAATTATATTTGTTTATAAATAGTATTACTAAATATGCTTTATTATAAACTTTATTTTTATTGCTTTAATTAATTATTAAATGTTATAGCTACAAAAAAAACTAACTTAAACTTTTAATAACTATAACTTTAAAATAACTATAACTTTAAAATAACTATAACTTGTTTTATAGCTTATTTTAATTTTATATAATGTTTGCTTAATTAATTTAAGCTTATGTTTTATTTGTTTGCAAATAATATTACTAAATACGCTTTATTATATGCTTTATTTTTATTTTTTTTATTATTTGCTAAATGTTATAGCTATTAAATAAACTATTATAAACTTAAAATAACTTTAATTTTACGTTAAACTAAATTTATATTATAGTTTATTTTAATTTTATATAAAGTTTACTAGATTAATTTAAGCTTAAGTTATATTTGTTTATAAATAAAACTATTAAATATGCTTTATTAGCTGCTTAATTTTTATTTTTTTAATTAATTATTAAACGTTATAACTATTAAAAAAACTAATATAAATTTTAAAATAACTTAAACTAATAGCTAACGTTAAGCTTAAAATAACTTTAACTTATTTTATAGCTTATTTTAATTTTATTTAAAAGTTAACTAACTAACTATTGCTTAAAATATATTTGTTTATAAGTAGTACTACTAAATACGCTTTATTGCACGCTTTATTTTTATGTTTTTAGTTATTTATTATTTACTATAGTTATTTAAAAAACTAATATAAATTTAAAATAACTTTAATTTTGCGCTAAATTTAACTTATACTATAGCTTACTTTAATTTTACATAAAGTTTGCCCGATTAATTTAAGCTTTAAATATAATTGTTTGCAAATAATACTGTTAAATATACGTTATTAAGCGCTTTATTTTTATAACTTTAATTAATTATTAAACGTTATAACTATTAAATAAACTTATATAAATTTAAAATAACTTTAATATTAAGCTTATTTAAACTTTAAAATAACTTTAACTTGTTTTATAGCTTATTTTAACTTTATATAAAGTTCGCCCGATTAATTTAAGCTTAAGCTATATTTATTTATAAATAGTACTACTAAATGCGCTTTATTGCACGCTTTATTTTTATTTTTTTAATTAATTTTTAAACGTTATAGCTATTAAAAAAATTAGCTTAAACTTAAAATAACTTTAATTTTACGTTAAACTTAATTTATATTATAGCTTATTTTAACTTTACATAAAGTTAGCTTAATTAATTTAAGCTTAAGTTATATTTTTTTGCGGATAATAATGCTAAATATGCTTTGTTGCAAACTTTATTTTTATTGTTTTAATTAATTATTAAACGTTATAGCTGCAAAAAAAACCAACTTAAACTTTTAATAGCTATAACGTTAAAATAACTACAACTTTAAAATAACTTTAACTTGTTTTATAGCTTACTTTAACTTTATATAAAATTTGCTCGATTAATTTAAGCTTAAGTTATATTTGTTTATAAATAATATTACTAAATATGCTTTATTATACGTTTTATTTTTATTATTTTGATTAATTCTTAAACGTTATAGCTATTAAAAAAACTAATATAAACTTAAAATAACTTTAATTTTGCGCTAAACTTAATTTATATTATAGCTTACTTTAATTTTATGTAAAATTTAACCAACTATTTATTGCTAGTAATAAATTAACTGCTAATAGTATTTTTATATATATTTTGTTATAAGCTTTATTTTTATGCTTTTAATTAGTTGCTCGATTTTTTAGCTTTTTAAAAAACGAACTTTAACCTTTAAATAACCGTTATTTATAGCTTACTTTAACTTTTAAATAACTTTAACTTTAAGTAAACTTTAACTTATATTATAGCTTACTTTAAATTTACGTAAAAACGAACTGTTTAACTGTTGCTTAAATATTTTTATACATTAATAGTACTATTAAATATATTTTGTTATAAGCTTTATTTTTATGTTTTTTATTGTTTGCTTAATGCTATAGCTGTTTAAAAAACTAACGTTATTTTTAAAAAAACTTAACTTTAATTTCGAACTAGTTAATAATAAAATTTAATTCAATTTTTTTATATTTAATCTTTTTATATTTAGTTTTTTTGTATAACTATTAAAGTTTAACTAACTATTTGTTGCTTATAATAAATTATTTGCTAATAGTATAGCCGGATATACTTTATTATAGTATTAATTAATCGCTTAATAACGTAGTTATTTTAAAAACTAATATAAATTATACTATAACTTTAATTTTAAGCTAACTTTAATTTTAAGCTAACTTTAATTTTAAGCTAACTTTAATCTTAAGCTAACTTTAATTTTAAGCTTTAATAACTTTAACTTTAACTTATAATAACTTTAACTTTAAGTTAATACTAATTTTAAGCTTTACTTAAATTTAGCGTTAAACTTTAACTAATATTATAGCAAACTTATATTATAATATAATAACTAACTAATATAACAATTAACTAGCTTATTAAAATAACAAAGGTTAATACATTTTACTTTTTTATATATATAAACTATTATATTTCCTAGAGCTTTTTAGTCTTTTACTTTTCTTTTTTTTTTTTTTTTTTTTAAATATATATACTGCGTAACTACTTACGTATATATGTTTTTATTCCTTTTAATATAACTTAACAATAAACTAACTTAATAACAAACTAATTTAATAATAAACTAACTTAATAAACAACTAACTAATATTACGCTAATTAATATTGCGTTAACTAATATTACATTAACTAATACTGCGCTAATAATGTATTTATTTATTAATTACATTTTTGTATATATTTTGTTGCGCGCTTTATTTTATTATGCTTTATATTTTTTTTTATTTTATTTTAACAACTAATACTATTAAAAAAATAAAAACTAATAATATTTTAAGTGCTTAAGTTTTTAATATAAATAATATTTAAAATTAAAAAAAAAAAAGTAAAACAACAAAAGCATTTTTATTTTATGCTAAAATAGTCATAGTAGTATTATTGCGCAAACGTTAACTTATATTTTAATTGTAAACATTAATTTATATTTAATTAGTTAAAAACTAATAATGTTTTTAAGTGCTTAAGTTTTTAATATAAATAATACTTAAAATTAAAAAAAAAAAATAAAACAATAAAAATAAAGCATTTTAACTTTATGCTAGTATAGTTGCAATAATATTATTGCGCTAATACTAATTTATATTTTAATAGTAAACGTTAACTTGTTTTTTAATTAGTTAAAAATTAATAGCGCTTTAAATGTTTAAGTTTTTAATATAAATAACACTTAAAATTAAAAAAAATTAAAAAAATAATAAAAATAAAGCATTTTTACTTTATGCTAAAATAGTTATAATAATATTATTGCGTAAACGTTAATTTATATTTTAATTATAAACATTAACTTATATTTTAATTGTTAATATTAACTTATATTTAATTAGTTAAAAACTTATAATGCGCAAAATGTTTAAGTTTTTAATATAAGCAACACTTAAAATTAAAAAAAAAAAATAAAACAATAAAAATAAAGCATTTTAACTTTATGTTATATAGTTATAATAGTATTATTGTATAAATGCTAACTTATATTTTAATTAGTTAAAAATTAACATATATTATTTTATATAATAGTAAATAATTTATTATAATATTGTTTATTGTTTTTTATATGTTAACTTAATTATTTTTTATTGTTAAGTTATATAAATTTTGCTAGCTTATATATTTATATTATTATAAACTACTATTAACGTATGTTTTATTTGTTAGCTTTTATACTATTTAAGCTATTAACGCTTTAGCGCTTATACGGATTGCTTTTTTAGTTATACTAATTATATAAAAAAAAAACTTATAGCAAAAAAAAAAAGGATGTTAAATTAAAGTTATATTATTATATACATATAGTTTATACAACATTAGCAGCTTTTAATTAAAAACGGTTAAAAATATATAAACTATGCGCAACTATTAACCGTTTTATAGTAGTAACTATTAGCGTAATATATAAAAACGCATATATTATAGCTAGTTTAAATAGTAAAAATAAACAAACGTTAAATTTAAATTTTGCGCGTAGTTATAATTTTAATTATATATAGTTTTATTTTTATAATATAATAGCTTTTAAAAAAGTTTATTTAACATTATAACTAGCAGTTTATTTTTTAAGTTTTATAAGCATAAGTTTTAAACTGTTTTATAGCACTTTAAAAAAACTAGCAGTTTATTATAATTTAATAAGTATAACTTTAATATTAAAACTAACAGTTTACTATATTTTTATAAATATAATTAAAACTAGTAGTTTATTATAATTTTATAAATTTAACGTTAATATTAAAACTAGCAATCTATTATAATTTTATAAATATAACTTTAATATAAAGCTTATTTTAACTTTAAAATAACTTTAATTTTATTAAAAATATAACTAACTAATTATTGCTAGTAATATATAAATTGTTAAAAATATTGCTAAATACGTTTTATTGCGCGCTTTTTTTTTATATGTTTTATTATTTATATAATGTTATAACTGTTTAAAAAACTAACATAAACTTTAAATAATTTTAATTTTAAACGTACTTTAAAATTATTTTTAATTTTATTTTAATTTAGCGCTAACTTTTAACTAGTACTACAGTAAACTTATACTATAATTTAACAACTAATAAAATAATACTACGCTAATAATACATTTATTTGCTAATAGTATAGCTAAATATGCTTTATTATGCGCTTTATTTTATTATGTTTTTTGTTGCTTTTAACGCAAACTTTTTTAAAAAAGTTTATTTAACATTATAACTAATAGTTTACTTTTTAGTGTTATAAGCACGGGCTTAGCACTACTTTATGCTACTTTAATATAACTAGCAGTTTATTACAATTTAATAAATAATAATGTTTAGCTTTAACTAACTTTAATATATATATATATAATAAACTATACTTATTATTTATTATTATTACATATATATTAAAATAACATATAACTATTATATTAATACTATAATATATTTTTTATTTTATATAAACATATATTTAAATTATGTTTTGTTTAATTTATTATATTATATAGTTTAATATAACAAATTATGCTATTATTTGTTTTATTTATTTGTTAACTTTTTAATTTTTTAAACATATATTATAAAATAACTTTATTAACTTATTCGTTTTAATTTTTGCTTATTATATTTTTGTTTTTAACTTGCTTACAAAATACTTTAAATATTTATTATTTTTAAAATTAATTTCCTTGTTTAAATTTAATATTGCTTAAAGCTTACAATTAAACTTTTTTTTATTAAATGCTGCTATATATGCTGTTATTTTTTTTACTAAAATTTTATTATAATTGTATAACTTTTTTAGTGTTTTTTTTTTATAATTTTTTTTTTGCTAATATTATATATTATAAACTGTTTATAACATTTTATAGTTAAAATAACCAGCAAACTTTTGCATTTTTTGCTTTATAAATATTATATTAAACTATTTTATAACTTATATACTTGTTTTTTAACGCTTTTTTGTTTACTTATACGTTTTTACGTTATATTATTATTTTAGTTTATATTTATATATTTTATTAAAATATGTAAAACAAATATTATATAATAACTTAAGCACTAATAACTAATTTTTAAACTATTATTACTTTTTATGCTTTATTATAACAGTTATACGTTTTGCTAGCATTGCTTATTTTTTACTTTTTTTGTTATATTAAATATTAAACTAAATTGTTAAATTTATTGTTATTTTAACGTTTTTTATAACAGTTTTTACGTTTTTGTTTACGTACTTATTACTATTATTTCTTTTATGCTTAACAAGCTTTTTTTTTAGTGCTTTTTAATTTTAAAGCTTGTTTTTTCCCTTAAGCCTTTATTATTCTTTTTTTTTTCCCCTAAGCTTTTATTATTCCTTTTTTTTTTCCTTTTTCCCGTTTTTTTTATTTTTTATATTTGTTGCTTTACTTTTTACCCCGTCTTTTTTGTTTTTTATATTTGTTGCTTTACTTTTTACTTCGTTGTTATTAAACTTTTTATTTAAGCTATTTTTTTAGCGCTTTTAGCATATATTATACTATTGTTTGCTTTTTTTATAGCTTACTTAGTTCGCTTGCTTGTTTATAATCTTGTTTAATATTGTATGCTAATATTACATTTTTTTAACAAACTTTTTTATGTTTTAATTTAACAAAAGCTTATTTTACGCTAGCTATTACGCACTTTTGCTTTTAACTTAACTATATTGTTTACTTTAAGCAATATGTTATACTTAGTTTAATATTTTTATTAATATTAGCTACTTTTTGTTTTTTAGCAGTATAAACATGCTTTTATAAAAAACAACTGTTAATATATAATTAAAACTAACTTTGCTACTTTTATTGTTATAGCTACTGTTAGCTTGCTTGTTTTAAATATATATAATAATTATTTTATTAAGCTTGCTGTTATAATTTGCGCGCTTGCTTTTTTACATATAGTTTTAAAGCTATTTTAATATAACTATATAAATAATTCTGCAAATATTAAACACGTTTACGTTAGCTTTAAGCACGTTTATTACTATAATAAGCTGCTTTTAGTTTATTTATTACTAAAAAATCGTTTATTTAGCTACGTTTGTATTAACTACGCTATAATATATAATATAGTTAAACATTTTGCTTATTGCTTTAACGCAATTTATTATACTACTATATACAATAATTTTGCTTTTATAGCTTATATTATAAAACGTTTACAGTTAAACTATTTTTTGTATTATAACGTTATTAAGCGCAACAAACATACTATAGCCTAAAATATAATAATAAACTTAGTATTAAAAATTAAGCTATATAATAAAAAACTAAAACAGCTTTTTTTTTGTTTTATTAATATAAGCAGTATAATAAAACGCTGTTTTATTTTATACTAATAATATAGCTATTAAAAAAATCCTTTATATGCTACTTTTTTTTATAATTTTGCTAAGCTATTAAAAACATGCATAAAACTAGTTTATGCTTAAATTATTATAGCTTATAATATTAAATAGTATATAATACTCGTTTAACATAATTTAGTTAAATTAAACTATATAGCACGCTTAGTTTATAAAATGTTAAAATATTTTAATTATTGTTAACTTAAACGTTATAAACATAATTAATATTAATAAGCTTAATAGCTTAACAGCTTAAAAAACGTTAACTTTAATTTATACTTTTTTATACTATTAAAGCATATTTTAATATAATAAAAGCAATAATATAATTATAATAGTTATTCTTTTAAAACTTGCGTAAGCTAGCAATAAAAACAACAAGCTTTTTTTTTTGCTTATAGCAACTATTTATATAACTAAGTTATAGCTTATTTAAATTGCATTAATAACTTTTTTTTGTTTAAGCTTAAATTTAGCTGTTAAATTGCTAAATATTTAATATAATTACTATATTATATTAGTTTACATAAATTATTAAAGTTAATACACGTATGCTTTATTTGTTTTTTTAGCGAACAGTTGCATAGTTTAATACTTAAACCGCTAGCTTTTGCTTATTAACCTTATTTTTAATATATAGTATTACTACAAGCTAACGTTATAAAACTGCTGCTATATTTATACCGTGCTAAATATACTTTAATGTATGTTTTACGCGTAAATTGTTTATATAATAAACATTATATGCTTAGCTTATAAATTAATTAAATTGTTTTTAACTATTATATTAGCTTTTTTGCTACTACTGTTTTTTGCGCTAAAACCGCTAGCAAAAAAATATTAATAAATAATAACAATTACAATTTATTACTACGTATTAACGCTAATAACTATTCCGATTAACCGGTTTATATATTATATTAAATAATAGCTTATTTGCTTGTTTGTTTACGTTTTATAATATTTGCTTTAAACTATAACGTTATTTTTGTTGCTTTTATTTTTTTAGTTAATATATTTATTGTTAAACTTTAACTTTAATTTAAACTTAAACGTAAACTTTTTTAACACGTTATTATTGTTTATTAATATAAATTGTTTTTTATACTACTATTATTGCTGCTACTTATGTTTATATAACTACTTTTGCTTTTTTTGTTTGTTATATATTTTTGTTTTTATTAAGCTATTTTTTTTATTAGCGTTATTATTTTTTATATTTTTACCTTTAGCTTTTTTAGCTTTTTGTTTATTATTATTATTTAAACAGTTAAACATAATTTTAGCTGCTTATAAATATAAACTAATCCGCGTTATTAGCTAAAACGTAACTTATATTAACTATTAAAACAAAAACATAAGCTATAAATATTAAACTAATAACTTGTTAACTTTTTTTAACAAATAATAATATATAACTTTAAACGTTTATTACAAGTTATATTTTTTATAGTATTAGCTTATAAAGCAAACAAGCTTTTAATAAATAAAAACGTTATAAACTTTGCTAATATTAATATTATAAAATTATAGCTTTAATACTTTAAACGTTTGTTTAAACTAACCGCTTATTATATACGTAAAAATAAACAGTTATTACTAAAAATTGTTAAACGTTTATTTATACGCTTTAACTACTTTATAGCAATAAATATAATATATTATAACAATTTTTTTACTTTTTATTAAAAGTTAAAACGTATATAATACTAGCTTTATTATAATTTGTTAGCTAAGCTATTTTTGCTTTAATATATTACTTACGTTTTAATAGTTTTACTTGTTAAAAAAAAACAAATATTCTTTAAAGCTGTTTGTTATACTGTTTTTTAGCCGTACTTAATTAATTAAAAAAAACAGTTATGCTTTTAAGTTTGTTTTAAAAAACAAATATAACAACTTTTATTTTAGCAGCTTTTTTGTTTTACTAATTAGCTATATAATAATATTGTATAACTATAATATAAAAAAGCAAATATTTTTATATAATAGCTTGTTTTTTTACTAGTTAATATAGCTTTTTTTAAATAACTTGCGCGCTATTGCTATATTATACATATAAAACTTGCAAATTTAATTAATAAGCATAATTTTTATTTTGTTTAATAAAACTGTTAAAAACTATTATAGCATTAGTTATATAACTATAATTAAACTTAAGTATAACTTGCACGCATTTTTTTCGCTAATTTTTTAATATTTTATTTTAAAAGCTATATAACTTTTTTAAATATAAATGCTGTTAACTAATACTAAATATTAAGCTACTTTAATAATATTTAAATAAATTATTATATACTTTTTAGCTTTAGCTTACTTGTTGTTTTATTAAATAACTATTGCTATTAATGTATTAATTAATACGCTTTTATATAGCAATTTTTTAATTTAATAGTTTAATATTATAATTAACAAAAATAAAACTGTTTTATTTAACTTAGCTTTATATACAACATTTTTAAAAAAGGAGTTAATAAAAACATATAAAAAATTAATATAAACATATAATTTTAAAAACATATAACTTTTTATAAGCTTTTATTAGCTTAAAAATTAATTGTTAATACACTTTGTTTTTACAACCGTTTAAATTATATTTACATTTAACTATAAATTAACTACTAGTAAAACAAGCTTTTATAATTATAAACCTTTTAATTATAAACTTACATTTAAAGCTATTTGTAAACTTTTTAATTATAAACCTTTTAATTATAAACCTTTTAATTGTTAACCTACATTTAAAGCTATTCGTAAACTTTGCAATTGTTAACTTACATTTAAAGCTATTCGTAAACTTTGCAATTGCTAACCTACATTTAAAGCTATTCGTAAACCTTTTAATTATAAACTTACATTTAAAGCTATTCGTAAACCTTTTAATTATAAACCTTTTAATTGTAAACTTTTTAATTGTAAACCTTTTAATTGCAAACCTACATTTAAAGCTATTCGCAAACTTTGCAATTATAAACTTATATTTAAAGCTATTCGCAAACTTTTTAATTGTAAACCTTTTAATTATAAACCTTTTAATTATAAACTTTTTAATTGTAAACCTTTTAATTGTAAACCTTTTAATTGTAAACCTTTTAATTATAAACTTTTTAATTGCAAGCTATAATTAAGTGTATAAGTTAATAAATGGGTTTATTATAGCTAAAAGTACTATAGGGCAAATTTTTAAATAAGTTAATTAAAAAGTTATATGTTTTTAAAGTTATATGTTTATATTAATTTTTTATATGTTTTTATTAATTCCTTTTAAAAAACTTAGCTATTATTTTAATATATTATTTTATTTTGTTTATATAAATATTTTGCTTTTTTGTTAGCTAAAATAACAGCTATGTTTTATTAAGCTATATTTTAGTTTGTTATAAATATAAAATTATTTTATTAAAATATTAAACATATTAATATAATAATGCTTTTATTATTTTAAACTTTTATAGCTTAAACAGCTTAAGCTTTATTATATTATTACGCGTTAGTTTAAATAGTATAACTACTTTAAAGCTTAATAATACTGCTATTTTATATGTTGTTTATAGCACGCATAAAACGTTTTTTTAAATAAAGCAGAACTTTTAGCTTAGTTTTACTTTTTTTTTTGTTTTTTTTTTTGCTGCTTCCTTTTTTTGTTTTTATTTTAGCCCTTTTTTGCTAAATAATATTGCTATAGCTATATATAGCTAAGCTTTTTTTCTTGCTATTATAAAGTTTTTAAAATATTAAGTTTAGCTTACGTGTTAAACAAACAAGTTTGTTTTTTTTATAAAGTTGTTAAAGCTATTACTATTATAAGCTTTAAATATATTTAAAATTACTAGCGTAACGTTTATTAATTGTTATACTATTTAATTAAAGCTTTTAAAACATATAAGCTTTAAACTAGTTAATAAAATAAACAATAAAACTATTATATTGTTAACTATAGTACTGCTATTTTTATTATTTTAATTAACTTTAAATTAAGCGCTACTTTTTTAAATTAAAAAAAACTGTTAATATAAAACTTTTATTTGCTATAAATTAAGCTTTTTATAGCTTATTTGTTTTAGCTAGCTAAATTAGCGCTAATTAGTTTGTTTATACTATTTATAATAATACTTTTATATATTTTTTACTTGTTATAATATATATAAACATATAAAACATATTAGCTTGTTTAACATAAAGTTGTTTAAAAACAAAATAAAAACGTTTTTTAATATTAAGCGTTAAACTATGTTAAAATTGTTAAACATATAAGCAATATTTAATATTTAGCTTACGTTTTAAACAATAGCGCGCTATTTTAATAGTTATATATATTAATATTTATAGTTTTTTAAATATACGTTTATTTTGTTAACAAATATAATATACTAATATGTTTTATAAACTAAAATATTATATGCTAAAAAACAAAAAAACAAGCTTAAGTTGTTTTATAACTTTATTTTAATAAGCTTTAGCAAAAAGGATAAAAAAATAAAAAATATATTAATATTAAAATAAAGTAATAAACAAGCAATTAATTTTTACTATATAAAAAACAAAAAAATAAATAGTATAAAACTATATAAATATATTTATATTTAACTTTTTTTTTACGTTTTTTATAAAAAACTATATATAATACGTTTTTTTTTTCTAGTTTTAATATAAATAATTAATTATACTATATTAACTAGTTATAAAACTATAGCTTAAAAATATTTTATTACGTTTAACTTAATATAAAAATTATAAACTAAGCTATTTTTTAACTGCTATTATATAATAAAAGCTGCTTAAACTATTGTTTAATAATATTTTTAATATTATTTCCTTTATTTAAAAACATATAAAACTAATATAACAATTAACTATAATATAATTTGTTTAACTAATAAAAAATTAATATATAATAAAGCAATTTTTGCTTGTTTATTTTTTTAGCTTTATTATTAATTTATAAAACTTATTATTTTACGTTTTTTAATTTTTTTTTTTTCCTTTTTTTTACTTTTAAATATAACAGTTATAATATTAAACTTTTTTATTATATATTATTATTTAATAATACGTATATAAAGCTTGCTTTTATAAAAAAACAGTAAATTTTGCTAGCTTGCTTATTTAGTTTAGCTAGCTTAACTTATGCTTAAACTATTGTTTTTTTTAGTGCTTTTATTGTTTAAAACTAAAGCTTACAATATATTTTTTTTTTTTTTTGTTTTACTGCTATTTTTAACTTTAAACTAACTGCTACTAACTTAAATAATAAAAAATCGCTAATAGCAAACCTACATACGCTAAAAAAACATATTAATATATATAGCTTTTTATGCTTTTTATTTAATTTGTTTGCTACTTTAATTTTGCAAGTTAATTTATTTGTACTACTTTTAATAATACTTTTTTATTGCTTTTTTAGCTTAACAAATATATTAATATGTTTAACAAGCTAGTTTGTTAATAGTTAATAGTATTAAATATAAATTAGCTAACTTTATAAGCTTTAAAAATATTAGTATAACAAGTTTTAGCTAGCTATATAAAACAAAAAGTTATTATATTTAAACAATAATTGTTTTTTGCTTTTTTGTTAACTTTAACGTATATTTTAAAGCTTTAAAATAAGTATTAACTTTGTTGCTAATATAAATAAAATAGCATTTAATATAAAATAATAACTAATATTACGTATAATAATAAAATAAGCTTATAATAATAAAATAAAATATTTATATAAATAAAAATAAAGCAGCAATAGTACTAAATAAATTTTAAAAAAATAATAAAATAAATAATATATAAAAATTCTTTTTTATAAAATAATATATAAACTATGCTTTATTTTATATTATTTAACAAACTTTACTTTAATAATATTTTACTAATAGTTTATTTATTTTTTTTACTTTTAGTTTAATATTACTATATTATTTTGCTACGTTTAAAAATTTAATAATTTATTATATGTTATATAAACATAATATATAACTATAAGCTTTTAATAAGCTAACTAAAAGCTTACTATATTTTAAGCTATTTAAAAGCTATTTATATTATTTTTTTTTAGCTCTTTTTTTATAAACTTTAACTTAGTTATTTTATAATACTTTTATTAGCATATAAATAAAATAAAAAACCGAAAGTTTACTAAAATTTTATAAATAAAAAAATACTAAATATATATTAAAATTTTATAACTAAAAAAAATTAAAAGTTAAATATAAAACTATTTAAAGTACTTATAACTTATTATTAAATAAAAAACAGTTAAAATAATAATAAGCAACTATTATATATATAAAATAATAAAATAATAAATTTTAATTTCTTTTTTTGTTTAAACATAAGCAATATTTTATTATATAGTTTATATATTATATAAACTTATATAGTTAATAATTGTTTATAATAATATATATTTTTTTTTTTGTTTTATTAAACCTAAGTGTTTTTATATATATTATAAAGCATAATTAAAGCAAATAATTTTTCGCTTATTTTTATAGCGTTAAATAAAAAGCAGTCCGTACTTTTTATATTATAATATATTTTAAAAGCTGTTTTTTTATTATTATTATTGTTTTTTTTATTTTTTTTTTCGGCTTTTTTGTTTTTTTTATTGCTATTGTTTTAACAGTTAAACATAATTTTAGCTACTTATTAATATAAGCTAGTTTATATTGCTAACTAAAGCGTAGCTTATATTAACTGCTAAAACAAAAGCATAAGCTATAAATATTAAATTAGCAGCTTATTTACTTTTTCTAGCAAGTAATAATAATTTATATTAAACGTTTACTGCAAATTATATTATATTTTTTTAAATATTAGCTTATAAAACAAACAAGCTTTTAATAAACAAAAATGTTGTAAAACTTGCTAACTTTAATATTATAAATTTATAATCTTTTTATTAGTTAATATAGCACTTTTATAATAACTTATATATTATTATTATATTATATACGTAAAACTAAAAAATTTAGTTAATAAGCGTAAGTTTTGTTTTATTTAATAATACTATTAAAAACTATTATAGCATTAGCTATATAATATTATTTAAGCTTAAGTATAGCTTGCGTGCTTTACGTTCGTTAATACTTTAGTTTTTTTTTTTAAAAGCTACGTAGCTTTTTTAAATATAAATATTGTTAGTTAACACTAAATATTAAGCTATTTTAATAATGTTTAAGCAAATTATTATATGTTTTTTAGCTTTAGCTTACTTATTGTTTTATTAAATAGCTATTGTTATTAACGCATTAATTAATACGCTTTTATACAACAATTTTTTAATTTAATAATTTAATATTGCAATTAATAAAAATAAAACTGCTTTGTTTAATTTAGCTTTATATGCAGCGTTTTTTAAAAACTTAGCTATTACTTTAATATATAAACTTATTTTGTTTAAACAGTTTACTTGTTTTTTTGCTAAAAAAAATAGCAGCCGCGCTTTATAGTACTATATTTTAATTTATTATAAATATAAAATTATTTTATTAAAATATTAAACATATTAATATAATAATACTTTTGTTATATTAAGCTTTTATAATATAAATAGCTTAAGCTTTATTATATTATTGCACGCTATATTAAACAATATAAGCGTTTTAAAACTTAATAATACTGCTATTTTATACGTTATTTATACTATATATAAAACATTTTTTTAAAAAGTTAATTTGCTTTTGCTAAATAACGCTGCTATAGCTATATATAATTAAGCTTTTTTTTTTGCTATTATAACGTTTTTAAAATGTTAAGCTTAATTTATACGTTAAACAAACAAGTTTGTTTTTATTATAAATTTGTTAAAGCTATTACTACTATAAGCTTTAAATATGTTTAAAATTATTAGCGCAACGTTTACTAACGGTTATACTATTTAACTAAAGCTTTTAAAACGCGTAAGCTTTAAAACAAGCGCTTTATTAACTGTTGTACTGCTATTTTTATTGCTTTAACTAACTTTAAACTAAGCGCTGCTTTTTTAGCTTAAAAAAAACTGCTAATATAAAACTTTTACTTGTTATAAATTAAGCTTTTTATAGCTTGTTTGTTTTAGCTAGCTAAGTTAGCGCTAATTAGTTCGTCCGTATTGTTTGCAATAATGCTTTTATATTTTTTATATTTATTATAATATATATAAATATATAAAACACGCTAGCTTGTTTAATATAAAGTTATATAAAAACAAAATAAAAGCATTTTTTAATATTAAGCGTTAAACTATATTAAAGTTGTTAAACATATAAACAATATTTAACAATTAGCTTACGTTTTAAACAATAATGCGTTATTTTAACAATAGTACGTATTAATGCTTATTATTTTTTAAGTATATATTTATTTCGTTAATAAATATAATATGCTAACATATTTTATAAACTAAAATATTATACGCTAAAAAACAAAAAAATAAGCTTAAGTTGTTTTATAACTTTATTAAATAAAGCATAACTAAATAATATAAAAAAATAAAATAAATAAAAGTAATAAAATAAAGTTATAAACAAAAAATATAAATTTATTATATAAAACATAAATAAATAAATGTTAAATAACTATAACTTTTTATTTATATTTAATAAGTTATAAAACTATAGTTTAAAAATATTTTATTATGTTTAACTTAATATAAAAATAATAAACTATACTATTTTTTAACTGCTGTTTTATAATAAAGCTTGCTTAAACTATTGTTTAATAATACTTTTAGTATTTATTTCCTTTTTAATAAACGTATAAAAGTTATATAACTATTAACTATAATATAGCTTGTTTAACTAATTATAAATAAATATATAATAATGTTATTATTACTTTTTAAACATGTTAATTATTTTAAGTTAAATTATTAATAACGTTAACTTTTATAATAAAACAAACAAAGTACTATTTTTTTATATAAACATTTTGCTTAAGCGTTACTTTTATTACTGCGTAATTAAACAAAAAAAAAAAAAAACTATTATTATAATTACTTGCTAATGTTATATAACTAGTTCGCATGTTTATTACTTTATATAAAATGTATATATTATTTAAAAAACTAAAAAAAAAGTGCAACAACTTAATAAAAATAGCTAAGTTGCATAAAAAAAAAATAATTTATTATATAATTAAAAACTGCTAAATATATAATAAACAACTAATATAATTAAAAAATAACATAATTAATAAATTTAGTTTTTTTTTTTATTTAAATATTAGTAATATTTTACTATAAAATCCAAATATTATATAAACTTAAACAGTAAATAACTATTTAATATAATATATAACTTTTTACTTTTTTGCTCTTTTTTTATATTAAAATGTTAGTTTAAAAAGTTTTAAATGCTTAAAGCAGCCTTAATTCTTTAAGTTGTCCGTGTAAAATAGCTTTTTTTTAAATTGTTATATATTTAAAATATAAAGTATTAAAAGAAAAAAACATAAAAATAAAAAGTAAAATAAAAAAAAAGTAATTAAGTATTAAAAACAAGCTTAAAAGCAAATATGCTTTTTTATATTTTAAAAGTAAGTTTGCTTTTTTTATACTTAAAATGTTATTGTAGCTACTTATTTTACTACTTGTAGCTATTGCAAGTTTGCTTTTTTTACACTTAAAAATTAAATGCAAGTTTGCTTTTTTTATACTTTAAAAGCAAGTATAAGCTTGTTTTTTTTACGCTTTAAAAATAAGTACAAGTTTGTTTTTTTTACACTATATATATAAATATAAGTTTGCTTTTTTTATACTTTAAAAGCAAATATAAATTTGCTTCTTTTTTATATTGCAGCTAATTTTATATAGTTTAGCGGTTGCTATTTTACTTAAATATAATATAATATATAAACTTTAAATCTTTTGTTTGCTATAATTAAGCAGCTTTTTTAAACGAACAGCTTTTTTTTTTTACTTGCTTTATTATATATATTATATTTTTTTTTTATACTATTACTACTAAAAACTATAATATAAATATAGCAACCTTTAAAAGGTTAACAATATAAACAAGCTATAATATTATTAATTTTATAGTAAACAACAAAAAAAGTTTTATTTTTATATATAATATAATATATAAACTTTAAATTTTTTGCTTGTTTTAAACAAATAACTTTTTTTATACTTTAAAAGCAAATATAAGTTTGCTTTATTAAAAGGTTATAAATAACTATATGTTTGCTTTTTTTATATATTATAAACAACTATATATTTGCTTTTTTTACGCGTTAAATATAAGTATATGTTTGCTTTTTTTTTATATTGCGGTTAATTTTGTTTTGTTTAACAGTTGTTACGTTATTTAAATAAAATATAACATATAAACTTTAAGCTGTTAATTTGCTACTACTAACTAACTCTTTTTTATTACTTACTTTATTATATATATTAAAGCTTTTCTTTATACTATTATTATTAAAAACTATAATATAAATATAATAACCTTTAAAATAATAATAATATAAACAAGCTATAATATTATAAATTTAACAGTTAACAAAAAAAAAAATAATGCTTTTAATAATTAAACATATAATATAATATATAAACTTTAACTTTTTTGCTTGCTTTAAGCGAATAGCTTTTTTTACACGTTATAAGCATGTATAAGCTTGCTTTTTTACGCATTAAAAGCAAGTGCAAGCTTGCTTTTTTTATACTTTATAACTAAAAGCAAGCTTGCTTTTTTATACGTTATAAACAAGTGTAAGCTTGCTTTTTTTATACTTTATAACTAAGTGCAAGCTTGCTTTTTTATACGTTAAAAGCAAGTGTAAGTTTGCTTTTTTTTTATATTATAGTTAATTTTGTTAAACTTAACAGTTGCTATTTTACGTATATATAATATAATATATACACTTTAAGTTTTTTGCTTGTTTTTATTAAACTTTTTTTTTTAACTTACTTTATATATATATTAATTTTTTTTCTTATATTACTACTACTAAAAATTATAATATAAATATAACAACTTTTAAAAAGCGAATAATATAAATAAGCTATAATATTATTAATAAAACAAACAATAATAAAAAAAGTTTTGTTTTTATATATATTATAATATATATACTTTAAATCTTTTACTTATTATAAACAAACAGCTTTTTTTTGCTACTTATTTTATACATGTATTAAATATTTACTTAATATTATTATTATTAAAAATTATAATATAAATATAGTAACCTTTAAAAAGTTAACAATATAAACAAGCTATAATATTTATAATTAAACAATTAACAAAAAAAAAAATAATGTTTTTTATAATATTATATATAAAAATTAATAAAAACATATAAAAAATTAATATAAACGTATAATTTTAAGCATATATAACTTTTTATAAGCTTTTATTAGCTTAAAAATTAATTGTTAATACACTTTGTTTTTTTTACTGTTTAAATTATACTTATATTTAACTGTAAATTAACTATTAATAAAACAAGCTTTTATAATTATAAACCTTTTAATTGTAAACTTTGCATTTAAAGCTATTTGTAAACTTTTTAATTGCAAACTTTTTAATTGTAAACCTTTTAATTGCTAACTTACATTTAAAGCTATTTATAAACTTTATAATTGTAAACCTTGCATTTAAAGCTATTTATAAACCTTATAATTATAAACTTTATATTTAAAGCTATTTGTAAACTTTGCAATTATAAACCTTATAATTAAAGCTATTCGTAAACTTTGCAATAAACCTTTTATAATAGATTTTACAAAGTTTGCGAATAGTTTTAAATGTAAGGTTTATAATTATAAGGTTTATAAATAGCTTTAAATGTAAGTTAATAATTAAAAGGTTTACAATTATAAAGTTTACGAATAGCTTTAAATATAAGTTAACAATTAAAAGGTTTATAATTAAAAAGTTTACAATTAAAAAGTTTATAATTAAAAGGTTTACAATTAAAAAGTTTACAAATAGCTTTAAATATAAGTTTATAATTGGATACATTAAGTTAATAAATAAAGCTGTTGTAGCTAAATGTATTATAGGGCAAATTTTAGGTTAGTTTAATTAAAAAGTTATACGTCCTTAAAATTATGCGTTCGTATTAATTCTTTATGCGTCCTTATTAATTCTTTTATATATAACATAATAAATAAACCTTAAATTTTTCGCTTGTTTTAAACGAACAGCTTTTTTTATACTTTAAAAGCAAATATAAGTTTTTTTTTTTTATACACTAAAAGCAAATATAAGTTTGTTCTTTTTTTATATTATAGTTAATTTTATTAAGCTTAACAGTTGTTATTTTATTTATATATAATATAATATATAAACTTTAAATCTTTTGCTTGCTTTAAGCAAAAAGCTTTTTTTATACGTTAAACATAAATATAAGTTTGCTTTTTCTTTATATTGCAGTTAATTTTGTTAAGCTTAACAGTTGCTATTTTACATAAATATAAAATAGTATACACATTTTAAATCTTTTGCTTATTATAAACAAACAGCTTTTTCGTTCTACTTGTTTTATATATATATTAATTGTTTTTTTTATACTACTATTATTAAAAACTACAATATAAATAAAGCAATTTTTAAAAAGTTAATAATATAAACAAGCTATAATATTATAAATTTAATAGTTAATAAAAAAAAAATTATATTTTTAACAATAAAACATATAATATAATATATAAACTTTAACTTTTTTGCTTGCTTTAAATAAACGGCTGTTTTTACGCGTTAAAAGCAAATATAAGTTTGCTTTTTTTACGTTTATAAAGCAAGTGTAAGTTTGCTTTTTTTATACTTTAAAAGCAAATATGCTTTTTTTACACTATAAACGCTAAAGCAGCTATTTATTTTTTTACTTATAGCTGTTATAAGTTTGCTTTTTTTTTACTTTAAAAGCAAATATAAGTTTGTTTTTTCTTTATATTATAGTTAATTTTGTTAAGCTTAACGGTTGTTATATTAAACAAATATAATATAATACGCAAACTTTAAATACTTTATTTGCTATAACTAAACAGCTTTTTTTTTCTACTTTATTATATATATTAAAGCTTTTTTTTTTATTACTACTATTAAAAATTACGTTATAAATAAAGCAACCTTTAAAAAGTTAATAATATAAACAAACTATAATATTATTAATGTTATAGCTAACAATAAAAAAGGTTTTATTTTTATATATAACATAATATATAAACTTTAGGTTTTTTGCTTGCTTTAAGCAAATAGCTTTTTTTATATAATAAAAGCAAATGTAAATTTGCTCCTTTTTTATATTATAGTTAATCTTGTTAAGCTTAACAGCTGCTATATTATACAAATATAATATAACATATAAACTATAAATTTTTTGCTTATTTTAAGCGAATAGCTCTTTTTATACTTTAAAAGCAAGTATAAGTTTGCTTTTTTTATACATTAAAAACAAGTATAAGTTTGCTTTTTTTATACATTAAAAACAAATATAAGTTTGCTTTTTTTCCGTATTATAATTAATTTTATTAAGCTTAACAGTTGCTTTTTTGCTTATATATAATATAACATATAAACTTTAAATTTTTTGCTTGTTTTAAGCGAACAGCTCTTTTTTTTTTCTTGCTTTATTATATAATAAATAATATTTATATATAAATTATTATATAATAATATGTTTTACTAAACTGCTTTTATAAAAATATAATAAAACAAAAGCAAAAGTATAACAACAAAAAAAAACAAAACGTTAAATAGTATAAAATAGTTAATTAACTATAATATTAACTATATTAACTTTATGTTATAAAGCTTTAAATGTTTTGTTTTTTATAGTACTTTATTTTTTATAATGCTTTATTTTTTATAATGCTTTATTTTTTATAGTACTATTTTTTATAATGCTGTTTTTTATAATACTATTTTTTGTAGTACTTAATAATTAATTTAATAATATTAAAAGCTTTAATAATATTGCGCTATATTTATATATTAATTAATAATATAGCTTAATATTTTTAAATATTACGTTTTATAGCGCTAAGTTTTCAATAAGTTTATATATTTATAAAAAATAACCTTTTTTAGTTTAATACTTAAAAGTAAGTTATATTTAATATAAATAAAAGCTATAAAATATTTATTTTAGCAGTTTTTATATACTTAAAAAAGTTTTGCTTAAAAAAGTTAAACTTTTAAAAACTTAGCTGCTGTTTTTTACAGTTTAGTTTTTATTTTAGCCAGCTTTTTTATAACATAGTTTGCTATTTTTATATTGTTATACTTGCTATATTAATAATAGTAGCAATTTTTGCTGTTTATTTTAATTTTGCGCTAAACTTAATTTATACTATAGTTTACTTTAATTTTATATAAAATTTGCTTAATTAATTTAAGCTTAAATTATATTTGTTTATAAATAATACTATTAAATATGCTTTATTATAAGCTTTATTTTTATCGCTTTAATTAATTATTAAACGTTATAGCTATAAAAAAAACTAATTTAAACTTTTAATAGCTATAACATTAAAATAACTACAACTTTAAAATAACTTTAACTTGTTTTATAGCTTATTTTAATTTTGCATAAAGTTTGCTCGATTAATTTAAGCTTAAGTTATGTTTGTTTATAAATAATATTATTAAATGCGCTTTATTGCACGCTTTATTTTTATATTTTTAGCTATTTATTATTTGCTATAATTATTTAAAAAACTAATATAAACTTAAAATAACCTTAATTTTACGCTAAACTTAATTTATATTATAGCTTATTTTAATTTTATATAAAGTTTGCTTAATTAATTCGGGCTTTAAATATAATTGTTTATAAATAGTACTATTAAATATACGTTATTAAGCGCTTTATTTTTATTGTTTTAATTAATTATTAAACGTTATAACTATTAAATAAACTTATATAAACTTAAAATAACTTTAATATTAAGCTTATTTAAACTTTAAAATAATTTTAACTTGTTTTACAAATTATTTTAACTTTATATAAAGTCCGCTAAATTAATTTAAGCTTAAAATTTATTTGTTTATAAATAATATTATTAAATATGCTTTATTAGCTGCTTTATTTTTATTTTTTCGATTAATTACTAAATGTTATAACTGTTTAAAAAACTAACATAAACTTTAAATAACTTTAATTAACAGCTAACTTTAACTTTAAAATAACTTTAACTTGTTTTATAGCTTACTTTAACTTTATATAAAATTTGCTTAATTAATTTAAGCTTAAGCTATATTTGTTTATAAATAATACTATTAAATACGCTTTAATATACGCTTTATTTTTATTACTTTAATTATTTGCTAAATGTTATAACTATTAAATAAACTAATATAAACTTAAAATAACTTTAACTTTGCGCTAAATTTAACGTGTATTATAGCTTACTTTAATTTTATATAAAGTTTGCCCGATTAATTTAAGTTTAAAGTATATTTGTTTGTAAATAATACTACTAAATATATTTTATTACGCGCTTTATTTTTATTGTTTTAATTAAATGCTAAATGTTATAACTGCGGAAAAAATTAACTTAAACTTTAAATTATTTAAACATTAAGCTTACTTTAACTTTAAAATAACTTTAACTTGTTTTATAGCTTATTTTAACTTTATATAACGTTTGCTTAATTAATTTAAGTTTATGTTTTATTTATTTATAAATAATATTATTAAATATACTTTATTAAACGCTTTATTTTTATTTTTTCCATTATTTACTAAATAATATAGCTGTTAAATAAACTGCTATAAACTTAAAATAACTTTAATTTTGCGTTAAACTTAATTTATAGTATAGTTTACTTTAATTTTATATAAAGTTTGCTTAATTAATTTAAGTTTAAGTTATATTTTTTTGCAAATAATATTGTTAAATATGCTTTAATACACGCTTTATTTCGATTTTTTCAATTAATTGCTAAATGTTATAGCTATTAAATAAACTAATATAAATTTAAAATAACTTTAACATTAAGCTTACTTAAATTTTAAAATAACTTTAACTTGTTTTATAGCTTACTTTAACTTTAAATAAAGTTTGCTCGATTAATTTAAGCTTAAATTATATTAGTTTATAAATAGTACTATTAAATATACTTTATTGCAAGCTTTATTTTTATTGCTTTAATTAATTATTAAACGTTATAACTATAAAAAAAACTAACTTAAACTTTAAATAACTTTAATATTAAGCTTATTTTAACTTTAAAATAACTTTAACTTGCTTTATAGCTTACTTTAACTTTATATAACGTTTAACTAATTAATTTAAGCTTATGTTTTATTTGTTTATAAATAATATTGCTAAATGCGCTTTTTTAAGCGCTTTATTTCTATTTTTTCTATTATTTGCTAAATAATATAGCTATTAAATAAACTGCTATAAATTTAAAATAATTTTAACTTTATGTTAAACTTAATTTGTACTATAGCTTACTTTAACTTTATATAAAGTTCGTTCAATTAATTTAAGCTTAAGTTATATTTATTTGTAAATAATATTATTAAATATGCTTTGTTTTTAGCTTTATTTCTATTTTTTTAATTAAATGTTAAATGTAATAGCTTTAAAAAAAACCGTTTTAAACTTTTAATAACTATAACTTTAAAATAACCTTAACTTTAAAATAATTTTAACTTGTTTTATAGCTTACTTTAATTTTATATAAAATCCGTTCAATTAATTTAAGCTTAAGTTATATTTGTTTATAAATAATACTATTAAATACGCTTTATTGTTAGCTTTATTTCTATTTTTTCGATTAATTATTAAACGTTATAACTATTAAATAAACTAATATAAACTTAAAATAACTTTAATTTTGCGTTAAACTTAACTTATATTATAGCTTATTTTAACTATATATAAAGTTCGCCCGATTAATTTAAGCTTAAGTTATACTTGTTTATAAATAATATTATTAAATATGCTTTATTGTAAACTTTATTTTTATTGTTTTAATTAATTATTAAACGTTATAGCTATAAAAAAAACTAACTTAAACTTTTAATAGCTATAACGTTAAAATAATTACAACTTTAAAATAACTTTAATTTATTTTATAGCTTACTTTAACTTTATATAAAGTTCGTTTAATTAATTTTAGCTTAAGTTATATTTGTTTGTAAATAATACTACTAAATATGCTTTATTATATGCTTTATTTCTATTATTTTAATTAATTTTTAAACGTTATAGCTATTAAAAAAACTAATATAAACTTAAAATAATTTTAATTTTATGTTAAACTTAATTTATATTATAGCTTACTTTAATTTTACGTAAAATTTAACCGATTATTTATTGTTAGCAATAAATTAACTATTAATAATATTTTTATATATATTTTGTTATAAGCTTTATTTTTATACTTTTAATTAGTTGCTTAATGCTATAGTTTTTTAAAAAACAAACTTTAACTTTTAAATAACTATTATTTATAGCTTACTTTAACTTTTAAATAACTTTAACTTTAAGTAAACTTTAACTTATATTATAGTTTACTTTAAATTTACATAAAAACAAACCGTTTAATTATTGCTCGAAATACTTTTATATATTAATAATACTATTAAATATATTTTGTTATAAGCTTTGTTTTTATGTTTTTTATTGTTTGCTTAATGTTATAACTGTTTAAAAAACTAACGTTATTTTTAAAAAAACTTAACTTTAACTTCGAGCTAGTTAGTAATAAAGTAGTAATAAAATTTAATTCAATTTTTTTATATTTAGTTTTTTTATATTTAGTATTTTTATACAACTATTAAAGTTTAACTAATTATTTGTTGCTTATAATAAATTATTTGCTAATAGTATAACCGGATATACTTTGTTATAATATTAATTAATTGCTTAATAACGTAATTATTTTAAAAACTAATATAAATTATACTATAATTTTAATTTTAAGCTAACTTTAATTTTAAGCTAACTTTAATTTTAAGCTAACTTTAATCTTAAGTTAACTTTAATTTTAAGCTTTAATAACTTTAACTTTAAGTTAACATTAACTTTAAGCTTTATTTAAACTTAACGTTAAACTTTAACTAGCACTATAACAAACTTATATTATAATATAACAACTAATTAGCTTGTTAAAATAACAAAAGTTAATACATTTTACTTTTTTATATATATAAACTACTATATTTCTTAAAGCTTTTTAGTTTTTTACTTTTTTTTTTTTTTATTTTAAATATATATATTGCATAACTATTTACGTGTATATATTTTTACTCTTTTTAATATAACTTAATAATAAACTAATTTAACAACAAACTAACTTAATAAACAATTAATTAATATTGCGCTAATTAATACCGCGCTAATTAATATTACGTTAATAATATATTTATTTATTAGTTATACTTTTATATATACTTTGTTGCACGCTTAGTTTTATTATGCTTTATATTTTTTTTTACTTTATTTTAGCAACTAATACTATTAAAAAAATAAAAACTAACAATGTTTTAAGTGCTTAAGTTTTTAATATAAACAACATTTAAAATTAAAAAAAAAAAAATAAAACAATAAAAACATTTTTATTTTATGCTAAAACAGTTATAATAATATTATTATATAAACGTTAACTTATATTTTAATTGTAAACATTAACTTATATTTAATTAGTTAAAAACTAATAATGTTTTTAAGTGCTTAAGTTTTTAATATAAACAACATTTAAAATTAAAAAAAAAAAATAAAACAATTGTTAATAGCTTTTGCTTTTATACGTATATACTTATGCAGGAATAAAAGTAAACCTATTGTTTGTTATATTTATTTATATTTTTTAGAAGTAAAAAAGCAAGCTAGTTTTGCTTATATAAAAAGAAACTATATAAATAATTAACAATTTATGCGTAGTTTATGCGTAACTTTTTATTTTATTTATATAACAAATAAAACTATTAGTTATACGTAAGTTATATTTGCGTATAAGCAATACTGCTAATTTAACACTTGTAAATCTTTTTTTTGTAATATAATAGTATTATTTATACGATTTTTTTTGTTGTTTATTACTTAATTTATATAAGCTTTTATTTATATAATAAGTTAGTTCGTAATAACTAACTTTTTAAATGTTAAGTTAAAGTTTTTTTTTATATAAATATTTATTAGATTGTTTTTTTTGTTTATTTATTATATTTTTAAAATTTCGCGATTTTTATACGTTTTTTAAAAAAATATAATATTAATTATAAGTTGCTTTTTTTAAGTTATGTTTAGCTTAATAAAACAGTTATATAACAATTTTAAATTAGTATAAATAATTAAAAAAATTATAAATAATTTAATTATATAAATGATTTTTTGCAAAATAGTATTAATTATAATTGCGCAATTAAATCCGTTAACTATTTTGTATAGTTTATTTATAAGTATACTATATATAACTTTTTTGCACTTAATTAAGTTTTAGTATATAATATTGCTATAAATTATAAAGTTTTTTTTCGTACAATCTTTAGTAACTAGTATAATAATAAATTTAAGCTATAAGCTTAAGTTTTTATTGTTTACAAAAAATTTGTCTATAAATATAAAAAGCTTTATATAGTAAAAGTTTAATAATATAAAGCGTAAACTTTATTATAAGTTGTTTATTTGTTACTATAGTTATATGTTTAATATTTTTATGTTTTTTTCTGTTAGCTTTTTAACTTATGCTATAATTAATAAGTTATATAAAGTTTTTAGTTAATATATTAAAGCAATATAAGCATTTTTAGCACGTTATATAATATATTGTTATAAAAAATTGTTTATATAAAGATTAATTATTTTTAAATATTACGCTTGTTTTTTTTGCATAAAAACAAAGTTTTATTTATTAAGCTAAATTTTGCTTTTGTTAAACTTAACAAGTTAGTTATAACTTAAAATTGTTTTTGCTTTTGCTTAAAAATATAAGTGCTTTTTTTTTTCGTACGAAAATTTTTTTAAAGTAATACTAAAAATATTATTTGTTTAAAAACTTATAATTATAAATTTGTCCAGTTTTTTTTTAATATATAAAAAACATAAGTTATATATAAAAACTTTTATTTTAAGTTTTATATAATAATGCTTATAATAAGTTTTAAACTAATAAAGCTTAAATTTTATAAGTTTATATAATAGTTGTATAATTTTAAATAAAGTTTTTTTAAAGTACTACTTTTTAAGTTTTTTTAGCAAATATACGTATATTTTTTAAGTAAGCTTGTTATACAACTAAGTATAAGCTTACGAAATGTTTTACAGTTTTGCTTATATTTTATAGTTTTAAATTAACGAAAGTTTTAATATAAAAATTAAACGTTAGCTTATTTGTTAAATTGTTAATATTTATATAAAAATATATTTTTTGCTATTATTATTATAGTTTTAAACAACTAGTTTAAACTTTTCGTATAATTTAATTGTTTTACTTTTAACTTTTTATATAAGCTTAGTTTTAAAAATTCGCAAGTAGCTATATTGTTTAAAGTTATATTATATAAACTTAAATATATTTTAAGTAGCTAAATTGTTAATTTTAGCTACGTTTAATTTTTAAAACAAAGTTTTTAATATATTAATTATATTGTTTTGCTTTAGTTATATAACTAATATATAGCTTTTTTCCTTTTTTGCTAAAATAAACGTAGTAAATAATACAACCGTTTTTTAAAGTTTGCTTTTTTATTTTAACTATAGTTGTTTAACAGCTTATAGTTAGTTGTATAAAATATTTTATTTTTTGTATAAAAAGTCCAAAAAAGTTTTTTGTTTATAGTATAGTTTAACTTGCATATAATAAAATTTTATAAGTTTGTTTACTATATTAATAATAACGTTTTAATTTTCGATTAAAAAAATTTTATAAAGTTTAATTTAACTTTTGTTCTTTTTTTAAACTATAATTTTATTTTATAAAAGCAAAAATAACATTTTATATAATAAAAAAGGTTTATTTTTTATATATATAGCTTAATTAACGTTTATTTTTATATAAATATTTTATAACATTTTTATAGCTTTTTATATAACTTTTGTTTTTTTTATAATATTAAGCAAAAAAAGTAAATCGTTGTTAATTTTAAAGTACGCGCTAAAAACTAACAAGGTTAAAACTAAGCTATTTAGTCCAGCTATATTATTTAATGCTTTTATAGCTATTTAAAGTATTATTTTATTGTTTATATAATAGCCGATTTTTTTGTATAAAATATTAAACATATAATAAAATAATATATATATTTGTTTAATTTTGCTAATAGTTTAATATGTTTTAACAAACATTTTTTTATATAATGTTTTAATTAATTATATATTATTGCAAAATTTTTTTAACGTAAAATTTATATTAAAGTTATATATAATAAAGTTTAATAGTTTTTAATATATAAAAATTTAACATTAGTAAAATGTAGTTTATATATTATATATAAATAAAAACTTTAAAAACTTTGCTGCTTAAAACGAAATATTTATATTAATAACGTATAAAGTTAGTTGTTTGTTAATTTATATAATATTAATAACGATTTTATAATTAAAGTTAAAATTGTTTTTTAAAAAAAACTTAAATTTTTTAAAGAACTAGTTGTATAATTAATAATAGTAGCAAAATTTTTTAATTTTTTATAATATAAAAACATTAACGTTGTTATGTTTTGCTTTTTTTAAAACAATATATAGTTTTTTTATATAAAAATGTTTAAACTATTTATAAAACTTCCAAAGTTCTATTTTTATAAAATAAACTGTTGTTTTTTGTTAGCTTATATTAAAAAATAAATATTTTTATTTTTATATAACAAAAACAGTTATTTTATTTTTTTATATAATAATGTTTAAAACATTATTAAAATATGCGTATAATTTATCCGCGTTATAAAAAAATAAAAAAAAAAAAGTAAAAGCTTTAAAAATATAAAACGTTATTTGTTTAACTAAAGTTAAAATGTTTATTATTTTAATTGTTTTAAAGCTTAAAATGTTTTTAAATCGAATTAAAGTATTGTTTAAAGTTTAGTTTATTTATATAAAAAAGTTTTTTTATATAAAAGCTTTAGCTTAAGCTTTTTTTATAGTTAAAACTTTTGCTGCTTTAATATTTTAAAAAATGCTTTAGTATTTTATATTATATTAGCTTTTAAAAAAAAAATTGTTTATAAAAGTTTTTTTGTTTTAAACATAAATGTTTTTTTTAGTTATATAATAAATATAAATAACGTTTATTAAAAATTAAATAGCTTTATTGTTTATATTTAAATTTTAAATGTTATTTAAATTGTTATTATATAAAACTTTTAAAAAGTTTTTATAGTTTAAAACAAATATATTATACTTTTTATATAAAAGTACTAGTTAATTTAATGTTTTATAAACAAATATATATTACGTTTTAGCTTATATTTTTTTTTGCTATATATAATTAATAAACTAACATTTGTTTTTTTTATAAATAAAGCATTTTTTTTTAAACTTGTTATATAATTTTTAAAGCTTTTAGCTTTTATACTTTTTATTATTATATAACTTTTTTAAATAGTTAATATTATACTATTTATTTATAAAATATGCTTTATTTATATAAAACTAGCTTGTTTTTTAGTTTATAAAAATTTATAATATTATTTTTAAGTTTAAAAATAAAGCTTTATACGTAAGTTTTATGTTTATAAAAGCAGTTTTTAGTTAAAATACTTTAAAACATACTTATATAATAGCTATATAAAAAAGTATTTTATTTTTATAGCTAAGTTTTAACGTACGTTAAATAAGTTAAAGCTTATTAAAAAGTTTTTTTAATACTTTTAATATTAACTTGTTAAAATTGTTTTATTTTATTTATATAAAACTTATAATTGTTTAATTAGTAAAATATTGTTTATAATTTACTTTTATATTAAAATATATATTTAATATTATATATATTTTATTTAATTTTTATATAAGTTTAATATAATTAATATAATACTATTTAGTTTAACTTTTTAATATAATTAAAAATATTGTATAATATTATTTTTTTATAATTTTAAGTTAATAATAAGTTAAAATAAAAATATAAGCTTTATTATATAATATATTATATAACTTTTTGCTATAATTTTAATTTAATTGTTATATTTTATTAAAAGTACTAAATAAATGTAAATTAAAATTGCTATTTTATATAATATATATAAAATATAGCTAATAAATAAAATTTTTATATAATAATAAAGTAAAATTTTAATATATTTTTATATAAAAATTTTTTATAATATTTTTAGTTAAAGCTTTTGTTTTAAAAGTATTAAAGCATATATTTAATATAGTTTATTTATATAAAAAAAATATAAAAGTTAAAATATTATATATAAAAAAAACAAAGTTTAAAATATTTAAAATATTTTATTATATAAAAAGCAATATAAATTGTTTAATTAAAAAAATAACAAAGTTTATATTATTATTAAAGCTTATTATATAAACTAATTTTTTATTATATAAACGTTTTAACAGTTATATAGTTTTATTATGTTTAATTATAACAATAAGCTTTTTTTTAAATAAATAAACAATATATAAAAACTAATATATTATTTATTTTTAAAAGTTAACTTTATAAAACTATATAATTTATTGTTTTCTAATTTTTATTTATATATATTTATATAAATATTGTTTAAAATATATAGTTATTTTTTTAAAATTAAATAGTTTTATAAAATTAATAAAAATATTTTAATATTTTTTGTTAGTTTTTTTTTTTTTAATTTTAATAAATATATTTGTATTAATGTTTATTTTTTTATACATAAAAGTAAAATTTTTTACGTTTAATAATAATATTATTACTATAATTATTAAAAAGTATAAATATAACTTACTGTTTTTTTTAATTAATTATATAAAAATAAATTAAGTTAATATAGTTAATAATTAAGCAAATATGTTTTAGTTTTATATTATATAAATTAAGTTAATATAGTTAATAGTTAAACAAATATATTTTAGTTTTAAATCGTACAAAAAATTAACGTTAATACGTTTGTTTTAATTTATATTAAAATTTACTAAATTTTTTTTTTTGTATAAACTGTTTTAAAAAATAGTATAAAAACTGTTTTTTTAACAGTAAGCTTTTGTTTTTTTATTTTGCTAATTTATAATTGTTAATATAACTATTAATTAATATTAATAGCTTTTACTTTTATATATACGTACTTATATAAAAATAAAAGTAAACTTATTGTTTATTATATTTATTTATATTTTTAAAAAATAAAATAGCAAGCTAGTTTTACTTATATAAAAAAAAACTATATAAATAAATAACAGTTTGTGCGCAGTTTGTGCGCAACTTTTTATTTTATTCGTATAACAAATAAAACTACTAGTTATACGCAAGTTATACTTGCGTACAAACAATACTGCTAATTTAATAAAACATATAATTATAATAGTAAATAAACAATTTATAATAAAGTTTACGTTATATATTATTAAACTTTTATTATATAAAGCTTTTTATATTTACGGACGGATTTTTTGCAAACAATAAAAACTTAAGCTTATAGCTTAAACTTATTATTGTATTAGCTACCGAAAATTATATAAAAAAGATTTTTATAATTTATAATAATATTATATTTTAAAACTTAATTAAATATAAAAAGGTTATACGTAGCATATTTATAAGTAAACTATATAAAATTGTTAACAAATTTAATTATATAATTATAATTAATTTAAAATTATTATATAACTGTTTTATTAAGTTAAACATAACTTAAAAAAAACAACTTATAATTAATATTATATTTTTTTTAAAAAGCGTATTAAAATTGCAAAATTTTAAAAATATAATAAGTAAACAAAAAAAACAATTTAATAAATGCTTATATAAAAAAAAACATTAATTTAACATTTAAAAAGCTAATTATTATAAACTAATTTATTAAATAAATAAAAGCTTATATAAATTAAATAATAAACAATAAAATAAATAGCATAAATAATATTATTATATTTTAAAAAAAGATTTATAAGTGTTAAATTAGCACTATTACTTATATATAAGTATAATTAACGTATAACTAATAGTTTTATTTATTATATAAATAAAATAAAAAGTTACGCATAAATTACGCATAAATTATTATTTATTTATATACTTATATATATATATATATATATAAAAACAAAAGCTATTAATAATAAATTTATTAAACTATGTTTGTTAAATTATTATATTAACTAAATATATAATTAAAATTAAAAACTTATTAAAAAACAAGATTAATAACGTTAAACAAAAGTTTATATTACTTTTAAATTATAATATTATAAAAATCTTACTTAGTACGTTTTTATTATTTTATTATTATTTTATTATTATTTTATTATTATTTTATTATTAAAGCTAATTTATGTTTATATTATAAATAATGTAACAAAGTAAAATTTAACGTATAATATATTAAATACTTTTATTAAATTAAAAGAACTTTTTAAATATATTAATTTAAATATAATAAACAATAAATTTTATAATATATTTTTATTAGTAAACAACTAGTTTATAATTAAACAACTAAAAAACTTTTTTAATATATTTATTAAACCGTTTATTAAATTATAAAGGAAATATTATATTATATTATTTATTAGTTTATTATATATTTATAAAATATATATTAAATTAAATGCTTTTATTATAAAAGCTAAAAATAAGATTTAATAAAATTTAAACTTTATAAGTTGTTTTATTTATAATTATTTATTTATATTTATATATAAAAGTTAATATAAACGCATAAAAAATTAATATAAACGTATAACTTTATAAACGTATAACTTTTTAATTAGTTTAATCTAAAATTTGCTTTATAGTATATTTAGCTATAACAGCTTTATTTATTAACTTAGTGCACTTAATTATAGCTTGCGGATAGTTTTAGTTATAATTGTAAACTAGTTAATTATAAACTTTACATTTAAAACTATTCGTAAACCTTTTAATTGTAAACCTTTTAATCGTAAACCTTTTAATTGCAAACTTTTTAATCGTAAATCTTTTAATCGCAAACTTTTTAATTGTAAACCTTTTAATTGCAAACTTTTTAATCGTAAACTTTTTAATCGTAAACTTTACATTTAAAGCTATTCGTAAACCTTTTAATTGTAAACCTTACATTTAAAGCTATTTGTAAACTTTTTAATTGCAAACTTTACATTTAAAGCTATTTGCACCTTTTGTAATTACTTTTTTGCAATAGATTTTGTAGGGTTTACGAATAGCTTTAAATGTAAAGTTTGCGATTAAAAGGTTTGCGATTAAAAGGTTTGCAATTAAAAGGTTTACAATTGCAAAAGCTTGTTTTGCTAGTAGTTAATCTACAGTTAAGTGCAAGTACATTTTAAACGGTAGCAAAAACAAAGTGCACTAACAATTAATTTTTAAGCTAATAAAAAACAGCGAAAAGTTATACGTTTGTAAAGTTATACGTTTATATTAATTTTTTATGCGTTTATATTAACTTTTTTATATATTTATATTTATATATTAATATTATATATTTATATTTATATTTATATTTTTATATTTTTATATTTTTATACTTATATATTATATTTATATATTTATATTTATATAACGTATTTTATAAGCTAATTAATAACATAAGTAAATTAATACTTTTAACTTTTTTTACATTTTTTTATATAATTAATTATAAACAATTAAAAATAATTTAACTATAATATATACAATTAATTTAAACTAATTAAACAATAATTTGTTAGCTAATTTTATATTGTTTAAACAAGTGCGCGCATTATAGCTAGGCTTGTTATAAGTTTTACATTATTATGCGCGTATTTTTTACTTTTTTATATAATAACTACTTTAATAATTTTTAGCTATTTTTTATGCAGCAGTTTTTTGTTTAAGTAATAGTTTTTTAGCTTTTTTATAATAAATAACTTTTTATTTTATATTTTAGTTTTTTATATATAATAATATTAGCTAAACTTTTTGTTTGTTTTTTAAAATATATTAATTTTTATTATTATTATTATATAATAGTAATAAAAAGTTTATATATTATATATTAACTATTATATATTTTTAATAATAACTATTAATAAACTATTTTAATTTTATATAGTTTAATTTTAAATATATTAAAATTAAAATTTAACTTTATGTTAGTTATTTAAAATAGTTAATTATTAATTGTTTAATAAAATAAAATTTCTTTTTAATATATAAATTAATTTAACAATAATTAAACTATAAAATAATATGTTTTAAGTTATATAAAACTAGTTTTATTTTTTAAAACTTTTTACGTATATTTTGTTTAATTATTAACGTAATAAACGCGTTAAAAAACGCAGTTAAAAATGTTTTTTTATTAACGTATAAAATATATGCTTATATTAAATGTTTAATTTTTTTGTTATATAAATATTTTAAAAAGCTAAAACAATTAATATTAAATAGTTAAAACTTATAAAACAAATATAGCAATATATAAAAAATAATAATATTGTTAACTTTAACGTATAATTTAAAGTTAGTTAAATAATAGTTTTTATAGCTGTTAAAAATAAAAAAGCAATATATATTTTTTATACAATTTTTTATATGTTTATTAAAATATTTAATTTAATTTAACTTACGTTTATTTGTTATTTATTTATTTATTGTTGTTTTAACTTTTTAATTATTAAATAATAAAATGTTTTTATACTAAAATAATATATAACAAAATAATATAATTATATAATAAAATAGCTTTTATAGTTATAAACTATTTAAAATTGTTTTATTTTATTAATTTTAAGTTTTTTATATAATTAAAAATAGTTATAACAAATTTAGTTATAATTTTGTTTTTTATAAACTTAGTTTTATTAAAGTTATAAATATTTTTTTATTAATATTATTTATAATTATTAATATTTATATAAAAATAAACTAAACATAATATATAATTAAATTTTTATTAAAAACGCGTTTATTATTAATTTGTTAATTAAAATATATTATAAGCTTAAAAGCTTATTATATAAAGTTTAATATTTAGTTTTTTTTAATAAATAGTTTACTATATATTATTAATAGTTAATTAACTATATTTTTAATACTATTATGTTAAAAAAAAACAATTATGTAACAAAATTAATTATATATTATATAATAAATTCTTTTTTAAACAAAAAAAGCTTTTAAAAATTAAAAACTTTTTTATGTTATAGTTTATAACTAAGTTAATAGTTGTATAAGATTATACAAAAAATATTAAAAATTTTAGCTATATATATAACAGTTAATTTAAAGTTTTGCTTTATTGCTTTAAGCGTAAAAATAATGTTAAATTTTTTTAAACGCTTATTATATTAAATAGTTAAAAAATAAAAGATTAAAAGTTAATCGTACAAAAAAATATTAAAAAATATTAAAAATGTTAAAAGTGTTAATCCGTTTATGTTATTAATTGGCTTATAAAATACGTTATTTAATTATATTTATTTAATTATTAATACTTTATTATTTATAAGAACTAATTTTATTTAATTTAATTAATGCTGTTAATTCTAGTATTAAAAAACTAAAAAAATACTTTTTATAATATTTATTGTTTATTAATTTAAAGGATTATAAAGCTTTTATATTTAGTACTATTTTAAATCCTTAATTTAAATTAGCTTATTTTTAAGCAAATAGTTTATTATATTTTTATAATAATATTACCTATAATATTATTTAACTACTTAAAATTAAATATAACTAATAAGTTATTTATTATATTTATTTATAATATTTATTTATTATATTTATTTAGTTATTTTTATTTAAATATTAACTGTTTAATAAAAATTTAAATTTAATTACACTATTAAATTTAAATATTTTAATGGACAAATTAAATAACTTTTTTAATTTAAAGAATTTAAATAATAACAAATCTTTAAATATTTCAAATTTTAAAAAAAACTTTTATTTAAATAATTTATTAGTTAATAATAATAAAAAATTTAAAATATATTTTAATAAAAATATATTACTTATAAAAGTAAGTAAACCTTTTATAATATTATATTTTATTATGTTTATATTAATATTTAATAAATTAATCTATTAAAATATTAAAAAAATAACGCTTTACAATTTTTAATACTATATAATTTAACAAAAAGATATTTAGCTATTTTAGCTATTTTTGCTTCTATTAAACGGGTTTTTTCTATTATTAATAATATTATTACTAAAAATAAAAATAAATTAAGTTTAAAAACAGTTAGTTAATTAATATTATTAAAAAGCTAAAAGATTAAGGATTTTAACAAATATATTGCTAAAAATAACGGAGGAAATTTAAAAACAAAAAGCGAAAACGAAAATATTTATAACTAAAAGTTTTTATTTGCTATTTATATTTATATATTAATTATATAATTATTACTATTATATATATGTTTAAATATTAATAATAATGTTGTTATTATATTATATGTTTTATAAAAAATATATAACTAAATTTTACATAAATTTAATATTTATATAAGTATTATTTTAAAAAAAAAAGTTTTTAAAACTTAAATAAATTAAAAAAGTTAAATTATTAATTAAAAACAGTATTTTTAACTTTAATATATATAATAGTATAAATTACATTATTAAAAGTTTTTAATACTTTATGTTTTATATAAACTTTATAGCTATATATAATATAAATTTAGTATTAATATTTTTTTATGTTTTAAAAAACATAAATAAATTGTTATAACTTAAAAAAATTAAAAAAAGTAAATAATTAAATTATAAAAGTATTATAATATTTAATGTATATAATAATATAAAACGCTTAATTTAACGTTTTTTTTTATTATACGTTTTATATAAACAATATAACTAAATATAAATTAAATTAAATATTAATGTTTTTTTTGTTTTTAAAAACATAAATAAATTTTTATAACTTAAAAAAATTAAATAATAAAAATATTTTAAGTTTTAATGCGTATAATAATATAAAAAGCTTTATTTAACGTTTTATTTTGCTATAATTTTTATATTAATAAAATAACTAAATATAAAATAATTTAAATATTAATGTTTTTTTTGTTTTTAATAAAACAAACAACACTTTATAACTTATAAAAATTAAAGTTTTAATTAAACAGATTAAGTAAAATAGTTATTATATTAAACATAATATTATTAAAACAAAAAACTTTAAACATGTTTAATGCTTTAACTTAAATATATGTTAAATAGTAAACTATTTAATAAATATATAATTTAAGTTTATATTATTTTAAAATAAATTAAAAAACGTTATAACTTAAAAATTAAATTTATAGTTTAATAAATAAAATAAAATAATTGTTAAATTAAGCTATAAATTATTAACTAAGTTATTTTAAACATTATTTAAATTTATATTTTAATATTTATTAAATAGTTAGCTAATAAATAAATATATATTTTATAGTTATATTATTTAAAAACTAATTAAAAAAAGTTATAAACAACTAATAATAAAAATAAAGCTTTTATTTAAATATTATATTTATTATGTTTTTAAACTTATAATAAACATTAATTATTTAAAACATTAATAATATAATAAAGTTTTATTAAATTATATTATTAAATTATATATAAATTTAATATTTAAATAATAATAATATAAATATTATTATAATATTAAATACTATAATAATATTATTATATATTATAATAATAGTATTATATACTACTATAATACTTAAATTTTAATATTAATATTACTATAATAATACTATATATTACTATAATACTTAAACTTTAAGTACTAATACTATTATAATACTTAAATCTAAGTATTAATACTAATACTACAGTAATATTACTACATGTAGTCCTTATACTACATACTACATTACTAACCTTATGCGTAGCGTCTCAATTTCTTCTTTGCGTGCGAGCTTAACCCCTGTAGCAAAGTCGCCAAAATCTATCTTTGCTTAAAGATGTGCGATAGCTTCCAACTATTTCTCGACCGTGTATGGCGTTAACTCGGATAGTTTTCTATCTGGAAATATAGTGGCAAGGCATGCGATAAACAGCTGACGGAAGCCTCTTACCTCGTATATTAGGATCCCCAGAGACCATCCTCTGTCAAGTTGCATATGATAATATCGTCTACAAACACCAAACTAAATAATACCAAATGAATTTTGTGTACTAGCTAGCCGCATTTCTGCGTGAAAGCTCCCATTTGAATTGCGTCCAGAAGCTTGATCTGTCGGTGGTAAGTCGTATCGCCGCCTTTTCTCAGGACTTGTCGGCACCGACTCGAGTCGAACCGGTCTTGTTTTTCTTGCCCTACTAGACGATATCGGTAAGGTGCTCTCGTACTAGCTAGAATATTACAAAACTCGTAACAATATCAACCTACTAGCCGATGCCGTAACTATCTGCGATGGCGACAGCACTGGATTTGGGGACAACAACGTCTTCGATGACAACACTGAACCGCCAGAAGGCAGTGGAAAGCGTTCGATACCGTCTTCTCTGTTCCGGACACTTCCTTTTCTGGGCAGGGCCACACTTGGCTTCTTACTCATGTTGTACTCATTGCACCTCGGGGGCGAACGAAGGCTCTATATCTCAGCCGAATGCCGTCACGATGTACTAAAAATGGCACATGATGAGCGTCATCATTTTAGGTCTAAGATGGAGTAATGTTGTTTCATCTGTAAACCGAGTGGGACGGTCGACTTATACCAGTCGATATAGCACTCCAGACGTCTTCTTCTGAGGCACCTACGGTAACATGCAAGTTCTCTAAGAAATGTCTCCTTATCCCCAGAAATAGTCGCTATAAAGCACAAGATTGGGGAGCAATCTTAATTAAACTTCAGCTACTTTGTGATTAGGGCATGCCATAGAAAATTATGTTAGATTGCCTTTAAAGAGTGCAGTACTTTACTTCCTACCTATACACGATCGCTAGTTTATATATCAGCAAGAATCAAATTTTGCTAAGAGGCTGTAGCAGTAAACTAAGAATTGATAAAAAACTAAATATATTAGTACGATCGCCTCTATGGGCTCTTTCATAGATTACACTGACATATCCATATTAATGCTATCGTCTAGCCGTACAATTTAACCTATGTAAGTCCTTTACTGCGATCTGAAACTACTCTGGATCTTAGTATCTATGTGCACTTATGGCTATGGGAGGACCTTGTGCGAGGCGTGCGGGTGTGCCCGACGTGTTCACTGCATAAGTTGGTCACATTGCTATGCGGCGACGTACCAAGATCACAGAAATCGTTCCGTGCCCGACGAAGATATAAATCCTGGCATGACAACATCATCAAATCCCAGCCTGTGTGCAAACTGCGCACGCTTCTGTAAGCGTACCAAGCATGGCTGGAAAAGGCGGTAATTAGTTGATGGATTTCAAGTATATCGTTAGGCCGGGAGATCTGAAGCAAGCTACAGGTCTGGGCTGTTGAGTGGCAAAAACGCTTCGAGACTCATCAACAGCTGATTTTCTACCAGAATTGTATAGGAGCCTCGCTGATGAACAGTACTCTTACTTTCTTAGTATTTAGCGCGGAGCTAACAATCATTATCCTAGAGACCTGTATGACATTGAAGCACGGCGAGAACTAGCAAGAACTATCCATTCATGGCGTTCCTAGCGTCGGCCTAATCGATGCCGAGTTGTAATTAATCTGGCCAATCGCTCTTGGATGCAACATCAATTTCTGTTCAGCAGTGTACATGCGTATTTTCTTGGGGAGGGGGCTCAAACCCTTTAGCCCCATATGCAGAGCGACGATGCGTAACACGTATCCGTAGGCCACCCCACCTGCGAGATTTTTTATCCGGTGATGATGTTGCCAAGCTAGTAGAAATGCGCGCATTACGAAGCCGGCCCGGATGCGAGCATAGCGGGAGATCCTACGGCGAGGAAAATAAAACCTAGCGATGAAACATCAACAAAAATCATGAGAAGCTTCAGTACCTTAACTGCCCTTCGAAGTCGGGGCAGCCTGAGACAGGGAGTTCTGTCTGCGCCTCAACGGCATGCTTCGACATTCCAGCAAGCAATAGCTGCAACCTCGCCCCGGATAACATGGACGCGAGATGAGATTTCAGATATCTATCATCAGCCGCTTATGGAACTCGCGTCTGCGGCCGGCAATGTTCATAGACGATTTCACAGACCGTCAGCTGTTCAACTATGCACCTTGATGAATATCAAGACTGGGGGCTGCTCCGAGGATTGCTCCTATTGCGCCCAGTCCTCGAGATACAGTACAGGACTTCAGGCCACTAAGCTTTCTACAGTTAACTCAGTTCTTGAGGCCGCAAAGATTGCCAAGGAAAATGGTTCCAATCGCTTCTGTATGGGTGCAGCCTGGCGAGACATGAAGGGGAGAAAACGCGGGATGCAGAACATTGTGGAAATGATCCAGGGGGTGAGAGCTATGGGAATGGAAGCTTGTGTGACACTGGGCAGTGAGTATTGTTCAAGGCCATCCTTTCCGATCCTGGCCTTCTTAGAAACAAAAGGGCCTAGAACAAAAATTACTGACTCTTTATGTCATAGTGCTTGACAAAGAGCAAGCCAGGCAGCTCAAAGAGGCGGGCTTGACCGCGTATAACCACAATCTCGACACATCGCGAGAGCACTATCCGAACATCATCACAACGAGGAGCTACGATGAGCGACTTCAGACAATAGAGAACGTTAGAGAAGCGGGTATTCACGTCTGCAGCGGTGGCATCCTGGGCCTGGGTGAGGTGCCGGAAACTGATCACGTCGGATTGATCCATACGCTGGCCACGCTGCCCGAGCATCCCGAATCATTCCCCGTCAATAAGCTGGTGCCCATCAAGGGTACGCCAATGTTTGGCCAGGAACCTGTCAAGTTAGAAGACTTAGTCCGCTGCATAGCGACGGCCAGGCTTGTAATGCCCGCCACAATCATCCGACTTGCGGCGGGTAGAGTGACGATGCCAGAGAGCGAGCAGATGTTGTGCTTTATGGCTGGTGCCAACGCTATTTTCACGGGCGAGAAAATGCTGACCACAGATTGCAATGGTTGGGATGAGGATAAAGCTATGTTCAGTAGGTGGGGTCTGCAGCCTCTGCAGACAGACGAGAGCAAAGCGACAGGAGACTCGGGTTCAGTGCATCACAACCATGTCATCTCAGAAGACCGCAGTGGCAGGATAGGAGGCGAGCAACTCCAGGCCCAGGGGTAGGATTTATCTATTCTCATTGCGCGTCTAGTATACAAGTAGAGGAATAAGACCTCAAGAGCCAATTATCAGAGCTTTGACTCTGGTTTTTCCCTCGGACAAGTTGGTAGGACCGCTTCTGAAGCATCACCTGTCTGACTCTTCTCCCGCGTATCGGCATCCCGTCTGGTTTCTAGATGGCCTAACCATGTTTCAATGGCCCAGCAGAGGTTGTCAAGCTGTTCGATTGTGTTGGCAGCGTGGATGCAAATTCGTATTCTCTCTTGACCTTGGGGAACTGTTGGTGCGACTATGGGACGAACCATGAATCCAGACGTTTGGCAGTGTCGGGCAAGAGTTTTTGGGTATCTAGTAAATAGAGGAATGATTGGGGAACTTGATGCGCCATTAGGTACGCGAAGTCCAGCAGTGCCTGACTTAAAGCGTTTATAGAGGTTCCTCAATTTAACATGACAATGTTGGATTAGTATCTGGAGATGCTGCTGATGCTTCTCAGCTTCCCCAGAAATCATATAGTCATATGCTGCGTTGATACTAGCCAACGATGGGAATGACATAGAGGTGGTGTATATCAGGGTTCGGGCATAGTTGATAAGATAGAGACGCGCGATCGAGGAGCAGAGAATTCCACCTATAATTATAAGGCCCATCGTCAGCAAGACGAACCATAGAATTTGCATATTTATAAACCAACCTCCAGCGCAACCTATGGCCTTTCCAAAGCCGACCACTCGTGCCCATATTCGATCTTGTAATCCAAGTTGACACACGAGCCCGCGCCCGTCTCCCAGAACGCCAATAGAATGCGCTTCATCGACAATAATGTAACCATTTCCATTAGGAAGCAGTGACTGGACTATGTCACAGACATATTGCAGGTCCGCTATATCCCCATCCATGCTGTAGAGAGCCTCAAGACAGATGAATACGTTTGATACCCCAGATCTAACTTGTCCATCACTGTGTATTAGCTGCTTTAGCTTGCGTTCCAGGCCTCGCGGATCTTTCACTCCTGTGGAGCTGCTATCCTTCTTTATATCTATATTCGATTTTCTGACATGCCGGATGATAGATTCATGGGCGAAAGAGATCTTTTTGGTGGCACGGGATAGCCGCATCCCGTCGTGGATGCTCGCATGAATGAGGTTGTCATATAAGATGACATCTTTAGTTCCTGGGACGCAGCTAATAAGGCCAACATTAGCGTCGTAAGCCGAAGTAAAAAGTAGTGCAGCTTCTGAGCTGTGAAATTCCGAGATCTTTCGTTCGAGCTGTTCAACGAAGGTAGAGTTGCCATCCAACAGGCGAGAGCCTCCAGACCCGAGTGCTCGCCCGTTTAAAGAGGCAAACGATGTTTTGTCTCTTGGCTCGCTAAGCTGCGTTATCAGAACTTTGCGCAGTATAAGATTCTGTGAGAGAGACAGATAGTCGTTCGATGAAAAGTCCACAAGACCTGGTATGGGGGCATCTAAATGCCGCAATCTACCTTGATATTCACGTTGAGCTAGTCGATCCCGCAGAGTGACCTCCAAGTTGCCTATTCGGATTGTGGATTTCATAGTTTTCTGATGGCTGCTCAGTTTGAGATAAATTGTCTGTTAGGCTTAGAGCTGTACATGAATTACCAAACTTCTTTTCCCCTCCTGGCAGAACTGTCGATAAGAACCGCATTGCGTAATATTCTCTCACGCGTGTGCATAAGGGTTTACAGGGTATACTAGGAGACGTTACTACGATGTAACTTAAAGACTTGGGTACAGGTTGAACTGAACCGGATAATATAGCTAGTCTTCGCTAGCTTATACTACTTCCACACTACCACCACTGCACACCTTCTAGAGATTTAACTATATATATATGAAGTAATAACATTTCTTATTAATTATACAGAAAAATAAAAGAAACTCGCATATATACTAAGAAGTTGCCCGCTAAGAATAATTGCTATTCTTACTTATATTGCTTTTAAAAAACCCGAAGAATAATAACAATGGAATAGGGCTATAGAGTAGTCCTCAAAGGCGTCAGCACCCTTGACCTATTCGGACATAGTGATCTTGAACTACCGGCACTTAGTAATGTAGGTATTGTCCCACTATCCGGATAATCGCGCATTGCCCTGGCGGCCGGCACCAGGGTTCGATAATTGCGTTCATAATAGCCTGCAAGCAAATATTTACATTGCGTGAAAAAGGTTTCAGAAATTCCACATGAGTTACCTATGATTTTCCCCGCGGTCAGCTATTATATTTATTATGTCCCCAATTGGGGCACTACTCTGGCGGAATCTGCGTGTTTACAAGATATACGGCGCTAATACTGATGTGGGGAAGACCATCTTTACCTCCATTCTCTGCAATGCCTCAAGATGTATATGGAAAGATGAAGCAACGGCATATTTAAAGCCAGTCTCCACTGGTTCGGATGATGAAGCAGATGATAAGTGTTTGTTTACGCATTCTCCCTGAAAATGGAAATTTAATCTAACCCGGAAGCAGAAGCAGCTCAATATGTTCTACACTGAGAGCATAACGTGCTAACAGATTACAATACCGGTAGTCATATTAAAAAGTTTGCCAAGGGCGTCATTCGCCAGACCTTATATCAATATAGCCAACCCGTGAGCCCTCATATTGCTGCCAAAGGAAATGTGCTTAGCCCCATCTGAACACTATTGAGCGAAGCTAAGATTCGCACAGGTTATTTCTAATGAGCGAATCCTAAACTCAGTTTACGAATTTGCTTTAGAGAGAGCCTCTGCCGGACCGGGTTGGCTCTTTATTGAGACAGCTGGCGGAGTTCATTCCCCAGGTCCGTCCGGCACCACGCAAGCTGACCTGTACACTGCCCTTAGGTGTCCCGTGGTACTAGTCGGAGACTGGAAGTTGGGTGGGATATCATCTACAATCTCAGCCTTCGAGTCACTCAGGATTCGAGGCTATGATGTGGAAAGTATTGTGGTGTTTGAGGATGCCGAGTATGGTAACTCCGACTATCTCAAAGACTATTTCGAGCGGCGATATGGCATCGCGGTCACAGCTTTGCCTACGCCACCGCCCCGGGATGCTTACAGCAAAGATAGGGACGAGAGGTCCCTGCTTAAATACTATCTGGAGAAGAGCCAAGCGAACGCAGTGCACGACATCCTCACCCGTCTTGATAAGCAGCATAGCGCCCGCGTCAAGGCCCTAGAGGGTATGCCAGCGGAGGCGCACCGAAAGATTTGGTATCCCTTTACACAACAGAAGTCACTCCAGCCAGATGACATTGTAGCGATCGACAGTGCCTATGGGAGCCATTTCCAGACTCTGACCCCGGAGTCCTCGACAGTTTCCAATGACAAGGCTCTCTTGCAACCGTCATTCGACGGATCCGCATCCTGGTGGACGCAGGGGTTAGGCCACGGAAATTCTTCCTTAACACTGGCTGCAGCGTATGCTGCCGGTCGTTATGGACATGTAATGTTTGCTGGGATGATCCACGAACCGGCGCTGAAGCTGGCCACCATGATCCTTGATAGTTTCCAAAACCCGCGAATGAGCCGCGTCTTCTTCTCCGACAATGGGAGCACGGGAATGGAAGTTGCAGTCAAGATGGCTCTACGTGCATCTCGTGTTCGTTACGGCTGGTCTCATGACACCAAAATTGATATACTGGGTCTCAAGGGTTCTTACCACGGCGATACAATAGGTACTATGGATTGTGCCGAACCAAACACATACAACGAAAAAGTGGAGTGGTATGAAGGCAAGGGTGCTTGGCTGGATTATCCTCAAATTCAGTGCGTTGCCGGGAAATGGCAGGTTCAGATACCCAGCGAGATAGGGACTAGCCAAAACCAGAGCTTTTCCGATCTTTCTGATATCTTCGATCTTAAACTGCGTAGAACACGAGGAGAGCATAAGGCTTATCAGTCCTACATTCTCTCTGTCCTACGACAGCACTTGCACGACGGCCGCAAGTTTGGGGCCCTGATACTCGAGCCAGTTGTACTAGGAGCAGGCGGCATGGTGTTAGTGTAAGTATAGACGCCAGCTTTTTTGTTTCGGGCTACTGTATACTAACTGTGAGCAGCGACCCCCTTTTCCAGCAGACATTGGTTCACTTCGTTAGACAAAACCCGTCATTATTTGGTTCAGACAAGCTTCCGAACCTTGTCGAGGATGACAGGACATGGAGCGGGCTCCCCGTCGTCTTTGACGAGGTTTTTACCGGCATTTACCGTTTGGGTGGAATCACGGCGGCCTCCTTCCTAGGTGTACATCCCGATATATCAGTCCACGCCAAGTTATTGACAGGAGGACTTGTTCCACTCTGCGTCACGCTGGCTTCTGAATGTATATTTGATGCCTTCGCGAGCGAAGAGAAATCGGATGCATTACTTCATGGTCACAGCTATACTGCACATGCTGTCGGTTGCCAGGTGGCGATTGAATCTCTGAACCAGTTGCAGTCGATGAACAGAACCGGAAGTTGGGGCTGGGCCAAGTCGAATGGTTGGTTACAGGTGGCCAATGAAACTCAAACTAGTCTTGCTGAGTTGCGACCCGAGATTTGGTCTATCTGGCCATTATCTTTGGTGCAATGGATATCTCTCCAAAATAACAGGGTATCAGGTGTTTGGGCCTTAGGTAGTGTGTTGGCAATCCGCTTACATGCAGCCGACGGCAGCGGGTACACAAGTACCGCCGCCGAAGGTCTACGCAAGAGACTCCTATACGGTGTTAGTAATGCGCCAGGGGTATCGTGGAATGTGCACTCGAGGGTACTTGGTAATGTGCTGTACATAATGGGGAGCCAACATACTACGGAGCAAGAGGTTAGACGGATATCAGACCTTCTGCGGACAGGTTTTGAATAGTAACCACGCTTAAGTTGCAGTGACTTTGGGTATCTCCGATGGTATGTAGTTGCAACCCGTTACTATCCCCTTCCGTGGTCTCGCCGCAGTGGAGGGGACTAAAATGTTATACAGCTCTCCCAACAAAAGTAAAACGTAAGTCGAGCCAGTATCTCCCCACGGTTGGAACCAAAATGTCAGAGTGATTGTAGTCGATAAGTAGATAAATTAGAGCGCAACAAATATAAGCTGCAATCGAAGTAATTCTCGGTTATGGAACCGACATTGGAGCAATCTAGAAACTCACGGACGAACTACAAACAAATCACCACACTAGCAAGTGGCGTACAAATAATGTCAAAACTTGCAGTTTTCAACGAGCATATGTAAATTATAATAGAAAGTACATATTACCAACTAAACTAAAGTTTATAAATAAACTGGAACAGATTAGTACTACCGGTACTACTTTATAAGTACAAAGTATGTTAGAACAGCAAAAGAAAGTATACTATTAAAGCGAACAAGCTATAAATATAAGCAGGATAGTAGCGTAGTAAACAGAACGCGGGAAGCATAATAAACCTAAAAGCAGTAAACATAAAGTTATAATTTAACGCACCTTTAAAGCGAGAATATAGCCATTATTTATATAAAGGTTAGCTTGCCACCTTAGTACCCTTAAAAAAGTTTAGGACTAACTGTATACGTAGGCGGTATAACTATACCCAAGTCCAAAATCCGCTTGCCTTTTTACCATTCCTATAAAAGGCTAGTCCTCATTATTTATTAGCAAAAAGCTAGAAAGTCCCGTGATAGCTAATTTGCTAATTATTATTTGCAGCATCGTAAAACAAAAACTCAAAAATTAACAGCTAGGACAAAACGCTACCGAGTAGCTTTAGGGGCTTTAATAGCAACCGTAAAACTAGTTATTAGTTAGAGCTAATAAAACGGTCATATAACATTATATAACTAGCAAGCAAGTGTTGATCGCTTAACGTTTTGCCCTAGTAGTAACATCTTTTGCACCGATAAAAACTGAGTACCTTATAAGCACCATATTTCACCCCCTTTTTTAATGCCGCACAGTCAGACCCTCTAAAGTCGATATTCGATAATGCTGCATTACCGTAAGTATTGTGCCAAAGAATAGATTTTTTATCTCGTGCTACGGCAGAGTTGTCGCCAGTAAGAATCGCGACATTGTATGAGAGAAAGGGGTGGTCCAGACTGGTTAATGGTCCAGATCGGAGTAAAGGACATTACATCCTTCTCTATTCCAGAAACCAATGTACTTAATTGGAGCAGGAAACAGTGGGATGCGTCATCATATCTGAAAATAAAGAGCCCACTCTGCAAATAAATAGGTTCGGTTCAAGAAGTTTTTTTTGGGGGGGGGGGGGGGAGGGTTCCTTCGCGTAGCAAAAATAGCATAACCTACATATTAAATTAAGAAAATGTTTAGGAAAAAAAAACAA
>MU382674.1:50073-268313 GCA_022495115.1 Xylaria castorea
CCCATCCGCCGCCGCTCTCTCTCGGGGGGGGGGGGGGGGCGCGGCCCCCCCCCCCCCCCGCGTCCTTCGCGTAGCAACAAGTGCTGAAGCTACATATGTACTTTAGATTCTGTTTTTGAACATAAAAGCATTCCTATATGAGCTATAGGATTGGTACTGGTCGATTTCAAGCCGTTCGTCGTCCCATCCGAAGTGATCAAACTCAGGAATTTTCAGGAATTCAGAAATCAGCGCGACGAGAAAACAGAGATAATAGATATATTCTTTACTCATGATTCAGCATTTCAGAGCGAAGGCAGTGGGTATAACTTCTGGTCAAGATATTTATTGAAAAAAAAGTCGCCTTAAAATAGAAAATCCTGTTCGCCAACAAAACAAAGTGGGAAAGATTGACGACTGATAAACTCAAGGAAACACTGAACTATGCTGGCAAGCCTGAGATTATATAAGTAGTATCACCTAACAAATGAAACGTAGGAAACTCAGTGACCGCATATTTTACAGTCGGAGGCTGGATTTGAAAAGGTTAATATGGTGATGTCCTGCATCCTAAGGGTGGTCCCTGCGTAGGCGGAGATATGATTGTCACGGCGCAGCATCCTTGAGGTGGCAGATCAAGGGTTTGCGGTCCCAGATGACGTAGACGTTCTGGTCGAGCCAGCCAGGGCCAGCATTTGACTCGATGTCGAATTCGTACACCAGTTTTGCAAGCATCAACCTCATCTCATGCCAAGCTAGGTTGATACCTAGGCAGTTTCTTCTGCCTACTGAGAACGGCTGGTGTGCGTTGCGGTTATCGTCCTCATAAGCGGGGGCACCTAACCAGCGTTCGGGGACGAACTTATCGGGGTCCCTTGATAGTGTTAGTCCTGGAAACAGGCATGATACGCATAAAAGGAGTGAGACCGGAAAAGAAGATGAGTAGCTTGCCTGAAATTATCCGGAGAATGGTAAGTTGCAAATTGATGGACTGATACGTGAGTGCCAGCAGGAACCCATTTGCCCAGAATGGAGTTACCCCCCCTAGCAACTATCCGGGGGAGGCCGGATGGGACCGGAGGGTAGACTCTCATGCCTTCTCTGATACCTAAGGACGGTTAACGATACGGAATCGAGAAAATGAAGTTCGGCAAATTCTTACATGAGTTCAGGTAGGGCAGCGGTGCCAAGCCCTCCAAGGTGATATCTGTACTACTTTGGAATCTCCCTCGGATCTCATCAGTCAATATTTTCATCTTGTCAGGGTTCGAGGTGAGATAGTGGGTTACACCCGTGAGCAGTGAAGCTAGAAGAGGTTAGAACTAGCGTTTTATTTGATGGCTGGATAAGGTTGCATACCAGTTGTCTCGGTACCAGCAGCCACTACAACAATCGGAGTCAGTCATCGCCATTTGGAGCGTAACTTGTGAGGGATTCAGAAGCTTCTGGTAATTATTTTGGCATGAGAAGGAAATCTCGTGGTCTGCAAGTTGCTAAAAATAAGAAGGAAATGGTTCCGAGAATTCCTTACTGAAAAGCTCCGCATTCACATGCATCTCCTTGAGAGTGAGAGCTTCAGATCCAACAATAAAATCCCAAAGGTCCTGCTTCTCTGAGCCTTGATTTAAACGTTTATTAACACGCATGACTGTGTGATTGAAATGCTCGTGACGCATTTTGGAGATGACCTTAGGCTCAACAAGCGCAAAGAGTTTCTTAGCGAGAGGGTAGAACTCGATCATCTGAACAAAGGGGAGGACCTGGTAATGTCAATGATTATTCAAAGCTGACTTGTTCCCCAGTATCGACATACTCTTATGGAATTGAACACTTTCGCAACCCACTCCGAGTATTGACCCTTCTCTAGCATATGCAATGACTCTCCGAATGCGAAGTCGGCCATGATGTCGAATGTTGCAAAGTTTAGGAGCTCAGATATGTCGACCTCGGTGGCTGCGCGACCCCTGGCAATCATAAGGTTGGCATACTTCTGAAGCAGCGGTTCCTGAGCCTTCAGGGCCTTCTCGGAGAATGCAGGTGACAGAGCACGTCTTAGCCTCGCATGGTGAGAGATGTCGTTCTGACAGACGATGTTTGGCACACCGTTAGCTGACGGTGCGTGGAATCCAGCTTCCTTCCCATTCTCCTTCTTACCCCTGGAGACGACGCATATGTCGCCCCAGGCTCGCCCGTCAGTGTAACTTAGATCATCAGGTCCGAATCTTACTACTGGCCCATAATGCCTGTGTAGCTTGGTCATCCATCGAACTTGATCTCCTTTCAGACAGGCGATCCAGTACGGCAATCGAGTGATGGCCGACAACTTTGGACCAGGGTACGCTCGAAGAGGATGTAGATAGAGAGCGTACATTGGATAGGAAACAGCGATGAGAACGAATAGTGTGATCACACATTGAAGAGCTGTGGTGTCTATAGCCGATGTGTCTTGGCCACTGACAGCGACAGAACTAATCTGTCGCGAAGTCATGACAGTAATCGAATTGCCTTCAAAGCGACTCATGTCTATTCTTGCTAGTAGAGTAGACAAACTCATCTTTCGTTGTGTACATCTGTTATTGTTGTTCTAGTATGTTTAGTTTTGTAGGAGGTGTAGTGGTCGTCAATCTATTTCACGCTTGCGTGGGTGGAAAGGAGTCGCTGAGGCCCTGTGTCAAAAGCCATACTTTGTTTGGTACACCACATTTAAGTACCTACCCACCCCACTCAACGTTCTACAAAAGGCTTCGTCTACCTATTGAACGTGCTTGTTGGTTACGATATGCCGAACACATCTCCACAAGTAGTATAGGCTGCATGTCTTAGCACTTGAGACACCGACCATGTTGACGCGCCACAGCAACGTGCAGCTGATAAAGCCTAACATCACTACCTATACCGTAGCGATGTACAGCTGTTGGTAATTGCGCATATGCCAGACATGTGTCGCAGACCTCGAAAAATGACGTTATCTTGGCCACTGTCCATATGTAAGTAGGTATACAGAGCACGTGAACCGTGTTCATATCTACGGCGCCCCCACTAGATATATTATCTGTAGCTAACAGCCTTTCCGTACTTGGGCACCTAATCTAGAGCCGGTTATCTAGCCCTAGGTGTGGTGTAGGAGATGATGTAAGACGAATTCATGCGCAATGATAAACAGGAGGGCTAGGAGACCTGTGTCGTAAGTTCACCATGTGAGCGGAAAGGATGCTGATCTATATGGGAAGGCTTCCAAGCACCGCAAACTCTTGGATAGAGAGGACCAAAGAAAACTAAATTATTACGACTTTACCATTCCTTGAATCTGCAGAACTTGGATATACTATTCGCATGACCCTCGCGGAGCGCCCATGGAGTACTACTAGAGGATCCACACATAGTGCACCCTCTTCGCTAACGCTCAAAGGGCGTCAAAACTATGGATCAGGTCAAAACTATGGATCGGGTTATTAACTGCGTATTTGCTTGTTTTTTTATACTTTTATAGCTAAATAACTTATATAATATATATATTATAAAAGTTAGTAAGTATATATTATTTTTGTTTTTTTTTGCTTTATTTTTAGAATATAATAATATATTATTTAAGCTAACGCTTAAATTTTTTAAAAAAACATTATTTATTTTAAAATAATGTTTTAAAAAATAAAAAAAAATATAATATTATTTTAGCATATATTTTAAACGTATATACAAACCTAAAACTTTTAAACTATGTACGTTATGCTAGTTATTTAGCTTTAAAGCTGTTATTTACGCTTATTTTAGCTGTTTAAGTAATTCATAGGTTTTGACCTGATCCATAGTTTTGACGCCCTCTGAGCGTCAGCGAAGAGGGCGCACTATGTGTGGATCCTCTAGTATGTAAGCTTTGCTTATTTCTATTAGTCCCTGAACGGCATGGTCATGAACAGGGGGTCGCCCACTATTGTTTTGGAAAGCAATTGGATTTTGGGTTGCACTCTTGTTATACGCCTCTTCCAGCTTGGTTAATCTAGATCTACGGAATACTCTGTCATGGTTCCCTGCTCGGTTTTCCTTTTTCTTCTTCTTTTTTTTTCTGCCAGCTGGTAGATTCCAAAACAGCCGACTCCCAGAACCCGAGGTCTTGGTACTACAACTGACACAATCCTAACTGCTGATTATTCTAGAAATGATTAAGGCTATAGAGCCCGGGCCATCCCGGCCCATGGACTTGGTTCCGTGGCACTTTTAACAACGTTAACGTTACTACAATCTACATAAATCCAGAGGGGACTTCTGTAAAACCATATTTTAAGATGTGATACTAATGACATTCGACGATTCATAGGCCCGATATCTCTTTCCTGGCTAGTCTTGTTCCGTTTTATTCTCTTGTCGCCCGATATACTGGGAAAACTACTGGTACTAAGATCCTGCGCTGCGTTGTGGACACTCTATGGTTCTGAGAAAGAAAAAGAGAAATGCGGTAGCGGCTTTCAAAAGAGCAATAGCTAAACAGTGCGAATAAAATGAATCACGGTTCTGACATTTTTACAATTCCAATGTTCCCAGAGCTGAGGAATGAGAAGCATTAGTGACTTTTCAATAGCGTCGCCACAGACGTTTTGAGAACTTCTCCATAGAACATCCGAGGTGGTGCGACAACAGCGATAAACTAGCAGCCGACCCAAGCTATTTTTGCTAAGAGAGGGGAAATGTAAAGATTGGAACAACAGGGGAATTTTAATACTACTATAGTAGAGGATTGAATACTACGCATTGAATGGAACGCGACGAGTGACTCTCCGCTGCAAACCATTGCGGCGACGCTGCAGATGACGACCCGTTGATAGCACCAGTTATCGAAGTCAGATCAATCGATGCGTTCCCCCTAGTTGGCGGCCTGTTTGCAAGAGGGCCCTCCATGATTCGTATCACGGCCCATAACTGGGTAGCCCATGAAATCTATATGGACCTACAGTTCGTACCCTTATCTACTGCTTTCGCAGAGGCGAGTAGTAGGGTATGTAGTCCAAGATATGAGAATTCAAATTAGCCGTAGTAGAGACAGATGTATCCAGCATATCCCAGGGAGATGATAGGTATCCAAAGGCGCCCCTACAAGACGAAATAATGAGATCGCTCGGAAGCATATAGATCACCACCTCATCATAGCAAGAAGACCGTACTTCCTAGTACAGACGTGTCGAATAGAATGCATCGGACTATGCAAGTCTACCTGAACTTGTCTACTAAAAATGCAATAGCCATTTCTCATTCAACTTTAACAGTCAATCAGACGAGTTCAGTGGCCAAGATAATCACCTCAATGACGAAGTACTGTTTCACCTTCGTGCGGTATTGCATGAAATAGACTTCCAGGTTCGTCATGGGTTGTTTTTCTTGTTATGAAGGTAACCAGCAGTTTGCAATGCTCCTGCATACTGATAGCGATCTTGTAACCGGCTCGTCCAAAATCGACCTGCTTGCAAATCCTCAGGCCAGCATCAGATTATCTGTAATAGCGGCCTATCAAGCTATGACGATGTGGCTTCAAGCCACAGCCAGGGCCTGGTGGTATAGAAGTCAAGATTTTCTTTGTTTGGTGTAGCTATCGCAGGTTGGAGTGGCGCAAACCCAAGCACGCCCCCAGCGCTAGAGACTACGAGTCGGGCGCACTACTGCAGAAAAATGGCAGAAGCACAAACCGCACTTTTTCAGATATCTTCCAAAAGATGGCTTAGTGTGATGTGCATACATGGCGAATAGAGGCGTCAGGGAAGAGACATCATGTCTGCACACCCAACGAAGACATCGGACCCCAGCATTGTATACCACCACCTGGTTGATGCGCTTATCGAAGGGATCAAGGATGGTGGTTCATCTTGATGGTGTTTCGAATCTATCATGATATTTCACTTTAGCGAGTATAACCCAAACATGTTGTATGATACTAATAATGGCAACTTAGATATGTCACTGAGTAGAAGACATCCATGATGGGTCTTGGTGTAGAAGATAGAAGATAGATGGAAGATAGAAGAGAATGAAAGTTCAAAGGCCAAGAGATAGATGGTCAGTTGTCAGCCAGCTGACCAGGTTGTTAGACATACTAAGTAGACAGTTGCGGCAAGTCACCGCTACTTTATCGGAGTTTTCCGGAGATAGGAAATGTGCGGGTTCTGGGGTCTTATCCGTGCGGAGTAGTTTCCTTACTACTCAGTATTAGATAGTACCTAGACTAGGCAATTCAATGAGGCACAGCGGGCAGTAGTGTGATAATTAATTATTACATACTATGACTGTCATGCAACAACAAAATTTGGAGAACAACGCACCTACCTAACCACCTTCTCATCTTCCTCTCTTCACCATACTACTACTTGCAATATCCAATACCGCAGGGAAGACGGCAAGATGTCCGCAGACGACCAGCAGTTCTGGGACCTGGTAAGTCACTCGATTCACCGCATCATCCAACTCTGTCGGGCCCGTATTAAACTGACGCATGCACATGATAGCTCTCTTCCGTGCCCAACCACGTCCGCCAATACTCGGGCCATTTCGCCGGCTACATCGACAAGGCCGTTGACAAGGCCGCCGACCAAGTGCGGGATACGCTCGCCGCCACACCATGGATACCCGAGTACGCTCGTCCGAATGTCCCGTCCCCGCCCCCCGTCCCCGTCATGCACGTGTCGACATGGGAGAGCATGCAGAACTGGGTCGTCCGCCACAGAGTCGCCGGCAGCGTCTTCGTCTGTGTCGTCGGCTACGTAGCATATCGCACCGTCCGCTATAGCAGGCTACTCCGGAAGTCGAGGCGTGCGAGGCGGGCGAGGAACGGTAGCCGCTTGGAGGTCGTCGTCATCGCCGGCTCCCCCTCACTGCCACTGACAAAGTCGCTCTCGCTGGACTTGGAGCGGAGAGGCTTCATCGTTTACGTCGTGTGTGGCACTATCGAGGATGAGGTCATGGTGCAAAGCTTGTCGCGGCCCGACATTCGAGGGCTGAGCATCGACATCACCGATGTGAGTATCCATTGCCTCTAGTGAGTAGGAGACAGCGTGATCGGCGACTGACGTGTTTTCCGCTGTAGCCCACGAGTGCAGGCGCCTCGATCGAACGTTTCGCCGCCTATCTGCAGACGCCTCACGCCGCCGTCCCGCGCGCCAAACCCACCTACATGACGCTGACGTCGGTCATCCTGATCCCGTCTCTCCACTACCAGACCTCGCCCATCGCCACCATCCCCCCCTCCAACTTCGCCGACCTCTTCAACACCCACCTGCTACAGCCTATTCTCACGATCCAGGCTTTCCTGCCGCTCCTCACGTCACGCCTGACGCCACCCCCCTCGAGCCAGGGCAGCAGTACCGAGAAGACGGCGGCACCGACGCCCAGGGTCCTCGTCTTCACGCCGTCCATCATCTCCTCCATCAACCCGCCCTTCCACGCGCCCGAGGCCACCGTATCCTCGGCGTTGTCCGCCTTTACTGAGGTACTGACCGCCGAGCTACGGCCGTTGCGGATTCCCGTGACGCACCTGCAGCTGGGGACCTTCGACTTCACGGGGTTCGTGCCGGCGCGGGGCCCGCATGCCCCGGGCACCTTGCCGCCGTCGGCCGAGACGCAGCAGTGGCCGTCGGCCGCGCGGCTCGCGTACGCCCGCAACTACGAGTCGCAGTCGTCGTCGGCCATCTCGGCGGGGCGCGTGCGCGGCCTGCGGGGCAGCGCCCTGCGCGACCTGCACCACGCCGTGTTCGACGTGCTCGACGGGTCCGAGACGAGTGATGCAGTGCGCGTGGGGCTCGGCGCCGGGCTGTACGGCTTCGTGGGCCGGTGGGCGCCGCGCGGGCTTGTGGCTTGGATGATGGGCATCCGCCGCGTCGGCGAGCTGAGCACTTGGGAGAGCTCCTCCCCCTCCAGCGCTAGCGCTAGCGGCAGCGGCAGCGGCAGCGGCAGCGAGGGCGAGAAGAGCGGCAGCGAGGGCAGTGAGTACATAGCCGTGGGCCGGGGCTACGAAGGGGGTGCCAAGTAAGTGGTTAGCAGACATGATCCAATCTTCCTTCTATCAATAGTGAAAAGTCTCTATTGGTCTTATTTTTCGTGCCCTAGTGCGCGGCAACTGAATGCCTATATGAACCCCCCCTAAGAGAGCCATGACTGACTCGGAATACGGCAGTGTCTGGAAAGAGGACTAAACAAGCATAATGGCCACGGCGGTCTCATGAATGGTACACGCATCTCAAAAACAGTATAACGTCTCACGAATGATACATGTATATACATACACACACTTATGATCTGATGGGCGTCTAGGGGTAACATCTGGTTGGGGGAAACACTCCATTCTCGCTAGGGGGAAGCATATCGTAGACTCAGGGGATGCCCTCGCAACTCCAGCAGTTACGTTAGCACAAGCATCATCCGAAAATAAACAAAGTTGACGAGGTTTGTCCATAGCAGGTCGCGTATGCTGTTGTTATCCTTTGTGATGGATTTAGATACTTATGTATAAGTAACTTTACTATTACATAATGTACGTATGTCGTAGCTTGTCCTCGTCCCCTCGCGAAGCATTGTATTCCTCATCGAGCCCTTTGGGCTCTGTTATTATACTTAGGACGATTCTCTGGGTGCCGCTAGTTTCCATATTCGGCATGACGACCTTGGATGACCCCACTGTCATGCCGCATACTTAGCTTTGTGAGGTCTATCGTAGTAGACAGCGTTCGAGATGGATACAGTCTGTCGATCGCCGAATAAAGTTCGATGAATTGGCAATGCGATCAGTCGAACTCGACCAGACTACCCAGTATCGATAGCCGAGGTAGACACAACGTGACAGAGGCGCCGGATAATTGAAAGTTGTGTATCGCCACGGTGAATATATCTCAGTGGTGTCCCCTCCCCCTGAACTTCCGATCGCCCCTCCCACGCCACCGACCACCCCTCGCACCACCGAAGCGGTCGCCGCGTCCGCCGCCGAACTTGTCATCCCTGTCCCTGCGGCCACCAGGAAAATCGCGCATCTCCTCATCTCCACCTTCTTCCCTCCGGTCCCGTTCCTCGCGCACGACGTCGGCCTTGGCGATGGGCTTCTCGAGGTTCTTGTCCCAGCGTGGGTGAGCGCCCTCCTTGCAGGCCTTGCCGTCGGGGCAGAAGCCGGCGAGGTAGCAGGGGCACAGCTTGCGGCGGACGTGGCGCTTGCTACAGTTAGGGCCGAGGGGGCAGAAACCGCGGTCGTAGTGCGGGCAGGGGGGCAGCTTGCTGAGGGGGTCGATGTGCAGGTAGAGACACTCGTCGCCGTTGGAGCAGTAGCCGTTGCGCACGAAGAAATTGCACTCGGGCATCTTGCGCAGGTTGTACTCGTGCAGAAACTCGCAGCCTTCGCCCTTCTTGCACAGGGCGCGCAGCCAGTGCTTGCAGACGAGCGAGTTGTACGAGGCGTTGCCGGGCGGGGCGGACGGCGAGGGGGACGACGAGGTGGCGTGGCGGTCCGGGCAGTGGGCGCCGACGGGGCAGTGGCCGGCGAGGAAGGCCTTACATACGGGGCGGTTGGGCGAGTAGCCGTGGCCGTAGGTGCTGCGCAGGAAGGGCGAGAAGCTGAAGCTATAGCTCGGGGCGGTGTGGTCGACGATCTGCCGCGCGCCCGACGACGCCGTAGCAGCTGCCATGATCTGTTGTTTTGCTCTCTCCTTGATTTGTTTTCTGTGAGTTCCGTATCCGACTCTCTCTTACTGGGTGGATCTGTTGCGGCGGGGGCGGTAGACAGAGGAGTCGTCGAGCAGTGTTGAGGAAATGTTGCGATAACTTGAATGACGGGGTGGATTGATTATTTTAGATTAAGAAGATGCAGCTGGCGCGGGAAGCACCCGAGCATTACGCGGTGGGGCGAGATTGAGTTACCGGTACTAGACTAGTCTAGGGTAGTCAGGTACAAAATCCGGGGTAATATGGAACTATCGAGAATTATGTATTGCATGAATGCAAATAGGTACCTACCTATATGTACATGTAGGCACTTCTTAGATGTACTTTCCAAATATGGCCGGGTGTAATAGCAACTTGAACACTTCGTATTGGAACTGTTGGAAAGAGAGCGTCATACGTAGAATGGTAAATAGCAAGTACACAGCTGTTTGCAGCATTTCAGATGAACATGGGTTTGTGCTTCGTCTCATTTCCAATGCTGCCTCAAACTGTAGCTAATGGTGTTAATGATTAATGATTAATGATGTACGATGTACGTATTGAGGGGGGCCCCTTCCCGAAGTCGTTGCGGGGGACCGAAGCATTATCCCTGCAGAGGCTTGGCACTTCCAACCTCCCCGTCTCCGGGTGTCATCCGGTCCTTTGCACCCCCGACATTGATGTCACCACTGATCAAGCAGCTCTCCCACTCTTATATATACTTCCCTTAATATTCATAAAAAGCAACAGATATCTGTCATACATACTTACTTCCGATATCTAATCTCTCGACATCCTAGTCCTAGTGAGAGGCAGATGAGCTACAATTTATATTCTCATATAAGTCGACCTTCAAGGGACAATACCAATACAGACGAGAAGCTCGACGCCATTATTGGCATTTGATTCTGTACCATTACTCAGGACCGATACCTCTGGTCAGAGAAAACTGAGTCCTATGATGTCAGTCAGATGATCGTGTGCTCGATATTCTCTTGATGCTTGATGACGCCTACAGCGGCAACAAAAATGGACTTCCTCAGCAGGAATATGGACGGAATAACTTGGTCGCTGCTACCACACCGAATCATTAGCCTGTTCTACACCAAGTTAGAATACTGGTACGACCAGCTAACCCCGCTTTCTCGGATCGTCTTTATATCGAGCATTCTCACATCCTCAGCTCTCACTCTCTATGGCTCCCTATACCTCAAGAAACGTCGCAGAGAGACGGTACGAGCGACAGCCCTACTCGCCGTCATGCTCATCACCCTCGCCGCTCTTATACTCTCGCAGTCACTGTCATCGTCTGCTGAACTCGGTGAGCGAGACGATGTTGCTGTCGTTCCGAATATTCATGACCCGAACGCCGTGGACCCTCAATCTGTGTGTCCTGGGTACAAGGCGTTGAACGTGGCCGAAACATCCCTCGGCTTGACCTCCGACCTGGTCTTGGCTGGGGACCCTTGTAATGTCTATGGCACTGACGTCGAGGCCCTGAGTCTCATCGTTGAGTATCAAGCAGCAGACAGGCTTCATATTGAGATCCTACCCAAGTATATCGGCCAAACCAACCAGTCATGGTTTATCCTCCCCGAGGCTCTAGTGCCAAAGCCCAAAGCCGAGGTCGACGTCACACCAGAAGGTGACCTCGACTTCTCATGGAGTAACGAGCCGACCTTCTCGTTCAGGATCACGCGGAAGAGCACAGGCGATGTTCTATTCACAACAGAGGGCTCTCAGCTTGTCTATGAAGACCAATTCATCGAGTTCAAGTCTACCTTACCAGAGAACTATAACCTATATGGGTTAGGGGAGACCGTTCACAGCTTCAGATTAGGGACTAATCTCACAAGTACGTGTTGCTTCTCTGCGTGAGAGTGACTACTGACTGACTGTTTTAGGGACGCTGTATAATGCAGACGTCGGCGACATCATTGACGCGAACTTATATGGTTTCCACCCAACTTACCTTGACACTCGATATTTTGAGGTTGATCAGGATGGTAAATCAATCTACGCAGCACGTCCCGTCGATAAGTCAGTCCAATACAAGTCATTTACGCATGGTGTGTTTCTACGGAATGCGCATACACAGGAAATTCTGCTGAGGGACGAGGGCATCGCCTGGAGGGCACTCGGTGGCACCATTGATCTATACTTCTTCGAGGGCCCGACCCAGGACCAGGCTACCAAATCATACCAAAAGAGCGCCATTGGGCTTCCTGCGATGCAACAGTATTGGACGTTTGGATACCATCAATGTCGGTGGGGCTACCAGAACTGGTCTGTCGTCCAAGGAGTCGTCGACAACTTCGCTAAGCATGAGATTCCTCTCGAAACAATTTGGAGTAGGTTGTCATCCGCTGGAGCTTCGTACATGGCATTAACTTGGTTGTAGATGATATCGACTACATGAAGGCCTACCGGGATTTTGAAAATGATCCGGATCGCTATCCGTATGATAAGGGTCTCGAGTTTCTGGAAGAACTCCATGAGAAGGACCAGCACTACATCCCAATCATAGACGCTGGAATCTATGTGCCTATACCCGGCAATCAGAGTGATGAGTATCCTTCGTTTGACCGTGGACTTCAACAGAACGCTTTCGTGTCGAATCCTGATGGGTCACTATACGTAGGACAAGTCTGGCCTGGATACTGCAGTGCGTATGTTCTTAGAATAATTCAATCATCTCGTACTAAACAACCACAGCCTGGGCCGATTGGATTGGTGCGTTATTTGGAGGAGCTATGACGAACCAATGGTGGATATCTGAGGTCACCGAGTATCATAAGAAGATCCCTTTCGACGGCATCTGGATCGATATGAATGAAGTATCATCCTTTTGCCTAGGTAGTTGTGGTAGTAGCGAGAGATATTATGGCCTCACGGGCTTAAAATCCTCGTCTTCGGCCACGGGAGAGTCAGCAGTCACCGATACTCGCGACGTCGAATTCCCTCCTTATGTGGTCAACAATTACCATGGTGAGCTTGGCGGCCATACTATGGGTTCTAATGCGACGCATAGTGATGGGACTTTGCAGTACGATTTCCATAACGTTTGGGGGCACCAATACTTGAACGCGACGTACTATGCCCTTTTGAACATCTCTCCAAAAAAGCGGCCGTTTATTATCGGACGTTCTACCTTTGCAGGTTCTGGTAGACTTGCCGGCCATTGGGGGTGAGTTGAAACAGTCCTTTATGCATACCTAGCGAGTCTAAACAGGACATCAGTGGTGATAATTACTCGAATTGGCCGTATCTCTACTTTTCCATCCCACAGGCGCTATCGTTCTCCTTATACGGCATGCCCATGTTTGGTGTCGACGCGTGCGGGTTTACCGGAAACGTTACCGAGGAGCTCTGCAACCGGTGGATGCAGCTGTCGGCCTTCTTTCCCTTCTACCGGAACCACAACGAGATCCACGCCATCTCACAGGAGCCGTACCTATGGCCCTCTGTAATCGAAGCAAGCAAGATGGCGATGGAGATCCGCTATGCCCTGCTGCCATACATCTACACGACGTTCTACCTGAGTCACTCTACAGGATCGACCACGATGCGCGCTCTGGCATGGGAATTCCCCGACGAGCCATGGCTCGCGGATGCAGATCGTCAATTCATGCTTGGTAGCTCGATCCTAGTTACGCCTGTCCTCGAAGAAGGTGCGACAACCGTCGACGGCGTGTTCCCTGGTGTCGGCTCAGGCACGGTCTGGTACGATTGGTATACCCAGACACGCATAACAGTCGTGGAGGCCGGACAGAACGTAACAATCGAGGCGCCACTCGGTCACATCCCTTTGTACGTGCGTGGTGGAAGCGTAGTACCCATGCACGAGGCAGGATTAACCACCGCAGCCGTGAGGGCGAGCCCGTGGTCATTACTCGTAGCACTAGACACGAAAGGAGAAGCGAATGGCGGGGTGTATATCGACGATGGCGAGAGTGTGGACCCCGAAGCCACGGCTTGGGTTGATGTGAGTTGCGCACGTGTCTGTGTCGCATATTTTACTGACTTATTCACTAGTTCTCCGTTTCCGAATCGGCGCTCACAACAACGCTGTCTGGCGACTACAAGGATGGAAATCCTTTGGGTTACGTGACGATTCTTGGCGTTGAGGGAGATGTATCTGAAGTCACGTTCGGCGAGACGAGACTCGACGGCCAAAGCTGGCATTTCGATTCCGCATCGCGGGTTCTCAGAGTAGACGGATTGGAAATACTTACTGAGAAAGGGGCCTGGATTTCTGATTGGACTTTGAGCTGGTCTTGAGAAATGAGACGGTAGCATGCAGCGCATCGTGTGTATCGTGTCACAGTACGCAATGGTAAAGGGATATCATTCTAAGATTTGGTAGCAAATTTCGCCTCTGGGTTTCATCAACTGGACGGACTAGCCTCCATGCATACGACGGAGTACAGGACCCACCTTCGGTGCCAAAGCATTGGTTAACAAGCTAATCCAGCATTACAGCATCGTCTATATTACACCTTCGAAGCTGCCAGCCAAGCATCAGTCATGGTAATAGTGAGAAAGATTATCAAACACTTCGTTTTCATATCGCATATATCTTGCTTGCTCATATGTCAGTTCCTACCACACGATCAGACAACATAATCTGTCAAGAGTTTCGTACAACTAAATGATTGCTGAGTATTTCCTTGATACACCGCTGATGCGATGACTATATTATGTAGACGTGAAGTGATGTTTTGAACGTCGTGATTATGTAAGTTAAATGTCTCTTAAAAGATACTGTAGCGTAGACTAACCTAACTAGACTAGCCGACTGATTTATAATCTCTGCAGGGGTGAAAATGGAACGCTGGTACTGTTATTTCGAATCGGAGTGTCGGGACCCACCCATTTCCACATAGTGTGCAACACACAATCTTTGGGCCTCACCAACAATAGCATTTTTTTACTTGTATAACACTTTAATTAGCTTTTAATTAATTCAAAAACTACGTTTTTATACTTTAAATAGCGTTTTTTGTTTACAAACGTGTTTTTTGCGCTTTAATCGCTTATTTAGCTTAAAAACGCGCTTTTAAGCTAAAAACGCACTTTTAGTTTAATTTAATTAAAACTATTAAAATTAACAACTTTGTAGCTTTTGCAATTAAAGCTTTTAATTTATAGCTTTTACAATTAAAGCTTTCGATTTATAGCTTTTTTAATTAAAGCTTTTAATATTAAGCCCTTATATTTAAAGCTTTTAATATTAAGCTTTTGCGTTTAAAGCTTTTAATATTAAGCTTTTACAATTAAAGCTTTCGATTTATAGCTTTTGCAATTAAAGCTTTTAATATTAACGTACTTGTAGCTATAGCTTTAAAAGCCCTCGATTTTAACGTACTTATAGCTATAGCTTTAAAAGCTTTTAATTTTAACGTATTTATAGCTTTAGCTTTAAAAGCCCTCGATTTTAACGTATTTGCAGCTTTAGCTTTTAAAGCTTTTAATTTTAACATATTTGCAGCTTTTACAATTTATAGCTTTTTAAAATAGCTACTAGCAACTAATTAACACTACTTTAATAATCGAATTTGCTAGCAATAATTATCGAAAAAAACTAATTAACTATAAAAATTGCTGCTTAGCTTACTTGTAATAAATAAACTATATAATGCGCAAAAAAGCAGTACGCGCTATAAAGTTATACCGATTAGTTTTAAAAGTTTTAAAATCGGTTTAACGCATTAAAGCTATTTTTATAAGCTATAAACTTATTAATTAAAAAGTTAAAAGTTTATTTTAACTTATATTTTAATAAAATATAGTAATTTTTAGCTATATAGTATAATATATACGTTGTTATTAATACAATTTTAAAGCATTTAAAAAAGTATAACTAGTTATAAAAAAAGCTAAAAATTAAACTAGTATAACAAAACTTAAACAAATAAAACTATTATACGTATTAAACTGCGCTTTATAAATTTAATAAGTTTGTTTTTGTTAATAAATTTAGTATTAATAAATAAAACGTAAATTAACAATATAAATAAACGCTAAAAAGTTATACTTTTTTTATTTTAAAGCTTTTTAAATAAAAAAACCGGTTTAATATATTGTTAGCAATTATAATAAATAGCATTTTAAATAAAGCAACGCTTATATATTAAAGCTTAACTAATACTAAAAGCTTTAAAATATAGCTTTAAAAAAAAGTACTACTACTAATAAATTTATATTTATAGCTTAAATTAATATTAATAATAAATAACGCTAGTTTTTACTACTTTAAAGCTATTTACGCGTTAAAATTATAGCTAAATATTAAAATATAGTATTTACTTTTATATTTATTAAATTTAAACTTTATTAAAGCTTTTTTTAGTATATTAAAAGCGTATATTAAGCAGCACACTAAATAAAAAATTAACAACTTTGTTAATAATAACAATTTTAGCTTCTTTTTTTATACTTGTGTTAAAAAGGTTAAAAATTAAGCTAATAAAATATAAAAGCATTTTAAAGCTGTACGCGCTAGTTATAACTTTAAAAAATAGCTTAATTTATATATATTAGTAAATATTTTTTAGCAAAACTAGTTTTTATTTTTATATTTAGCTTTTAATGTTATACTTATTTTTTACGCCCGGTTATTTTTATTTTTATATTTAAATTTGTTAAGTAAAAAAAAGTATAATAGCAGTTAAAAAAACAAGTTAGTTAGCAGCAAAAAAAAAAAGCTAGTTATTAAAAGCAATACTATTATATAATAACGTTAATAAATTTTAATTTAACTAGTTTATTGTACTTATTAAATGTTTATTATAGCTATATTAATAAAATTAATAAAAATAAAAAAATTAAAAGTTGTTTAATTTCGGTATTTTTGCATAAAATATTTTTATATTTAGCTTTTGCTTTTAAAAAAGCTGTAGCAAAATAACATAGCTTAATATATATATTAGCAAGCATTTTACAATTTTTGAACTAGTTATTAAATATTTAGCGTATATTATATAAACTAATATTATATAATATAAAACTGTTTTTTAGTACTAAAAACACGTTTAAAGCTACGTTATATTGTTTAATAAACTATTTAAGCAAGTTAACACGTAAATTTTAGCTGTTTTTATTTATTTTTAATAGCAAAAAGCTTTATATTAATAGGTTAAACAGCTTAAACTATACGTTTAAAGCTAATAAAAATAGCATATAAAAAAGTTAATAAGCTATAACTTTTAAAAATATATAGCTACTAAAAAAAGTGCTTATATAGCTAGCTTTTAAAAATATATAGCTATTTAGCACGCTGCTAATAAAACTTTATTATATATAGCTTTTTTAACAAAAATAGCTTTAATATATATTTAAATAAAGCTGTTAATAGCTTAATTTAGCAGTAATAGCAGCATTTATTATTTTTAGGCCGAAATAAATGTAAAAGTTGCTAATATTTAATAAATTTATATTTATAGCGTTATTTTTATGCTGCTTTAATAGCTACAAAAGCTTTATACTACTTAAAATTGTATTTTATAGCTATTAAATATTATTATTGCTTTTTAATATAACGTTTTACTAGTTTTTTACGTTATTATAGCTAGCTTTTCGAGCTATATAAGTTTACTAAAGTTTATTTAGCAAAATAAGCAGCAGCGTTTTATAAATAGCTTTACTTTTTAAAATAGCAATAGTTTATATTTATAAACTGCTGTTAATAATATAATAATAGTATAACTTTTTTACGTAATAAAATAAAACGCTAAAGCTAACGTAGTTATAATATTGCTTGTTTAACGTACAAACAAAATGTTTTATAAGTTAAATATACTTAAGCTATAATTGCTATATTTTGCTGTTGTTAGTCCGCAGTATTATTTAAAGCATTAACTTATAATAAAACATGTAAAATTAACTTAAACGTATAAAAAGCGTTAATGTTTATAATAATAGTTAAAACAGCAATTTTTGCTTTAAAACGAAAAGATTTTTAAAAAGATTTTTAAAATCGAAAGTTTAAAAAAGCGTTTTTTGTTTAATATTAAAAGTTAAATGTTATAAAAATAATAAAATTAATAGCAAAAGTTTTTTAAGTGCACTTATTATTATAATTTTTTATTTAAAATATATTAGTGTTATACTATATTAAATATTATAGTAATAACATTTAATTATTATAGTAATAATATTTTAGTACTTTAAACTTTACTAAAAATAAATAAGGTTTAAAGCAACTAAATATTACTACTATTTTAAATATATAATACTGTTTATAATTAAACATTTAATAATGTATATTATACTGTTATTTAAGTAGCTGCTAAAAAATATATTAAATTTTAATATGCTTATTAGCAACCACTCGTATATTTTTAAGTTAAACTATAAAACTAAACATAATTGCTTACTTACTTTTATAAACTTTTTTGTTATGCTTATAAATATATTTAGCTTTGTTTTTTTAGTGTTTTTAAGCTTATACATATATTAAACGCTTAAAAAAATAAGCTTTAAGCTTTCGAAAAATTTAGCGAAATTTTCGCTATTTAAACAGCTTATTTTGTTTAATTTATAAAACTTTAATATAATAATATATGTAGCTTTTTGTTTAATAGTTCAAAAACTTAATTTAACTTTAACGCAATTAATACGGAAAGTATATAGCTTTTCGAAAGTTTTTACAATATATGCTTTTATGCGGGCTAATATAAAGTTTTTTAAAGCATTAATTTTAATAATATAATATTAGTTAACATAGTAAGCAAAGTTGTTTAAATTAAAAGTTATAATAATATAACGCTTTTTGTATAAAATATAAATTTTTAAAATTTTTTTATTTATTATTAGCTTAATCGCTTTCGAAAAGTTAACTTTTATTAAAAAAAACAATAATAAGTTTAATAGCAACAAAAAAAAAGCAAAGTTAGCAGTAAAATTAACAATAGGATCGCTTAAAAAATTAAAGCTTTCGGAAACATTTAAAAGCTTAAAATTAATAGTAGCAGTAGTTAAAAATACGTTAGTTTTAGTTTTTAATAGTTGTTTGCGCTGCTAGCAATGCATAAATGCTTGTTTTATAAGCTTTTTTTTTTAATGTTTTAATAAGTATAAAGTTAGCTTTCGATTTGCTTGCTTTTTTAGTACTAGTAGCTCGTTTAATAATAGCGCTTTTATACGATCCGTTGTTGCGTTTATTAACGCTTTTTGTACTTTTAGCACTTTTAGCAGCTTTTATAGCCCGTTTTATACTTTTCGGAAGCATTTTTTATAGCAATATTTCGATTTTTTCGTTTGCAAAATTGTTAAACTATACAATTGTAGTATTAAACCTAGTTTTAGCAAATAAACGCGGTTAAACATAACTTAGCTAGCTTTTATTTTGCAATATTAATTAAAACAAACAATAAAACAGCTTAAGCAAAAGTATAAGCAACAGCAAAAGTAATAATAATAGCAACAAAAAATAAACAAACATAAATAGCAATATAGTTAATACTTTAAATAATAACTATAGTAGTTTAATATAGCTAACTATATTTTTTAGTTAGTAAATATACGTTTAAATATAAATATATAGCTTATATAAATTTAATAGCAATCCGGCAGCTTTTATAGCTTTTAAAGTGTTAAAAGTGCTTTTTAAAGCTTTTTAAAGCATTTAAGCTATTTATAACACTAAAAATAGCTTTAATTGTTATAATTTAAGCTTTAATTTATGTTTATTAAGTGTTTTATAAGTAAAAGAATGCTATTGTTAGTAAAGCCCAAAGATTGTGTGTTGCACACTATGTAGAAGTGGGTGGGTCCCAACACTCCGATTCGAAATGACAGTATTAGTTTACTCACTTTCCAGCAAAGCAATCTAAATGAAGTCAACTAACATTGAGCTTGTCTCAAAGTCTCCATCATGCCGCGGCCGTTGAGATCTTCCTGCGATCGATGCCATGCTCAGAAACTGAAATGCCCAAAGGAAGTCGGAAGCGCATCATGTTCACGTTGTCTAAAGGCGGGATCCAACTGTGTCTTTAGCCCAGCTGGACCGGCTTGGCGTCGCTCATCAGGCAACATTGCTTGCCAAAGTAACGCCTTACTGCAGCAAAATTTACAACAAGGAGATGGCAACCTTGACCTTCACCTGACTTGGCCACCATTGTTTGATATCGGCGATTTGCCAGTGGCTAATATAGATTATGTTTCGCCGCCTATATCAGATCCGACACTGGATGCGACACCGCAAGATCCTAGGTCGGCCTGTGTACGTCAGCTATCAGCCATAGCTGTCGAGATACACGATGTATCAGTTGAACTAAGGCCAGCCGCGAGCATGCACCTGTCCAAGGGGGCTGATTTTGAGGAGTTCTACTCCCAGCATGTTATTCAGGTCTCGCACTCTCGATGCATCGAGCAGCTGTTCACCCTCGCCCAGCGTCTAATTGATCTGTACCCAGATGCTCTGCGCCTATTGACTGACGGATCTCGTCCACACTGGGGAGAAGATTGCCAAGACCCGGATTGCTTTCACAACTCGGACACACTAGAAGAATTCAACAATGTGTTCAGTGAAACAAATCCGACTCGCTGCCCAATTGACATGTTCCTCCTTCAACTGCTCGCAGTTTGCCATGAAGGGGTCTCGGACGTCCTGGATTACATCGTCGGGGCCACCAAATTCTGCGCAAAGATCACCGCGGCATCCCCCGACCCGATTCAACCTCGACTGCACATACCCGAACTCCGCGTAGGCAACTTCATCGCCTCGGCGGCATCGGCCTCCTCGATGCAGGCCACCTTGTTTTCTCACATAACTGCAGTCCTAATGGGGAATGCTAAGTTGTTGCGGAGAACGGTTGGAGATGCATTAAAGGAAACTGGCTCGGCGGATAAGAAAACAAGAATGACGATACTCCAGTGTGAGCTCCTCGAGGAACGCAGTCAGCTCCACGCGGAACAATTCGTTCGAATTCGAGACGGTTTGACGAGGTGCGCCTACATTAAATGAAACTGATCATGAGAACGAACGCAGCTTGTTCCTACCATACTCAGCCGATAGACTATCTCGAATCTAATTCGACTACGAGCAACAATGGGCTTGTTATCGAAGTCTTTGAATCAGCTAAGGCATTGCTAACATGCCCTTCGATGAGTCGGCCGCTCGCTTTGTTACTATGTACGATTCAATAGACAATGGTTTTTGTTACCGTTTCCTTTAATGCGATCCCTATTAGGTAGTTTAAAACGCCTGGCTTCCGATGAGCCCCCCCAAGCCCCTAGAGAAACAGCCATCAAGACAATTTCTACTACATATGTTTGAATTTTTAATTATGAAACCATCTACAGAACTCCGAGAAGCGATTAACAATGATACTAAGCCAGGGGTTTTCGAATTTCGGCCACAGAAGCGGTACGGCTCTCTCCCGTTACCAAGGCGGGTGATTTGTGTATCACGGGAGAAGCCGTACGTGCCTGTTGAAATACCCACACGAAGCATCTCGCTGGAATCTAGAATAAGCGGCCGTCATCATGACAGGTCCCGACTTCTTTTAGAATGCTGGCCGGAACCTATTACCCAAGGATTCAGCACTCCCATCACACCACGAGGAGAAGGCTACGATAGTGACGAGGAAGACAAGTGGAACGGGGTCCCGATCCGCTATTCCCACGGTCAATGCCGCCCGTTCCAAAAATCGATGAGGCACAAGGTAGAGGCCGATTTTCTACGCCTTAAGCAGTCCTACGAGGGGCTCTCCGCGACGCTGTGCAAGTGGGAGAGCCGGTACATGGAGGGCCGGAGGCTCTTTCTCAAGACGATGGGGCTCGACTGGACGGAGCCGCAGTGGACACAGTTCCTATTCACTGAGAAGTCCTTTTTCGACCTCCAGGACAAGCTCTTCGCCTTGCAAGACAAGATGGAGCGTAAAACTACACAGATGTATCTATTCATGGAGCATGTCGGTCCATCTTTGAATAGCGGTGTCTGGCTGCGGGAGGAGGCCACGCTCTGGTCCCTGGAAGGGGCGGCTGAGCAGAAGGCGAGGCGTGGCGAGTATCCTGTGCTAGAATGGCGCGGAGTTGATTACAATGTAACGGAGCGGACGTACGAGCACTATGAGAACTTTTCGTCGCTGGCATAAGTCACGATCTTATCCCTCCTGCAATTCCTTTTTATACATGCGTACGAGTAACCCGTGAGGACTCGGCCCCGGCTGTATGATCAGTATATTTTGTCATCCTAAAATCCAGCAACTGGATGTCATGATGCTACTAATCTTATATAATAGATTTCATGCCTTGTTTAGATATTTGACTAGTCAAATCTGCGGCTATAACTCTCGCAGACTGTCTAAACTGTTCGTTATATTTAGCGGTGATGTGACTATTTTGTCATGCACTACTGATAACTATAAGTAGTGTAGTACTTCCATTGAACACAATGCATATACTTGGTTTTTATCAATTAGCTAAGAGATCAGCAGGTAGCTCTATATGTCATCTTTCATCGTTTACATCCCCTTGCTCGCTATTCAAGTTGATGATGTGAACTGTGAAATGATAAATGTATAGAATAGGTTGGGTATATCCAAACTGCAAACACCACGCCCCTAAGCGCACTAAGTTTTCCAATACTAGTCAACGTAATATTGTCGTTGATACTTATCCGTATAGTATATTATCGAGGTCCTTGTATTTGAACACCTATTGTGACTGGAGTAGTCATGGTTCGTCGTATAGCCGGCGTAAGAGAAATGGCCAGAGCTGGACGCATAGCCGTAGTGTGACGCGTGAGACCCTCTGATACGAGGTGCGCACTGGTTGTATGAAATATCCGTTCCGATGCATCGCAGATACAATACATGTTCTAGGAATCGATGTGATAGTGACCCCCTCCCTAGCCGTCACTTTTGGTTTTTGACCTAGCATTTTCCAGGACCGTTGCCACTACTCTTTTTGCTGCGTCCCCCACCATTACCAATACCCCGGCGATCGTTTTCGTAAAGAGAATCCCAGGCAGAAGGTGTTGTGAATGGGGCATTATACATTTGCTTATACACGTTGAAGACGTGATCATCAACGGTTGCGTAGTCGATGGCATATCGCTAACATAGTTGAAAACCTGAACGACTAGCTGACAGCTACTATCAGAATTGTGCGGACTGCAAATAGAGTCATTGTACAAATAATTGCTGGGTATAAATACGATGGGTATTGTATTTCTTGCATATTGTAGGCTAATGCATCCCTTATTCCTGGCTTGCAGGTTGATAATCAAAGGCCTGCGGCTTTCTTTGCTTTATACGATCCTCCGTCTTCAGCTGGTGCCCAGTTACTTTATCCTAGCTTGAAGTCTTTTTTCCTCGCCCTTAGGATAAAGCCGAAGCATCGGAGATTCATGGGCTATTATTAAAATAGCATAACTCTATTGGCCCCTCCAATCCCTCTGTCAAGAAATACACAGAGTGGACATTTTTTGGTCTACATCGAGCAGCCGACATAGAGAAGTTCTGACGGCGAGACGGTTCGATGCATCATCCTATCACCCGACTGGGCCTCGGCTACAGTAGTATGGACCGTTAGAGCACCCCCAACCCAAGCCAAGGCATATACGTAGCCGTCTTCAACCAACGTGCTGGGCCGCTATTAATATAGATGATAAAATATGGGGTAACCGTATCTCTGGGGACCCCATTTCGGTTGATTTATCTAGATTGCGAGCAATATAAGCTCCTTCGCTGACTGGCTGCACAGCCTGCAAAGCATTTTAACCGCCGGGTTGTCACCACTGACGATCTCCCGTCTGTCCAATTTGAGCTGCTTCTAGTCGTCATTAGACATGAGTGATTTCCTCGGCAATGCGCTTGATCCATAATCTGCACCTGCTCGGTAGCCTGCGCAGAACATATTGGGAGATATAATAAGAAAGAGGACAAGCTCTCGAGCATGATGTGTGTACTACTCGGCAGGATTTTGCATTCGCTAGAACTCGTTAAGCTGAGAACGATTACATTGTCAAGATGCAGATGCTCGCTGGCCTTCTTGCACTCGCCTCGGTAGCTCAGGCTCACTGTAATAAAGCTCCCTGCAATTGGAGTGGGAGACTCAGTGCTTACATATTCTCTAGACACATTCCCAGCGTTGATCGCCGGCAGCGCGGCAACTAGCAAGTGGGAATACGTGAGGAAGACCACCAACTACCAGAGCAATGGCCCAGGTATGTAACAGATCGTTGTGTAGAGCTCTTCCAGCATATGCCAAAGCTACCTCATTCCCCCGTCCTACGACCCCCCTCACTAACACCGTGCGTTATAGTTCCGTCCGTGACCTCGGATCAGTTCCGATGCTATCAACTCGCCTCAGGCAACGAAGACGCGAAGACGATGACAGTCGCAGCCGGTGACACCGTAGGCTTCACAGCCGACGCCTCGGTATCACACCCCGGTGTTCTTCAGTTCTACATGGCAAAAGTGCCGGCGGGCCAGACAGCCGACTCATGGGACGGCTCCGGGGCGGTGTGGTTCAAGATTTTCTCACAAGGTCCTAACATCGGCCCCAGCGGGCTGACTTGGCCCAGCCAGGGAGCGAGCCGGGTGACCACGAAGATTCCCCCCTGCATTCCGATGGGTGACTATCTGCTTCGCGTTGAGCACATCGCCCTTCACAGCGCTAGCGCTGCGGGTGGCGCTCAGCCGTACGTGTCCTGCGCCCAGCTAAAGGTCACCGGAGGCGGCAGCAAGACGCCGACGAACTTGGTTTCGTTCCCTGGCGCTTATCAGCCGACAGACCCAGGCTTGATGATCAACATCTACTATCCTGTTCCCACCTCCTACACGCCACCCGGACCTCCTGTATTTACTTGCTAGATAGACAAGTCAGGATCAGAACAAGTCACGTGAATACAATCATATTCACACAAATCATGTGCGGCAATAAATTCTAAAGTGTTGGGTTGTCTAACTCATAAACAACTTAGTCCTCGACATAAGCATGCACGGGAGAGAGAAGCCAATCTAACATTAGGGTGCCATATGTATATATTTCGAATTATATAATAAGAAGTCCATTCTCGAGTCAAATTTGTAGCTATGTCCCAGCCTCGCAGTTCTCAAAGCGAGGCGATAAGACCTGTCATCCAGTCCACTTTCCAGCACTACCACGGTTGTGATTCTAAGCCCTTGATCCAAAAATTTAGTCGGTGGTGGCATCGAAGGACAAGAAAGTGGATGCATTGCCAGCCTCGTCTTCGTCTTGCTTGATGTTGTTATTAAGCTTCGTCTGCTCATCATCCAACTTGTCCTGGACATCCTCGCCCTGAGCAGTCTGGGCTTGAAGTTTGAGGATCGTGGCGGTGAGCTTCAAGACCTTGTTCTTTATCTTGCCGCGCTGAAGAGCATCCGCCTCCTCTCCGGACGCAGCATCGATGGCAGTGTTGAATGCTTCATCCTCGGCATCGTTGCAAATCTGGTTGACTGAGTTGAGGAAGTCGAGATCATCTTTATCGACATTGGCCAGGTCATTCAAGTCCAGTGCGCTGAAGACGGCCATTGCCTCATTCTGGGCATTCCCTGCTACGCCTCCCGAGATGGAAATATCGTTGTAGGTCTGCTGGGTAAAAACGCCGGCTTGGACAAGAGCTGCGCAAGCAGCGATCAAGCTGAGAGTGAAACGCATTTTGAAATTGTGAGATGTGCGTGCGTGGAATGTGGAAAGATCTGCGAGTATTGGTGCTGAATCGTCAACGATTGAGCAGCTGCTGGAAAAAGGAGAGTTGGCAAATTAACCCGAGTAATGGCAAGAAATGAAAGACAGCACAGCTGTATAAATTGATGAAGGGGAAAATGTGAAGACAGGAATGATCGATGTGTGATGAGAAAGAAAGTCTGATAGATGTGGACGGGAAAGTCGATGATCTTATATGATCGGATCTCCTTAGGTCCAGCAAATCACCCAACACTATCGTGGACACGAATCATTGATCATCGTTCGTTACCGGGATATGAAGCTCTCGCCAAGAGACGTGTTAACCGAAGACTCCATTATACTATGTAGGATGTCAAATATCTGTAAGAGGTTATGGGTGGCACTACCCCTTTGAATTGTGGTAACGGAGTATTGTTCGTTAAAGCGGTAACTAGTGAGTGGAACAAGTCAACAGTGTGATTCCTGCCCCCAGCGGCACGTTAAGGCTCTTAAGCTGTCATCCCATATACTAAGTAGACTTCACTAGGCGCCATCTTGCAGCAGGGTATATATCCCAATTTCGGCACGCTCCGCAAGTGCATTGTCTCATCTTCCCTGCCCTCGGACTTCGTGTACACACTCTGGCACAAAAAACTGGATGTAGAGGTAACTGCCAAGGCCTAATGTCCCTGGCCAGCTCAGACGAGTACTCCCTTAACACCCTTACCCACACACCAATGAAACGACAGGGCTCCCCCCCTGTTGAGGTGGCTCGCTATATAACTATCCCCGGAAATGGGATTTGATACAACTTAACATATAGGTATAATGAGCGCCATACTCGGTCTGTCGCTTAGGTAGGAAATTCACCCGCCCCTCGGGGAGAAGCTGGCCGAAACGAGTATCAATGGTTCATCCAATTCGTGGATAGCCGATTGTTTGGGCAACCGCCAACATAAGTACCATCTCTTCGTGTAGAACCCCGAACTCCCCAAAAGTAGGCCAATGGCAGACAATCGGCAAAGCTATCGCGAGAGCGACTGATCACTTTACAGTTCGCTAACCTTAGAATGTCAAGTGTCCCGAGCGTTTAATACCTGGTATCTCGGTTTTAGTACAGCGAAGTTGATATCCTAATTTGTTGCCCATAGCCGGATTCTGCCCATCGGTACAAATTTCAAGGCCTCCTAGCCCATCCGATATTCTTGGCCAGTTAGATCCAGTCCTAATTCGTTTCGGATGTTCTCGAATGTTGATCTACGTTACACGTTCACTTTACACTCTTCATAGCTAAGTTGACTTTGTGGTGCCATCGATTTTCTCAATCGACCTTGACCTAGATTGCCAGTCGTGACGTGTCATAAAGTTTGTAAGTGCACTACAAAGAGCTTTCTATATACAGACCACTTTAGCCATGAACGTGTTCCAGGGCAATTTGTGCAACACCGGGCGTTCAAGACATACCCTAAATTTCAGTAACAGTAGAGAGACGTACTCACACAACGCGGTCAAATCTCCGTGATTTAGCCTTCACTGAATAACGACCTAGGGGCCACCAATGGTGATATAAAAATGTCGACCCGCCCACACAATATACATCTCATAAAAGCATCGAGTAATGTGTCATAGCGGTAGAGAAAACATAACGAATAAGGAATCCGAAGCCTTGAAAGCATTTATCAATAATAGTAACAAGACACGAGCCTTGGCACAGCTTTATTTCTTGCTCTAGTAATCACAAGCCACTCCCTCCCCGTTTTCCGTTTTCTTTTACAGAGTACGGCACTTGGCTGAATCAGGTGAGTACATTGATATGACATTCGAAGCCCTGCGATAACCCGTGGCGTCGTCATGACTTAAATGTCACCACGTGATTTAATTGGCTTTTTCACTACTATCGGCGCTCGAGGTTGTGGATCGTAACTATCCCCGCGTCCTGGTTCTGACACGAGCGGTATGCTTGCATTGCTCTAAAAGCTCCTCCTAGCATATGAGGTTAGCAGATGTAACTTGAGGGTTAAGAAACCGTATGTAATGCTCTTACCATGTTGATGTAGACGTCTGGGTCAGTCCAAATGTGATGTTTATTGCTCGCCGTCTAAATCTAGTAAGCATGTGTTAGGTCAAAAGAAAGAACGAAGACTATACCCTAAACGTAAAGTTTCCTTCGGGGAGGTAATAATATAAATAAGCCTCGATGCGCTCCCTACAATACGGGCTGGCGGGGAATTTTCTTTTATGGATGCCGCCCTCCAGTTTAAATTGCACCCTGTCCATATTGAGTTGCAAGGTTCTCGGAAGACCAGATCCTCAATGTTAGGCCGTCTTTCGCTGAAAATCTTCGTGCTTCTACCAGTGTGATGGGAGTCGTACTGGGCGTTGATTCATATACCCACTATGTCAGTAGGATGAGAAGGCCTTTTTATATACACTATGCGCCCTATACATTGTACCATTCGTGTTATGACATGGCTTCTTGACAGGCGTCTGTGGCTTTTTTGTGAGGGCTTAAAGGTAGTGACAAGAAACCTCCCTTGAAAGGCACTTATCGGGCGACAAGACCGGGACTTGCAGCCCTGATGTTGGGCCTTCATTCTGTGTATTCACATGACTCCTTAGGTTCTACAACTTTTCGGTCTAGTCCTTGAACACCGGCACTCTCGTATCCCTTAATGTAAATTTTACAATTGACTTGTTGGCCATGGTTTAACGAGTAACAGTTGGAATGGTAGTGTAAAGTTTCATACTTCTAGAATATACTTAGAACTGGTACAAGGGTGACGCTAATAGTGTCAAAGTTTGCTTCCACTAACTGAGAACATGTGAGCAGAGCCATCTATCAAATTTGAGGTCTACAGTTCTCTTTGGGGTACCTCTCACCTCTATGATTTCGTCTCTAGCTCTCTTGTTGCTGCTATGAACTGGCGATTTGCTGTATATATACCAGCTGGTTCTGGTGTGGGGGGTTCAGTTGTATTACAGACGCACGTGTCGTGGAAGCCCTTAATTCGTTCACCCTGTCAGCAAACATTGCGATATCTAGTTTAGATAAATCAAGTGTCTTCAAAATCAGTCACGAGAAGTCTGCAAGGGGGTCGTTTGTAAGCACTCTGGCACCTCCTTACGTAAACCAGCACTCCATCAAAATCATAATATCAATATATGTATGATCAGAGAGAAGATCAGAGAGCTTTGACTTCACCTTACATCGGTAATATATTAGTAGACCCGTTTCTCTATGTTTTGAGTAACCGTTCAATCGAAATAGTATGTTGACGGATATCTATAAGTCGATCCTGATTGCCTCCTACTACAACTATACATATCTACCATCTTCATACACGCAATTCATATTGATAAGGATATTCCCTTTCGTAGAATTATCTATTAATCTGGAGACGCAACCGGCTTCCATGGCTGCCCGGTTCGTCGCATATCCAAGGGTCAATCATAGAGGTGTCTATCTAGCCGTTGACGCGCTATAAAAGCAGTATATCCGAATGCATTGCACCGCAGTACTCTGGTATATACTACCCGCATTGGGTTGTAAACACTACGAGAAGATGTCATACGCTTGCTTACGTCGCTCGAGCTACATATTTCGTGTGGACAGTAAGTCGCCCATTGTGACAGTAACAATTAATCGGCTTGGGTTCGGAGCAGCGTCCTGACAGCAGCTGAGAGACACACTAAGACAGCTTGATATCCTACGACCACCGTTGCAAAGTTCAGTCCGTGAATGGCGAAGCTCGATACCGCCGATCTATCATAAGCTTAAAAAGACTCCCTGGTTGGTTCTACCCAGGGCACGAAGGTCAACACACTAACTAAATCGGACGAACAAATCAACCCGTAACTCAAGCCAAGGTAGTAGCAACGCGTAGCAATAACCCGAACTGAAGAGGAAGGATTGAGAGTTTCTATGCGCCGAAGTAAAGTAACGACTAGATTAACTCCCAGCCGAGTCTTCCAGCCAAGTATTAAGTAATGCCCATGCTCTTTGTTCCGCACCGTCGTAACGGATAGTAAGGTGACAGTCTAACAGATTCGATCCAAGGCTTGGAACACATCGACTGTCTCATTCACGACATGAATTACGAATACAAACGATTTACGAGTATTGGATATATTCGCGCGTTGACGTATGCTGCCCTCTGAGGTCTAGTTAGTCGATGCGTGTTCTAGAAATTCAACACATGATTAGACGGGGCCGAATGGGCGGCTTAGGATCGAATCGCCAGACCAGACGGGCAAGGTCCAGTCGCCAGATGTCAGGACACAACATAGATAGATAACAAACAGTGCCTGAGCCCTTTGCGGCGTAACATTTCTGGGTCTGTTGATCATGACATTTTGGCAATAGGGTAATTGATTTGAAGTAGAACCTTGCACCGACAGTTCTGCCGCCGGCAGACAACGCCTTTGTATTTTTGAAATCACTTCGTAAACGACGTCACAAGCACGACCCGGATGACCATGGTTCGCTCGTCTCGGTGACAAAAGAAACTACCACGAAACATTGCTAGGCGTATCCCATTTTGAATAGGAAACTCATCTATAGCCATAGCTACAACAGCCGTGCCCTCTCCGACGCGGCGCGTGTGGTGATAGAAGTCATGCCCGACAACGACCAGATCCCATAACCCAAATACCCAAATCCTCTCTACTTCAGGGGGATGAAACGAGAAGAGTGTGTCGCACCGATACCGGGACGACCGTGCTTGACGGGGGTGCTGTCCATCAGTTAGCACCATTGCATCACACGAGCAGTCCAGTTCAAGCAGGGAAACTTACTATGAGATCGAGAACTCGCCAAAGTAGCTATTACGACACGGTGATCAGCATCAGCATATGGATAAGCCGGGCCACCTCAACGACTTACTGTCCAACCATCTCGGGGCGGATTTCGACGCTGTTGAAGACCTTGCCGTTGTAGATGGCGACGACGGAGCCGATGAGCTCGGGAACGACTAGATCCCAGTCAGTCTCGATAACACTCCCTTTCCGAGTCGCCAGTCCATCTTACTGATCATGTTACGGAGGTGAGTTCGGCACTCGGCGGGCTGCGGTATCCCAGTCAGCAGTCGTTCAGTCGGCACATTGAAACCCACTTGCCTTCTCGTTGGGGGCAGCGTTCTGCTTGGCGGCACGGAGCTTGCGGACGAGACCCATGGGCTTGCGGCGGAGACCGCGCGAGAGACGTCTGCGGGCACGAGCGTGAAAGAGAGTGCGGAGGTCATCGGATCCGAGCTCAAGGAGGTTGTCGAGCTCAACACCACGGAAAGAGAACTCTGGAGTGGTCGACAGGGTCAGTCACGTCTCTCGTGTCGGGGGAGGAGGCGAATCGGATGGCAACATTGGATGGTTGAATGGGTGGACGGTTGGATTCGAGTAGCATAGGACATGGGACAGGACATACTGCGGAAGGCTCTGCGCTTCTTCAGCTCGGCGGCGGCGACAGCATCCTGTATTCGAGACTTGTTAGCGGCGTGCCATTCGACACAAGCGTCGTCGTTGCTCATTGCCTCTCGACACGGCACAGACGAGGAGATAGACGTACGTATTCATCAGCCATGTTGTCGGTGATGGTAAGGTAGGGTGTGTTGTCGGCTGAGGATGTGGTGGTGGTCGGGATGGAGTTGATGTCGCTGGCGAAGAGTGGTAAATCTGGATCGGATTCAGGTGGTGTTTCTCGGTTCTGGTTTGCGCAAGGGTGGGTTGTGGATTGTGGATTGTGGGCTGTAGGCGTGTGGCGTTGTCTGGATATTTGAAAATTGTGTGTTTGTGTTTGTGTGGTAGTGCGCTAGCCTTATCTTATCTCCCCTATTCTTCGGTACCTACGAGGGCAGGCAATCAACTCTGCCAAGATAGGTATCGGGTAGGTACCTTCAGCAAGATGCAGCCCTCGATCCCAGCCACACTTTAACTTAGCCATAGTACTTACCTACAGTGGGGTCTTGGAGCGCTTTGATCAGCTCGTGACGGACCTGACGGACCTGACGGCCCGGAGCAGTGGAAAATTATCTACCATAAGTCAGTCGTCTAAGAAGATTAACCACACTCACCCATGAGCCAGACAGATACCTAGTTAAGTAGGTACTTAGGATGTAGAAACGCGGGGTGAAGCCTTTTATTCTACAAGGTTTTAGTGGGGTGCTTAAGCCACTTAACCTAGCTACTACCTAACTACAAGCCTCATAGCTTAGGTAAGTAATTCACTAACTAGGTACTACCAGACTAAGCGATCCTCCCAGTAGGTAGGTACCTGGTGTTTTAGCGGCTTCCACCATATCACCAAATCTGACAGCTCGGGCCATTGCCTATGATATGAATCCTTTTACTTCGGTGCTGGATAAGTGCCTAGGAGGAGCTTCGGGTCCGAACTATTATTTATCCACGCCTCCATGGTCACGCGGACTTCCACCAGTTCGCCGTCTTCCGTCATGGCTGGGATCTAAGCAATTTGTAGCTCCAAACGCTATAGCGTTCGAGGTACTGGCAAGTATGAGAGCCAACGACTGTTCGGACCCGGACACTCTATACAAGATAGCCATCGGGGTAGGTCGCCTCGACCGAAAGATCCACGAAGCGATCAAGGTACGAGACGATAACTTTGCCATAATCAACGAAGCCCTTTATCCTCGAGCTAGCCCGGATCGGTAACAACGCTATCTTTGGATATGTAGCAAGCATTTCACACGAAGGAATAGGCGCAGATTGATTATACTGTTTTAGTTATTAATGAGTGACTGATATGCTATATATATTGAATCGGGCCTACGGATATGTCTGCACCTGTCACCCTAACCAAGGAGGAATTCTGAAAATACGCATCCAAGATTAGCAGCAGTCACTGAATGTATTGGGGATTCAATTGATCAGATAGAACACAAGTAGGTCAACTAAGTAAATAAACGATAAAATCGCCACGATAGTTGCTATAGTGTTTTGCAAATGAGTAGTGGTGGCTAAACTGGCTGAGGTGGCCAAAATCTCCGAAAATCAAAACCCCCCCTCGCACACTACTTGCTATAAGTAGGTACGTACAATATATCCCCCTATTATTGGCTAGACCCCTGCCTTCACCAGTCACCCGGCTTCAATATTAACCAAATGGTTAATGCTGATAAATAGCCCGTATAGTTAAGGTGATAGTAATAGGTAACGCTATGCACCAAAAAAATGCTGCGGCGCAAATTATGATATACTTCATAATAAGTGAATGCTTTTGTAATTCCGCCACCGAGACTCCGCGGTCGTCCGGCACTCCCTGGGAGACCCCTTCGCCGACCCCCCCTCTCCGACCTGGTATCCAATCTGTCTGCACATGCAGTTAGCAATGCTGAATCTAAACATTCAATAGGGCGTATTACTACTGACAGTTGTGGTGCCGGAGGGGGGCTCCCGTCGGGGTGGCTCGGGGCCAGGGGGCTGCCGGCTTGGCCGCGGAGCTCGGCGACGGGCGCTATGCTAGATGGAGCGACATTGTTAGGACTAGATGGTTCGAAGCTATGGCAGAGAATCGAGCCAGATATACACACTTGGTGCCATAGTACGTATTTAATAGCTGCAGACGGTCAAGTGCCCGACTTGACAACGTTCTACTTTTAGTAGTGTCGTGGTCTAGTGCCGTGGTTCTGTTCCGTGATACTTGATAAGATGTGGTATAGCATAATGATGAAGCATTGCTATGGCAGAGATGCTTGTAGTGGTATGAATGACAATGATGATTATTATGTTGTTGTCCATATTGGATTTGGTTCAGGAGGTTTAGCGTGGTTGGAGAAAAAGAGAAGAAGAGAGACAATTCCATCATTCACAGAGAATATGTAAACTGGCAGTTGGCCATGGCACTTTCTACGTTTCCTTTGGATATCAACTGGCAAGCAGGCATAACTACTCCGTTCATCATCGTAACTCTAATGATCTAAGTTACTTAGGCAGGTATTATCCACCATCCACTGCACAGGAAACTACAATATCCTACCTCCACGAGGAAGGACGACGTCATCGAGTAGCTGGTAATGCAATTACTACCATACTAGACTCGTTCAACTTTATCAGCGCAAAGGGGGGGGGGGGGGGGGGGGTATAGGAGACGATCACCGTCATGGTCTCCAACTTGGTGACTGTCATATAGTTTTCAATACAATATTTGAATGTGAAGATAGTCACGGTAACTGTTATATAGTCGAAACTATATTTGCTGTTGAGATAATGCGCGGCCGAAAATAATATTGATTAAAAAACGGTCATACGCATACAAGACGATTACGTGGACAGAGACCGTCCTAAATGCATCATGTTCAAGAGGATATTATACTGGTAACCCCCTCTTCGCGCTAATGTTGGTAGTTCATTATGCGTTGATAGCTAGGTGTACGTCGCAAAGTGTGTAGCCAGGTGTCCCTTCGTTTTGTCTCCATTATATTTCCTAATTCTTCCTCGGCCATGGCCACCATCCCTCCATGGGCGTGTCGTCGTAGACTACATTGTACCATACGCCGGGACAACCGCACTGCCAATTATATATATGGTGTCCAGACTCATTAATAGCTGCTGCCGACTGCGTTTTTTCCCTAGACAATCGGTTTAGGTCAAATTGGTATAGCGTTCTCAAGTTTAGCGCGAAGATTTCGATAGTAGCGACCCAGCGTAGAGGCTGCTGCAAGTCTTTGAGGAAGTAGTGTCTAGTGCCAGCCCAACGCTTGCGACCCTGTCGACAATAGGCGTACGTGAAGTCCTGGTCAACGTAACCCTCTTCTCTTATAACATTAGCACTATCCCAAAAGAAGCCTTCCCGCATGAGGCGAGGGACGTCGCGGCATTTGACTGTTAGCACGGCTACCCAGTCCTGATTCAGAGATATGTCGGAAGGATCGGGGCAGAATAAAAACAAGATTGAGCGATGCTGCTCGTTTTCTCGGTAGGAGTTTCCGCTCGTCGTCGGTCCCGGTTGTTGTGGAAGTGGATACGTCCCAGGCATAGGCTCGACACAGGTATCCTCATATGAGGGAGGCGAGGTCTCGATCTCGGCTGTTGTTTCTTGGCTTTCTGGTCCTCTTGCTATCGTCATTGCTTGAAAGTGCGTGCGAGCTGGCTGGTAGCTACCTGATTGAGAGCTATTATAGTTGTCGTTTCACGTAAAAGTATTCGAGGATATTTGATAGTCGAAAAGAATTACGGGGGCTCTGGATATTGGCTGGTATTCTTTGGTAACAAGAATAGATGTAGTATTACTATACAGTGCGACCTGCGTTATACTGCCTTTTATTAATATAGTTGTTAGGTGAATTAGGCTCCAGAGTGAATATAGGGCTTGTCCACAGCTAAAAAGGTAGGTCGAAGATGGGTTGATAGGTAGGGCTTAATAGAGTGATTAATTAATTTCTGAACCCTCTGAATATCAGGGGAATCCAGGGCCTATATATACACGAACACCGCTAGTTCTACGCCTTGGGGTTAATGTGAACTAGTACCCTAACAATGGTAGCGTATTCGTGGACATATTAAGAGAGTTTGCGGCACAAAACTTTGCGAGGTCTGATAGGCTTTAGACCCATGATGGTATTAGGAAATAATTACGTGTGAGCACAACTATGTTAGTCAATCATTCGCTGTATGTATTGAGTCGCAATAGTTCTGGAAAGTAGACAGTGGCATAACGAGAATTTCATTCGGACTCAGGCAGTCAAACAGCAAGGATAGACAAAGAGGACCTAGAAAGAAATGCCAGTGCAAGGTTGAGGTTTTGTTATCTGGTAGTGACATCTATAGTCTATAGTTACGTATTATCTCCCCTTTTATGTTCTGCATGTTATGATTGTTGCTGTAAAGGATATAGACCAGAGGGTTTGAAGTGATGTTGGATGTTGTGAACCTCTTGACGAGTAATATCTTGTACCTCAAAATCATGAGCAGGTCTAAGCACCTTGTTCTACCGCCTTTTTCTTCTTCGGAGGATTGTCCCGCGTTACTACCACGTGATTATTATTCGCTGAATACTTTATTCGAGGGGTTGCTTGGTATCCCTTGCATTTTAGGCAGGTCCAAGCACCCTTGATCGTCTTCTTCTAATTAGTCGGTGTACACCGTTTCCGGCGAGAAGGCGTGTATGCTTCGCATTTGAAAAAGCGAGACTCTTCTGCCCTTTTCTTCGTAGTGCAATCTTCCTTGTATGAAGATACCACTTTAATTTTCTCGCATATTCTGGATTGAGTAGAGGTACGACGAGATTATGACGGTAGGCTTATTGACTTGTTAGTGATTAAGGCTAATATAGTCAAATAATGGAGTTGAAATAGAACGTTAAAACCGATAGTTATGGTGAGAAGATGTGTTTGTTATCCTAAGCCACGAGGATTTAACATCGGCGTTGATGGTTTGGCAGCAGGAGTAGAGAGGTTTTCCTCCTTAGCGAATAGGAAATTAGATGTGTAGTGAGGCGTCTATGTGACCAATATATAGAGACGCTATAGGAAGGTTGAAAGGCTTTTTGTTTAATGGTAAGTTGTTATGCTGCTACCCATGGAGCAAACATAGGATGTTCAAGGGAATAAGCCAGTTGACTGGATTATCTGCTCTGATTAACACAAAGAAGACAGCCAGGCATATTGTCGGAAACTAATTATTCTATGCCAGGTAATTGACATAGCTAAATCACAGAAGACAAACCATATATAAGTTGTGGAAGCATATAGGCAACATAATGCGTTATTCCAAATGAGACCCTTCTTGCGGGGGCAGGGAAAGTAGGTGACGACCAGCGAATCCCTGGTGTTGTACTCTTTGCATTTTTGTTGCCAAAAATACCATTTTCCTTCTTCCCTCTATGGCGATACCCAAATCATGATAGGTATTGATTATAGATACATTGAAGGTAACGAGGGTTGAGGTGACATTTCTTCAGGTTTTCAACGCCAACGCATTACCTTAAGTAACTCATTTCATGTTAGAACCCCTTGACTTTCTAAATACTAATTCAAGAATTCTTTTCTGCTACTTACTTCTTTTATCGTAGCAGTTGTTATCCTTGATCATGTGCAGTGGTTTCCGCTTGTTTACCAGCCCACACAATGGAAAGCATTAAACATTGCTGTATAATGTACCTAACATATAAACGGAGTATGTGAACTAAATAAGCCAAAATCTCGTGTGCATCAGTAATGTCAAGCATCATTGCCTGACATAGAGGACGCGTTGCAGAGCATAGTCAGGCCAAAGTACTGAATCTATATAATTACAAACTTGTACTAATGATTATCATTCTGCCACTTTTAAAATTTCATACACGTAGATTTTCTGGTTTCGCTGGAGCCCAGATCTTTCTATTTTTTTGGTGTGTTTTCACCATTTTTCTAGTAAAACAAGTAATCGGGTTTTCAATCATCCCTGAAGAAACGTGCCCCTGAGAACCCCGCCAGCGCCAACTCTTAGCAATGCATTGAGACAGTAGGTAACCCATAGTTGATCGTATGACCAACTGCTTACTAGAAGTTGGGGCACCAAGCGCTGCTCTCAGTGATTATTATAAGAGTCCATGCGATCATCCCGCCTTCTTTGCTGAATAGAGAGTTTCCGCTCTATCTCCTGCCGTTTCGCCTGCTGCTCCTTCTCTTTCTCAACTTTCTTAGCCGCCTTCTTGGCCTCCTCCTCTGGGGTCTTGGGCTTAGCGGGGATGCAGCCGAGGTTTTTCAATATTTTTTCCATTGTCGCTACTGTGTTGTTTTAAAGTGTTATCTTTGTAAATTGGTTGATTGATCAGCTCTTCTTTGTTGATTGTGGCTAGAGTTGTGGACCGTTGTTGTAGTACCCTTTGTCTAACACCGCCGTTGTCGGTGATATTTATACATAGCAGTCTATGAGTTTAAACGGACAACAGCGGTATTGTTCGTAAAACGACATGGGTTTAGTAGAACAAAAATTAGTACGTCGTTGGCTAACTCGTGTTCCATTAGACAGTCAGTCAGTCAGTAACTGCTAGTAAGTCATGAACAGAGTATTACTGGACTACTCTGGATAAGCTGGGTTGGGCGAGTTGTCTTTGGGATGTTTCAAGGCATGTGAGCGAACAACTAATACTTAATAAGAGGGCGTGACGATACGATCATGTGGGAAAGCTGCGCAATGCCAATGATCGGATTAAGGGCGTTGCAGCTCGCAACCTCTCCGGAACAAAAAGACTTCACTTCACCCTGCTAGTACGGGATGGAATGAAACACATAACAAAACATAAAGCAACGCCGCAACTAAGACCGCACTATAATACCCAGCCCCTCTTACCCTACCTAGTGGTAGACCTAAAATTATCTCGAAACTACTATCACCTACGGGCACGAGAACAAAAGTTTCCACAACACTAAAGATATGTCACTTACCTCACCTATGTACTCCTTTTCTGCCAAAAGCAAGGAAACTAAACGAACAAATGATTACATGACCAAGCATACATCCCATCTCGACCTCGACCTCTATCTATCCTAACCACACTAGAAGCTACATCTAACGAACTCCCCTCTTCTTTCCTAGTATTCGGGACTCTAAGTGAAGTTAACTCACACCCATCTTCACTTACTATCTCCACTCTACTACTATTAGAAAGTGAGACAAGACATCCCTGACAAAAAGCCTTGAACAAAACACTCCACTATCATCACTAAGATCATATTCCCAGCCCGCCTCCCGAATAACACCCTCTAATCATCGAAGCACAACGATCCTACTCACCCAACAGGAAGAATGCAGTGGAAATTTCTCCCCACACTTATTGATCCGCTTCCCTGGTTGATCTCGGGGTATCGAAAAGAACAAGCATATCCTTCGTGCTCGCCAGCATCGAGGCTGAGTAATCCGTAGTGGAACGCCGCGTGAGCGTTCCAGAGGTAGCATAACATTTCGTTGCCAATCAGGTATTTCTTGTCGCTTCTCTCGATCTCGATCCTAAATCCCGAGTGAGGTAGTACAAAGAAGGGTAGAGAGTAAGCACAGTGAGAGAGCAACAACAACATATTCTAAGGTAAAATCTCTTAGTAGAAGCTTCTGTTCAAACCTATCACCGTAGAAAACTGAGTACCCAAAACCTTGGGCAGTAACAGCCAACAGCACAGTGAAACGCAGAAAACAAGCATTTGGAACAAAACCGACAAGTATAAAGACTTTGCATCCTCACTTCCCAGCCTAAACCATCCACCCATTCACATAAATGAAGTTACGTATGACATGTAGAACCAGTAGGGTAAACCAAATTCAAGTCAATATGGATCAAGGGCACTCAAAATAATCCGATCACCTCGGATGAAAAAAAGCAATCTCAGATTTATGTCAAGACCGCTAGTACCTGATATAATTTCATATTGTATGGTAGTAGACCTCACCCGGCCGTCAAGTACGTAGAGGTAAGTGACTCAAATACAACTGAGCCAATTTAATCGACCAGTTAACGGTAAGTCAAACGAGAGAATCCTAACTCCATCTATCCCTCTTTTCCGAAATACCATCAATTATAGTTCATATGTCTTCTCCATTACCGGAAGGTCGTCCGCTTAATCATCATCGGTATATCTTGGGCCCGCAGCGGGCGTGTCGGCATTGTACGCTCCCGGTGTCGGTGCTCCGTAGTACCCGCCGCTGGCGGCGGGTGTTGGAGCAGCAGCGGCAGGCGTCGGCGCAGATTCAGCTCCCCAGCCGCCTTGCCAGCCTCCCCCAGGCGTTGGCGCATTCAAGGCACCACCGGGTGTGGGGGCGTTGTACGCACCAGGCGTGGGGGCGTTGAGAGCACCAGGTGTAGGGGCCCCTAGCAAGCCAGCGCCGGGCGTGGGTGCGTCGTATGCGCTGGATGAGCCGCTTGCGCCAGGCGTGTAACCCCATGAATCGCCTCCACTTGCGCCAGGTGTCGATGCCGAGGCACCATATGGTGTTTTCGAGCCCCATGTATCGCCACCGGTGTAGGCCGGCGTTTTCGATCCCGAATCATAGGCTGGGGTTTTGGAGCCACCCGAAGACCACGCCGGCGTACGACCGCCCGAGCCGTAGGCCGTTCTGCTACCATCATAAGGGTTAACTGTCCTCGAACCATCGGCCCATGCAGGCGTTCGTCCACCGTCTCCTCCTCTGCCCCAAGCGGGTGTTCGACCTCCAGCTCCTCCTGACGGTGTCTTCCAAGCTGGTGTTCGAGCTGATGATGCAGCGACGGGGGTACGACTTCCGCCACTCCAGTCAGGAGCTTGCCGTTCCTGGGTTCTTGCGGGGGTACCATTCGGTCCAGGACGTCTGCTCTCGTAATTTTTGATTTCACGGCCACTGACACTATCTTTGACCATAACATCTGTCTTGGGAACGCTGATGACTTTGCTCTTTGTGTGCAACTCGACACGGGCGTGAGTATCCGTGGTATCCTTGACCCGACCTAAGAGACCTTTCCAACCTCCTTTGCGGATAGTAACAGTCTGGCCAATCAGCTTGTCTCGTCCAAATACCTGCCGGGGCGGTGGCATATCGTTTCTTCCGGTGGGATTGAGTTTCTTAGCTGGATTCATCGAGTCCAAATCTGGCCCCGACGAGGCAGCGTTGATGCGGCCACCCTTAGCCGAGATTGTCGATACGCTGCTAACCCTGGAAACAAAGATACCTGCATTCTCTGTTGTTTGATGTGTATGGCAAAACACGTAGCTGCGATGTATGTGAATAATTTTGCCTTGTCGGTCCATCCCACCGAACTCTTTCACCACGTCATCGGGTCGGATTTCGGAACCCGTACGATCAGCAGCGACGGCAAGTTTTCTCTTAGGCAGCTTATTCGCGATCTGAGATGGCATAACCTGCCGGGTATCGCCATTCTGGTCCAGCACCACCAATGACTCGCGGTCTACCTTGACGATGCAGCCGACCGTAGTTGGGTCTAACTGAACTAGATCGAGGAGAGAGTATTGGCCGAGTGAGCCTTGACCCGCGATATCGCTAGCTTCTCTCAAATCTTTACTGAAAACAGTGATTTCCGTGTTCGTTTGGTCAGTGAGAATAGTCACTCGATCGTCGGTTATCCTGACCACCATGCCCAGTTCATCTCGGTATCTGCTGCCTCCAATCACCTTGACATGATCACCAAGTTGGAATCTTTTGCGCAGACCCTTCGTAGGTACATCAATAGTCTGCCCGAGAAGTACACCCTCTGTCACTCGCAAAGTGACAATGTCCGATTGTACTTTCGTAGCCTTACCAATGACGCCCTTCTGCTCGCCCTCGTAGACTTCGACTACATCATTAGGAAGGTAGGCAGTGGTGGCGTTACTATCCCTGAGACTGGCGGCAAGTGACTTGAGATCGATGTTTTCGACGCCGTCTTCGCCTCCCGAAGTAAAGCGCGTCACTTCTTCCAAGGTAGGGTTAACATCGGTTACATTTAAATGTTGAATCTTGATATCCTTGACTAGGAAGCCGCCCTCGAACTGGTCACCATTGTATGTCCAGACATTGGTCTGGGGATTGCCCGTCAGGTTGCGAGGGTTTCTCTTCCGGGCTTCAACCTCACTGAAAAGCTTCTGCGGAGGTCTGGGGCCAGCGATGGGGCGCTTTCGTTTGCCATCCGCAGTAGAGCCTGAGAGCGATTCGTCCCGCATTCCATAGTCTAGTCTGGGTATATAGCGCACTCTCACGTCAAGCCCATTCTCTGTGATGTCTTGAACCTGGGCCAAGTCACCGGCATACTTTAGGGGTCGCTTGAGTCGTACCCATGCACCCGGCTCCAGTGTTGGTGTCTTTTGGACTCGTAGTAGGTCGGGCATCTCCTTAATGTCGACTAGAAGAAGCTTTGTTCGGGGATACACATTAAGCATCCCATCTAGAGCCTGGAGGATATCGGTCTGTCGGTATGCTTCCACGTAGATCAAGCCCTTCATGATGGAGTTGGGACCACCGCGTTCAAAGGCTGCTGTGATGCCCAGTTCATCCTTGGTGCCCATCTTTTCCTGGATGCGCTTCGTGATGGAAAATACGACCTCGCGCTCCTTGCCTTCCTTGCACCGGACTCCCCAGATACTGGGGTCGTCGACGCTGGGAAGAAGCAGTCTCTGAGGTACGACGCTGGTGTCGCCCAGGCCCTTAGCATGGCGTCTGTGTCCGTATTTGCGTACGAAAGATTCTGCTTCTTTCTGGAGGTCCTCGTGGTTCATGCGGTCGCGCTGTAGATCGAGTTCTCTATGTCTTCTGTCTGACTCCAAGCGGCCGGCATCGCCGAAATCGCCGGTTTCTTCCTGCTCGATAAAGCCCTCGTTCTCTGCCTCTGCTTCTTCGTCGTCCTCGGGCTCGTCCTCATCATCGACTTCGGCCTCGATATCAAAGAAGGCGTTTCGCTTGTCTCGACGACGTTTGCGACGATGTCCCTGGCGGTACACAAGGATTAGACACTGCCCCACTCTCTACAGAAGGAGGAGGAGTAGTTACTTACCTGTATTTCATCTTCTTCGTCGTCGTCGTCGTCGTCTTCATCATCGTCGCCCTCGCCATCCTCGTTGGCGCCCTCGTCTTCGTCGTCGTCTTCATCGTGGGTGGCAGGCTGTCCATTGCGGGCGGGCGACGAGCTCTTCGCGGCGGGTCTGTGGTCATCCTCGTCCTCTTGCGCATCTCCCTTGATATCATCATCACTCACTTCTCCAGGGGCCGGGTTGAAGTCGTCCTCCTCTTCGGACTCGGCTTCGTTGTAGTCGCGCGGGTCGCTCATTGTGTCGGCCGGCGATGTGTGCTACGGCTGAATGATGTGGATGATATGGATGGTACGTAGATGTCGAAGATTCGTGTAGCCTCTAGGCGATGCGGGACGATGTGAAGGGAATTAATGGTACAGATAGATTACAAGCGACTTATGATGGGGAAAGGTTGAGTGAAGATGAGATGACAGTAGAAAGGCTCTTTCAAGCAAATCGGCGGCGGCTGCTGCTGCAAGAGACAAACGCGTTATGGCAGGTGGAGAGCTCCAAATGTGTGCTTACTTACCTGAATAGGATTAGAAAGCTTATAAAATGGGGGCCAACCTCGATAGGTAATTATCGATGTGGCGGTGCATCACTTACAATCAATCGCCGTGACCTCGGGGTGCCTAAGTACATATCAGGTTCTACAAGTAAGTTCCGTATGTACCTTACTGTGCATCATAAGGTATATGTACAGGTCAACCTTCTAAGCATGAAGCTACACTGACGATAGCTCAAAGGGCAACTGATCAAAGGCTAAAGGCGAAGCTGTTGTAGTCTGTTCGTATAAATACAAACCATAACATAGTCCTAAAGTCCAACCAGTCCTTCTCGCCGCCTAAAATGAAAGCCGTAGTAATCGACCATTTCGTGGAGGTGAGTAAATAAATTCGCGACTCAAACTCTCACTCATCACTCATCACCAGAGTTGAGTATATAAAGAAGGAGCATGTATCGCTGAGATCCGCAGAGCTACGATGACCTACGAGTCTCCGATATTCCAATCCCAGAACCACGGGGAGATGAGATCTTGATACAAGTAAAAGCCGCGGGCGTGAATTTCGTCGATACGCTTTATGTATGTTAGTCCATCCGTCCCGAACAAACATCCTCACACTTATTCGGCCCAGCTGGGTATCTCGGGGTGTGTAGACAGACAGACTACTATCCCTCAAAGTCTACAACGCATCCCTTCATCACAATCACGCATAAAACCCGACTCAAATAATACCTCATGCACGTACATACACTCACACCAAGCAGGCTCGCGGTAAACACCAAAACAATCGCCGCCACGTGAAGCCACCCTTCACGCTAGGCCTCGAGTTCGCGGGCGTCGTCATTTCCTCCCCAGCATGTAACTCATTCCAGCCCGGCGACCGCGTCTTCGGCTCTCACAGCGGGTCCTACGCCGAGTACATAGTCGTGCCCTCCTCCTCCTCCTCCTCATCGTCGTCTCTGCACCAAGTTCCCGCGAGGTGGACCTTCGCCGACGCAGCGGGCATAGCAGCCACGCTCCCCGTATCCTACGGCGCCCTGGTGCAGACGGGGAGATTGCGCGCGGGGGAGACGGTACTAGTTCATGCCGCGGCGGGTGGGCTCGGTCTCGCGGCCGTGCAGGTCGCGAACGCCGCGGGATGCAGGGTCATCGGCACGGCCGGGTCGGATGAGAAGTGTGGCATCGCTGTGCGTTACGGCGCCGACGTGTGCGTGAACTACCGGACCGAGACCGGATGGTGGGAAAGGGTCCTGGACATGACGGATGGCAAGGGCGTTGATGTCGTCTTTGACACTGTCGGGCTGGTGGATCGCAGTTTGAAGTGTCTGGCGCATCGAGGTCGGATATTGGTCGTGGGATTTGCTGGGCGAGAGGGGAATATGGAAGATGTGAAGATGAATCGCGTGCTACTGAAACAAGCCCAGATCTTGGGATATGTGAGTGTACTTCTTGAGCCTCTTGTAGGCTTCTGTGTAGATGCTGACCTGTTACGTAGCGATACGGGGAAACCTCGAGAAGATACACAGATGAAACAAACCAGATATGGCATGACGTATACCAGATGGTCGAGGGAGATACTTTCAAACCCACGCTCTTCAGAAAGCGATATACAGGTTTGGAGAGCATTCCTGAAGCCCTAACTGACGTCGCATCCCGAGAGGTCTGGGGCAAGGCGGTCATCCAGGTTGACACCAGCCCAGGGAGGGAGTATCCTGACAGAGCAAGACTGTGAGAGGATGGGCTAAAGACAATAGTGTGGTATACTATTACTGTAAATGAGTAGTACACGATTGTATCGAATCTTCTCATACACATATGAAGCAGAAGACATAACCTCATTCAGCGAGTTGCATAGTTGTGGTCCTATCTTTCCGGATATGCGCAATCGCGTCTTCTCTTGTCTACCCATTCGACCGTAAGCCGAGGCTTGTCATGAATTCCACGAGTGCGTTCAACGTCAAGCATTTCTGTTGGAGCTAATTGTACACAATTGTGCTATCGACAGCTGATAGGAGTTCCAACATGCCGTGACTATACCTTTGCTCATATGCAGAGTACTAAACAACAGATGCATGCACCTTACCAAGCCGTACTAAATACCTACCCAGGTAGTTCGATAAATAAACCACCAACACAAAAAGTCTGAAGCAAACACGGAACAAAAACCAGAGCTCACTCGAGATCATGATAGGCCAAGACTTAAATTTTGTAGGCCAATGATTCTTCTCGTCATGATAAGCGTTAAACATATCGCGCTTATCTTTTTCCATCAGCGCCAGTCACCACCATCACCACCACCGCCGTCGCATTTGTAGTATGCTTTGTAAGAAGAAAATGAATCAGATATGTGCACGGATGCGATATGACCCCATGCTACTCGCGTACCACATGCTAGCAACGATAGCGTTTCTCCATTCCGAGGTCCTAATTCCGGGGTGATTTCGATCGTTCTGCTTCTCAGCTCAAGCAATCCTTCCCACATTTTGTAACCGGATGGCCGCCTCCAGCTATGCTCACGCACAGCCATCATCGCCGGCTCATCTCTGCGATGCTCCATACTGAAGCCTGGGGATTGCCCATAAGTACAACCGATCGACTGTCTCTAGTCCATGGATCGCTCTCTGGATCCTAATGTGTAGGGAAGAGAGAGATTCGTCATGTTCGTCTTCGCCATTCCCTCCCTTCTGGGCATCGTCATAGTTTTATCCCAAATTCGGTGTCTCAGACCTTTACCCCCCAGACACCGCGCCCGCCACTAACGCCAAGCCAGTCCCCGGCACCGTCATTATGGTGGAGCGGGGGAGCCCAGCCGAGGTTTCCAACTTCGTAGTCGCAGTTCCAGCTAGCCACGGGGGTGAGGTGCTTGTCTGTCCCTCCGCTACTGAGAGATGAAGGTCCAGTAGTCGGGGTACTATTTATAAGGTCCCACAACAACACCTGAGAATCATCGCCTCCAGACGCAAGTAGCGCTCTCCTTCCTGGGGACCATTCGACTGAGTTAACCGATCCCCCGTGACCACGCAACTCTAACAAAGCCTGACCAGGTTGCCGGACGTCGAGGATGCGGATGATGTTGGAGTCTTGAGCAAATGTTGCTAAGAGATGAGTGTCATGTGGTGAGGTGGCGAGTCTCAAGAGTGGAGGCGCATTCGACATAGTCTGCTGGGCCAGTGTAGGACTGATCCTTCCGTCTGTCTGCGTGGTGAGCAAGAGAAAGGAAGGGGGGAAGAGATACGTTTTATGAAGCTAAACTCACCTCTGTCATCCTTGGCCGTAGGTTCGTAAATAATGGTACTATGCTCTAGACTTCGGAGATCAAACATGCGCACGCTACCATCCTGTCCACAGCTGACAAATACGTCTACACTATTGGCGCAGAACCGAACATCGTAGACCTCTTTGTCGTGGGCAATCAGTTGCGTCTTGGCGGTCAAAGAGGGTATATCCCAAATGGTGCACGTGGTGTCGATGCTGGAGGTAATGATGAGACTTGGGGAGACGGTGTTCCAATCCAACGAGGTTAGTGGGGCTGTGTGGTCGGGAGTCTTCGAATTGGAAAGCAGGGCTAACGGAGTCAGCTTCGTGATGGGGGCGCCTAATGCAGACTTGTTTATCGAATTGGAGTGTGTCGGTTGCGTGTCGACGGGAAGAGACCAGAGTCTTAGATGGTCGCCCGAGGTTGCCAATAAGTCAGTCGACTGCTTCTGTGACGATGGAGGTTCCCATAGTAGGCGCGTAACTGGATACGAATGTGTCGCTTCCGCAACCTTGGTGAATTCTAGAGAGTATTTCGAGGACCCAGGGGTATAAACGTCGGCGGGTGTATTTACGATCTGCGTATCAAGGATTTGTATCTAAGACGAGACATGTTAGTCCATTTGATGGGTATGGTGCCTGAATAATAGCGGGGGAGATAAACGAAGACATACGAAGTTATGCCCATCTTCTAGGTAGCTGCCAATAGCCACTTTGCCGGCACCTTTTCCTTGGGGTGCCCATTTGCACCAGTCAAAGGCGTAAAGAGCCCAAGGCGCCAGGTAGTTACTTGTCGAAGGCTGCGGGTTGGCCAGTTCGTATCCCATGGTCCCAGGCTGGCTGTCGGACAAGCTCGAGTCGGCGCGCGGCCTGATATCGGCGAGACCGAGCGGCGTATTGGAGATGTTCCTCTGCGATCCGGGAGCGGTGTACTTGGGATCTTGCGGAGACATGTACTGAGATTGACTGGAAATTGCTGAGCCGCCAGGCGTAGTAGGCGTGTAGGGGGTGTAGGTGGCGGGAGTAGAAGTATCGTACGGGTCGGCAGGGCTCCCCCGCGTATAGGTATGCGACATGCTCAGCGACGGAGGCTTCGAGGGCGAGGTGTATTCGCTCGGGGAGTGTTGTATAGCGCCGGACATGGATGACAAAGTGGGAGCCGTGTTGCTACTCATGATAGGGGGGCGGCCAGGTTGGAGGACGTTGGGAACGGCCGAGGACGACTGATATTGAGGAGGATTGGCAGATTGCGCGGGGGATTGGTCCAGCTTGATCTGAGGACCGGGCGCAGTGGTGAAGTCTCGGGGGGATATCTGGCCAGCAGCGCCACCATGGTTCATAGAACTAGGCGGGATATGGAGCTCGTCGGAAGCGTGCTGGGCGCCGTACGCGTTGTTGGGCCGTCTCGGGGCGGCCCCGTACTGCGCCGGCGGATGGTTCATGCTGGGTGCGGTAGTACGATACAAGAAATGGCCGGGCGAAGTATGCAGATACGGACGGCAGATGGCGGGGCAAACGCGGTGTGGTGAGCAGCGGGCAGAGGCGCAGTAGGCTGGCTGAGGAATTGATCGGGTAACTAGGCCAGAAGTGCCTAAGATCAGTATTAGGCAGCGTGGTTAGACTTCCCTCCGTTCCTCGTTCCTAGTCAAACGTGAGAGGCCAGAGACCGGAGACCAGAGCGTCGCTTGTAACGACAAAAAGCAAAGTGGTGCAAAAGACGACGGAGTGGCTGGCTGGCTGACTGAGCGGCAGCGTTGCTTGCGACTGGCCTGCGACTGGCCTGGTCTGACCTGCGGAGGTGTACGGTGCGATGCGGTGCCGCGGTTGGTCGGATCACCTTGACTTGACTTGACTTGACTGACAAGAGTGGGTAAGAATGACCTGACCTGACCTGACCTGATCTGACCCAACCCGATAGTCGTCTCTCCCGATACTGTCGTCGTTGTCTTTGAATGAATGCTCTTTGAGTAGCCGAAATGGTGGCTCGGGAAATATATCAGTCAGTACCTAGGTAGATAAGGTGCCCAGAGCAGGCATGGAAGCGCAGTGGGCGGGTTGCGCCTAATCTAGATAGAGGTGTTGCAGCAGGGTTCGACCCAAGGACGCCCGAAGTATCATGAATTAATGCCGGCCAAGAGACAAAAGGCATGTGAGCCGGGAGTAGGACTCGAATGTGCCGTAGAAGGGTGATCGATGGAGCTACAGTAGCTCCTGCGATGTAGTGTAGTGTAACTGAGCTTGGCGTGGTTTCTGGGCGGAGGGGCTGGGACTATACTACCTTGGGTACAGTACCCCTCAGCACCTAAGGCGTTCACTATTCTGCTCTCATACACGGACAGTGGGCCCCCAAAAAGTATTAGCTAGTTTTGATACGGGTCAAGATACCCGACATATGATGACAAAGAGGTATAGATGCATGTTATACATGTACGGCCTTAAAGGGTATCATTCATGTTAACTATTATTTGTTCGTTTTATTTTAAAGGGATCGAGGCATCGTTGTGTTTTCTTGGATTGACTAGTAAGAGGTAGGTAAGGATCCTTCTGAGAACAACTGCCCACGCTAATACATGCCTATTATAAGTACATAGGTAACCAGGTAAGATCATGTCGTTGCGAACGAGCTTGATAATCATGTGGATTTCTCTCTTGGACTCCAACTTCATTCTACACCCGATGCATTACAAATTGAGTGGGAAAACCAAGACACCTAGAGTTTGTCCTTGACTACATGTATGGATGTAAAGACTGGCAAGTACATAGTGAACGTGTGAGAGGGGTAAACGTAGGTAGGTATTTATTAGGTATCGAATGTAAGTCACTGGTATACATGTACGTGTAGCCGGTAAACAAGTAGGTACCTTAGGTACCTAATATAGGTACATAGCAAAGTTCCAACACAATATGAAGCTCTCATTTCGGTCTATAATCATGTCTCGCTACTCTAACTACCTAGTTAGACTACAGGTAGTTACTATACACCAACACCAAGCGTCGACCAATATTGGACGAACGTGGCTTGACCTGGCCTATACGTATTAGGTAGCGGGCCGTTTCCATCTCACGTCACTCTCTCCCAGCTTGTCCGTCCGTCCCACTTTGCCATGCCGACCGGTCGGTTCATCGCCCTTCCACCAAATGTCCATCCAGTTCCAGCTCCTTTTACCGAGGCATGATGAGTCCGATTACCTATGTTGAGTATTCTACTCACTCACCTAGTTAGATCAAACCCACACTTTGTTCACCAGACGATAGCCATCCCTCTTCGTCACTACTAAGTCGTACACATCATCCCCGGATTCCGAGGGGTCCGCATTGTTTACTTTTCATCATGGCGAATCATCATCACAGCCCCTCGCTATTACTTCTACCCCCACCTCCAAACCCAGTAGACCATGCTGCCCTGAATGCTGCCTATAAACCTTCCATCAAAGCCGCCATAACAAAATTAAAAGAGCAAAGGGGCCATCATGACGACAGAGGTTCGGTGCTGTTTGTGGGAATCGCGTCGCCCGTTCTGGCCCTCAACGGCCCCTCACCCCACCACTCGTCTCTCTCATGGCCCGCTGCGCAGTCTGTTCTAGCCCGTGTATACAGCATCGTGGCCATAGTCTGTGCTCAGCTCTCTATCCCAAGCGAGATGCGCGCCGGGCCCGACTCGGTTGATGTGCGCGTGGTTTTCATCGACCATGATCTATCGAAACCTCTGGCGGAAGACAGTCGTCAGGCAATCCACGCCAACAACACGGTCGTAGTTGACCTGCCCACCTTCGCCGCCACATACCACCCCTGGAAACAGATCTTTCATGTAAACAGTGAACAGGGATATCAGCTTTTCTCTTCTTATATAAAGATGTATGAGCGTATCCAGACGCTCAGACAGGACCAGCTCATTGTTGTTGAGAGCGGGCTCTCTTTGACCGAGAATTCATTACCGCCCACACAATCGAAAACCTACCCTGTCGTCTGTCTTGGAGGCACATTCGACCATCTTCACGCTGGCCATAAACTTCTTCTGACTGCCGCTGCCATATTGCTCAAGGTCCCGGAGAACCCTGCGACACCACCAGCGCGGTTCGTTATTGGCGTCACCGGTGACGAGCTACTCAAGCGAAAGAAGTATGCAGAACTTGTACAGCCGTGGGATCTACGCGTTACGAACGTTATCGAATTTCTGGCCTCCATTCTCCAACTCTCTAAAAGCGGCTGGGCTGACCCGGACGTCATCAAGAAAGACGATAAGGTGATTGCCAGATACCGGGATGGCGCAATCGAGATCCATTGCGTCCTCATCCGAGATGCTTTCGGGCCAACCACCGCGGAAGAGGAGATGGACGTTCTCGTAGTATCGGGAGAGACCCGATCGGGCGGTGATGCTGTAAACGCGCGGCGCAGAGAGCTTGGCTGGCACGACCTTGAGATTTTCGAAGTTGACGTTCTGGATGCCGAGGATTCCACCGATGGCCCTACCCAGACGAAAAAGGACTTTGCAACCAAAATAAGCAGCACGGCGATTCGTGAGAGGAAGGCTGAAGCCCGCAAGTAGGGGCAAGAATCATATTACTTTTACTACTCAATATATCGTAGTAGAGGCATGTGCCATCTACCGAAAAGTTCATCACATGAATAGGGTTTGTCCTCCATCTACCAAAACTGTGGCTCTCTTTGGTCAGTATGATATGCAGTTCAGAATCTGATACAGTCAACCGTGATTTAGTCTCGCGACTCATCGGAGGCATTAAGCCCCGGCTTGAACGGCAGCTTTCGAGTCGATATGTGATGGAGATAGAAGAAAATTGGAGACTCACGGTCGGATCCATTAAAGTAGCTGCCCGCCCGGCTCGCAAGCATAACTACAACACCACACAGCTCATCAGGCTGCCCCATCCGCCCCAACGGATGGCGGCTAAGCCAGATATTTCTCGCCTCTTTGAGGCCGTCGCCCTCGTTCAGAATCGTATCCATATACCCTGGTGAGATACTATTCACCCGGATACCGTACCGAGCCCATTCCCCCGCCAGGGACCGAACCATGGCCTTGACGCCGGCCTTGGAGACATTGTACGGCACTTGTGGCTGAGGAAAGTTGACCTGATGCGCTGAGATGCTCGCGACAAAAACCATGCTGCCCCTTATTTTATGCACGATCATGTGTCTCGCCACGGCACGCGCCACGAAGAACGCCCCGATCGTATTGACGTTCATAACGCGGTTCCAGTCCTTTGATCTCCAGTCAAGCGCATGGCCACAGCAGACCATACCTGCAAAGTTCAGAAGCGTGGTCACAGGGCCGAGGAATGCCACTGTTTCGGCCACGGCGGAATCGACAGCCGCCTCATCCGTGATATCGACCTTCAAGAACTGGACACTGGCATCCGGGAACTCAGCTCTCAGCACAGCAACCTTAGCTTCCGCTTCAGCGGGGTTAACGTCGAAGATCATCAAGCCCTGCACCCCGTGTTCTAGCAGAGCCTTGCTCACCGCGAACCCGAGATCTCCTGCGCCACCCGTTACGATGGCATTGCCGCTGAGTTTGAAGCGCTCGTGGGCGCGCTCGATGGGGGATAAGGATGGGGACGAAGGAGAAGGCGGGGCGGTCAGAGAATCCGTGGTCCCGGTACCCAACTTCATCTGGGGAAGCACCCGGGCCGTGAGGTCCGATCTCTTAGCTGTCATTGTCTGCTGCCTGATTTTCGACTCTTTCAGTACAATCGGTGTTATTATATTGTATTTCCTTGTAAGATCCGTCGTTAAGTATCTGCGAAATCTCGGTGTGCGTGTTCCTAATATTCGTCAGATAAACAAAGATATCAAGTAGAAAAATAGAAAAGACAAACAGACAAGTTCGAGTTAGATGCCCAAATCACGGCAGAAAAGGCGGCTCGAGCGGTGAAATATCCAGCTAATATGCTACCTACATTGAATTTGCTTTTTCCTTCTGCAATAGTTCCGTTAGTAGTATTGGTAATTGTAACAAAATCTGGTACCTACGTCAGTTGGCGTCCTTACCTAGTGGGCCAAGTTCGCGGCCGCATATTGATTGACCTGACCTGCAACCCGTACCACACGAAGCAATTGGACGGGGGACCATCCGAGCTATCGATCTGCTGCTGTACCTACGTAGACTTAAATTAGCTACATGTACAAACCCAAATATCCGACTGCCTAGGCGCGTAGACACTTGTAACTAATGTGATGTGTACTCAGACGGGAAAGCCATCAGTCCACTGATCTGTTACACGTGGCTGGCTGGTGTATTCGTCCCTGTGCTTCCGATGCCGTGTTAACTACCTCATTGTCTATACAATACTATTGTCATGATTACATGAGAGGGTGGAATTGTCAACGTCCAAGTTCGCTGGACGTAGGTAACGTAGGCGACTGGTGGTTTTTAACCTGGGATAAAGGCGCAGTGTAGTATATATGGTCTAACCCGTAACAGGATGAAGATGAGCACGATGGAGCGAGACTTGAAATATTAGACGTGGCTGGATGTTTATACCCATGGTTGGTATGATGTGATGTAAGTAACCCAAACCATGCTAATTTCACGTGAGTCGTTACAAGCATGCAAACTACTCACGAGGATTTATTCCTACCCCGTTCTTAACTTCATTTTCATTCTCATATATGTAGAGTTCAGTTCACGTGTACGGCTAGAAACGTGCGGTTATTCAGTGCGTGCGGAGATCAAGCTCATGTCAAATTTTTTGCCTCGTTTGATATATCGACTTATCTCATTTCTAATCCCGTTCCAGCTACCTATGCCCTATCTTTTAACTCTGAAAATAAATCACACAATAGCTTCACGCACTCCCATTTTCAAAACATACAGGCATCGAAGAATTGCTTTTGAGTAATTACTATATTGCAACAAGAACACAGCCCTACAAGCAACGAAGCTAAGCATATTCAGCCATAGTAGAAGAAAAAACTAAACAAAAGATGCGAGACAAAGCCCAGGAAGCCGAAACTCAAAAATCTCATCTCAGAATAGCCTAGCAAGCAACACAACACAGCGTAGGAACCTGTATTGTACCTCGCATAAGCACAAATCCTATCTCGGGTACTTTGGTTCATTTCATTCTGGGCTATGCATCGCCTTCCGGCATGCTTCCCATATAGGTCAGTATTTAAACATGACAGAGCGAGCTCTCATCGCCAATCCCAACATCCCCACCACCCAAAAAGAGAACGCTCCCAAGCGAACTACAAGCGCCTTCATTCCACCCATTATAATAAAGGCCATCGAACCACGGATCACCTGCTTTCTCTTTCTCTCCCATCCCACCCTCGGTATCATTACCGCCCGTAACCAAACCATTAGGACAAACACTCGGCACTACGTCCTCCTCCCCTCCTTTCTCCTCTCTATCCCCTGTATGGTAAGCGATCTCACATCCCCCATGACGCCAAGGATCGAATCCACCCGGCAGCCTATCCGTGGGCGTCTCCTCAACATAGGCGGGAATGAACCGCCACGCGAAGCAGTTGTAGTACGCGGCGCACTCGCCGCAGCACGAGACCTTGTCCGGGACGCTGTTCGCGCCGATGGTGACGACAGCCGCCGCCCCAGATGCAGAAGGGGATGCGCGGTCGGGGGCGTTGGAGAAGAGGGTTGGGCGGCAGAAGGATGGGAGGGTGGAGGTTGGGTAGGAACCCTTGATGATGGTGCAGATCGAGGTTGAGACAGGAGAGGAGCGGAAAGGAGAAAGAGTGGATGTGCAGTCTGCGTTGAGGATGACTTCTTCGTTCCGCTGGGGAGGAACTCGGCTCGGTGTTGGCGGCGAGCCGTAGCTTATTGGTGTCGCTGTGGCAGCCAGCGGACCCAGAGGCCAGAATGTCATGGGGTGAGCTGCGGTTGTGACGGTGGAGATGGGAATCTGTGAGGGGTCAGCGGTGATGTTTAATCATAGTGGTGACTGATGTAGAGTAGGTGTGATGGACGTACCTGTCTCTCGACGATTTGGCCTGGTAGAGCCGCAGCGAGCCCCACGAAGGCTGGGAATATGCTGTATCGCATTGTGACTCTGACGCGAGGGTCGTTGATAGGACGAACAATAGGGTTTGGAGATTGAAGGCACTCTAGGTGAGAGGATAAAGTAGGTTGGCGGTGGGATGGGCAAGAGTGGACTTCCCTCGTTGGACGCGGAATATTTATACAATCAGAAGAATCTAGAGGATAGACAATGTGTTGATACTACACGCAGTGTTAGCGTCCGATGTCAAACGCAGAAGGGACAACAGTACTCTTGTTCGAGAAGCTTGAAAATACCTATACTACATGTCCCGAGTACCTACACAAAGGCCAAACAGTGCCTTAGCATGGAGTTGACAACAAACAGGCAAGTGTTTGCTCGCTCTGTACAAGACTTACTGTGCTGGATATATAGGATCGATCTCTTATCTGGACATTATATGTCTCTGTGTCGTAACTGCCGGTGACACGAGAGAAATTATCGCGTAGCAAAGGTCATGGTGCTACATGAGTAGAAACGTGTGTAGAACAGTCTTGCTGTAGAAATATAGATAGATAGTTCAAGGCTAGGATGATGCTCGGACTACATCTACATTTGTCGTGGCGATCTTGAAAGCATCGTCAACCAATCCCCGTCATGATACCCCCCAGAGCGTGGAGTAGATGCAGATTCGCCTAAATGCCATGCGAGTTGGTTGGTGGTTTAATATGTAAATGTAGCCTGAGGTCTGTTTGAGGTCTAGGCCGGCGATTTCGAGCCATGGCCATTGGCAGATTGCGGCGATCAGTCATTAAAAAACATGCGTTGGGTGGTGGTGGTGGTATTTATATATATCTCGAATAGTTCGGGAATCTTATAGTTTGATTTGATAGGTTTACAAGATAAAGTATAGTCTATCTCGCAGTGAATTCTGCGACGACTTACACCCAGAAGGTGTAGCCAGCAAATGGCGTTTGAGATGTTCTTTACTATGTACATACCAGTTTGTTGCGGACTGGCGATCATGTCGATCTACATATGTAGTTAGACTAGATCGTTAGCGTGATTGCTTGTTCGGAACTATCCGCTTATAGCTTGGTACAAGTAGGGGCAGCTGAGCAGCGCACCTGTCACCATCATTACGGTAGTCAGAAGACAACCATCCCTGCCATGTCACCTTATCGATATGTTCCAGCTGCTGATATCATCGTGCTTGCTTCCCACTTCGTCTGCGCTTATCGAACCTGTACTCGTGTCTTGATCCTCACTTCTACTAACTTGGAATACCTAAATACATACAGACAATTCTATATACACATCAACTACAGAGCGGTACACCAGCGCTCATATTGACTCACAGTAGCAGTGGCCCATTGCGTTTGAAGCATTGTTGCTTTCAATATCTTCGATAGACTTTTTGGCGTCTTGAATGTGCTTTTCTGTTTACCTGACCACGACCCGGGATCATGCGCTCTAGACCTAGACCCTGAGACTGAGATACACTCGCTTTGAATATTCCACGAACCTGTAGACGGACTATGAGCAGACCATGAGCAGACCATGAGCTTTACTGGAAACCTATTCTCGAAGCTTGGGCTTGGCGAAACCGGAATGGCCTCTTTCATGTCCCAGTACACATCCCCCCCCGAGCGCCCCGTCGACGAACATGACCTTGCTGAGTTGTCTCCTCGGCCCGAGGATGCGCTGCTGGCAAACGAAATCAACGATAATAGCCCGAGTCGTAGTAGTTCCAGCACCGTGCACAGCGGGGGAAAACCAATACACGTTCAGACCAAGAGTGACACTGCTAGAATGAAGGCATCTGTGACCTTTCAAGAATCACCATGGTCGCCTGGTAGGACCGGGGATGCTATTCATGACTACAGGGCTGGGAAGAGGGCGTATAAACAACGCGAACAAGACACGCAAGCGCCCGGGGTCTGGCGTCCATCCTTTGCTTCCGAGACCCGTGAGCCACACGCCGAGAACGACGGCGCCCAACCGTCCTTTTTTGAAAGCATGTTCTTGCCCCGCCCGGCATACACCCAGCGAACTCCCTCGACAAAGGTTGATCAAAGCTTCAAGTTAATAGAGAGGCGCGAACGCCAAATGCAACAGGAGCTTCAACATCTTCTGGACGCGCAGGACTACGCTCTGGAGAAGCACTTGGCCAACACCACACCCGACGGTGACAGCACACCACGCTCGGGGACGTCAGTGTCCGACACAGCAAATGGGCATGTTATCCCCGTGCGCCAGCCTAAGAAGAGGCATCTGTCCAAGATGGAGGCGCGTCTAGGCATTTCGCGTTACATGAGCCAACTGTCGGACCTGAAGAACGAAGAAGAGGCCTACATTGCGACAGCACTCGGAGAGCGTAAAGCTGCCCTGTCGAGACTCCGAAACCTGTCTACGAAACGGAATTCCATAGTTGCCGAGATGAAGGCGATAGAATCGGACCGCGACCAGCCGCTGAAGAACGATATCAGAAAAATGGAGCACCAGCACCGCACCGTATGCGAAGATATCCTGAAGTTGGAGGAGACACTCCGCGACTTGAAGCGAGCAAAGACCAAGCTCGAAACCAGGATCGCCGAGGCAAAAAGCACCCGGGACTCGGAGCTCAGCGGTTACAGGGGCGCATTGAACGAATGCGACAAACGTATCGGTGACATCATGAACTACCCCGAGGTTTCCGTCCTCGAGGTGGAGGGACTCATGGCGCAAGACGCCGATCTCCGTGCTTTGGTGGGCCAACACATCTCGGGCTTCGAATTCCTCTCGCTCCGACCCGAGCGGAGAACAATGCCCATGGCGAAGGATTGGTGGGAAGGAGAAGTGCAGGTCCTCGAGTTGTGCAAGGTGGCCGTAGATAAGGAGCGCGCCGCCTTAGACGAGGGGACGCAGTTATGGCAGGGCTTGCTCGGCCGTCTGGAGGAGCACGATCGCCACCTAAAGTCGGCGTTCGATTCCATGTCGGATTACTCCTCTGCAAAGCAGCAGCAACAGAGCACCAAATTCAACGACCTGGGCGAGTCGTTGAAGAGGCAATATGCCATGTGTAAAGAGATGACGCGCGAGCTCGAGGAACTGTACGAATACACAGAAGCGCGGGGCTGGAAGTTGCTCATTACGGCCCTCGGCGCCGAAATCAATTACTTCCACGGGCTGAAGGCGCAGCTGGGAGATACGCTGCGTTTTGTGGGGTTGGCAGACGGTGTAGTGACGCCCCGCGGGGGCACCGCTACCCATTCACGCTTAAACTCGCGCGACAATGATTTGCTAGGCGCAGGCCACGAAGACGATGTCAAGACAAAGCAAGGCGGAAGAGATCTGGAGGAAGAGATCACTGGCAGTGTACTCCGCCGCTGGGACGGGACTGACGAGCTACGACGCTCGACGTCCCGTACTAACACCAATCCCGACGACCTCCTCGATGGGGACACGGGGCACCGCGGAGACAGCGAGGACGACAACGAGGTCCCGCCCGGTCTCTTTAGCGAGGAGGCGCCGAATGAGACCGAGGACGACGAACCCAACATCGTGCCACCCGAGTTTCTGTTCATGCATAGTCCCTCGCCTAAATCGAGAAGAAAAGGGAAGGCGAAGATAGTCTCTGCGTCGAAACCGGAAGCAGAACCGGAACGGGAAGGGGGTACGGTTCATGGAGATGGAGACGAAGCAGAGGAACAGCGGCCCCTGAGCAGAGCGAGCAGTGCCAATGAGGTCCCGCCAGATTTGCTGGCCGAGAGTTGTCGTGATGTTGATTAACTTCTATTTATTCTGTCCTATTATTACGAGAGGGGTAATTCTCTTTTTTTCTCTGGTCATATATATGTGTATATACTTATAATCGTTTACGGACTATTATGGTAGTAGATTATATAGTTACTTGTAGATGGGCTAGGATTGGGCTAGGTTGGGATTTGGGACATGACGTTTCGTACAGACAAAGGTATATACCCGAGTTTCTGCGTCTGGTGGCTGGTTTATACCATGTTGCATTATTTATTCATTATGCTCATGATTGACTGCTGTTAATCGAGAATTTGAGTACCGGGGAGGCCAGGCGGAAGCGGCATCGCTGTCATGTCCAAGCGTTTGTGTGAGATTCTATGCTGACAACGAGTTTACAAACGTTTATAGGCGCCGTTCCATCTTTGGATGTATGTGTGTATGTATGGCAAGGGATTCAAATTATAACATCATAATAACAACAACAATAACAAGAACAAGACAACGTAATAGTTAGTAGCAGTGGCTTTCTACCGCGGCTTTCATCCTGTTCTTCATCGTCTACATACTTAGATATATAGAATATAAGACTGCCGGCAGCGCAGACATATTCCGTGCGTAAACCGTCCGTCCCGTCTGTTCTACGTACCTATCCGCGCCGTCTGCTTTGGCTCGCCGTCGTATACAAATCACTCCGGTGAGGTCTATTGCCTATTTACATTCTCACCTGGGTCATCTGGTGCGTGTGCTTACTGACTAAGTATCGAAGTTAGTTAACCCAATACTTGGTCTCGTCCGCTGCTTTCTTCTTTCGATCCCGTTACTCCTTCTTCTTCTCTTCTTTTTCCTTTTTTCTTCTCCTTTTCCCGTTCATCCTTCTGTCTCTTCCATGCTTTTCTAGTATACCAAGTTCCTAGGCGGCGGACGAAAGGAGCTACAGCCTGCCTCCCGCTATCTAGAAGTAGCGTCGGTAAAGCTCGGCTGTTCGGCGAAACGCGGGACCTAAACCTCATAACCTACTTAAGTACTTACTCAAGAAGCGTAAGAGAACGGTACGAATCTACGATGCATGCCAACTCCCTACCGATTTTCACTCAATTTTTATGTTCATACATAAATCCAAATTATCAAGAACGGGATTCCGTACACGTTCTCGCGCACAGGTGCGCGGGCGGTGGTTTGAACAAGAATGTATATCCTGATCAAGAAGAACAGCTACATCTATCTACAAAGCTTCCCCGGATTTAAGCCCATGAAACGCCATACCAAGCAAGCTCCGAAGCAAAAGCAACGCAGAAAAAAGCCCCTTCGCATGGAAATATCAAGGTGTGGAGAGTTTGACCAGAGCAAAACATGAGTTGAGGGGATCCTCTTTTTCATCTCGTTCACCCTGTTATACACGAGAAGCTCCGTACCGGTATCCTCCACGATATACGCCCAGTACTCATTCCATCAACTTTGGAATAAGAGGTTGAAATGAACCGGCTCCAGCAAGATTTCCGTGTACGTGGATTATCATGGGAATGATTCGAGGAAAGGCCCAGGTATGCAGTAAGGGAATTGTGAGGGGGGGTTCATGTTCGATCATTATCTTCGTATCCGTCCATTCATCGTCTCTTTGTTCGGTCTATTTCGAAGGGCTCGAGAATAGACTCGACAAAGGTGGTGTGTGGTGCTATCGATTGCGTTCGAAGAACTTGCTGGTCCCAGCGAATGCCACCGACTGATCCAACACCCACTCGCCGACGCCGAGGTATTTGACAACCCATTTATTCATCTCGCCATTCTCGCCCGTTATGCGCTCACTCTTGACACTGCATCGTGTGGATCATCGGTTACAGTCAGCTTTCATCCTCTGCCACCAAAAGTGCCCCTTCTTTTTCCCGTCTTCCCCATGTCGTTTCAACCATCGATGGGACGGAAGTCGCAGGAAAAACTCACGTGAGACCGGTAGAGCGCCGCATGCCGGCGAGGATGGTCGAGACTGAGAGTGAGAGCGGCGTTAATCAAACTGCACGGACGTCGCGGGCTGAGGAACAAACGTACTGAGGACGGCATCCAAGGCATAGTGGCTCAATCGTCCGAGCTTTCCCCAGAGGCCAAATGTCAGTAAGTTGAGGAGCTGATGGTAGACACATGTTCAGAATTCAGCGTGTTCGACCAACACGGGGCCGCGACAGCGAGGCTCGTCTGGGGGGGTCGGTGTAGGCAAGGGGCCACTTACAACCATCGTGACTAAAGTAGCTTCGAGTCGATCGGGGCAAGTTCGTTTAACTCGGTCGTCTTGTAGAAACTCGGCTAACCGATGTGTAGACTGTTCCGTAAGCTCAAGGGGAATGACGAGTACCAGCCTGGTCGTGTGCTCGAAAAATGGCGTGTTTCGAGGGTTGAGTCGAAGGTTATTGGGGGGATAGTCGGAGAAGAAGAGTAGGTAACGATAGGCTATGTAACGGCGGATCATATGTACGCTGCAAGCTGCAGGTGTTCCTCGAGAGCTAAGCCACATGCGGCCAATGGGGGTCCCCTTTCCCCGCTTGGCGCCAAAACTCGGAAGGCTGGACACAAGAGCTCCCCACTCGGCAGTACCCGGGGTTATCGATCTATCGCGGCTTAGTCACAGCAGCTGTTCTCGAGACAAAAGTCAATGCCAACTAATGCTTATCAGCCTGTCTTATCAGATGGTGCCTAGACTAGCAATTACCCCACTTCGTGCGACATGCGATACCAGGCTCACAGCCTACAGGTCCTGGATAGTGGGCCAGCCAATGGCGGGGCTGTCAGCACCGCACGGTTCCGTTTTACTGGCCGGCGAGGGTTGTTGGGAGGGGTTTCTGAGGGGCAATGTTGTTGGTGTTGCTGAGACTGCTGAGGGGTTCTTCTCCTGGTTTTGTCTGGAGGGGTCTGGAGGGGCTCAATCAAAGTGCTTTGGTGGGATGTGGTTGGACATTGCATTGCGGTTGCAAAACGCTGAGGCACTTTTTTCGTCGGGTCCCCTCTAAACCGCATCCTTAAGGTACAGCACCAACCACTAAGCTTCCCTTCCTCCTGACGGATTTGATTTGACCTGGTCTTGCTCATTGGAACGAACGGACTACCGGCCGGGACATTGATCGATATCTGGAATTTCTTGTCGTCGAGAATTCCCTCATCCCTCATCTCTCAATACTATATTTCTCTCCGCACCGCTCTCTCCTCTCACCTCACCTACACTCTTCCAACTACATTCGACAATCTCTAATCGAATACCCCTCCGCCCAGTGTTGGGATTGTTCCATCCCTGAGTACCGGACCCAGCCATTGACCAAGGTACGTGAATGTCCATATTTGCATCGTCTGGTGTTTTCTATCATTTGCCATGGTAAACATGATCCATCCCGGCACAGCCCGACGAAACGTGAGACGCGAGTTCTAAGACGCGAGCCCTTGGGACAAATAAACTAGTTACTGGCTGCTCTGTTCCCAAGCTTGTCACACGCGCGGGGTAGCAACAGGGCTTTCTGGGCTTCCTGGGCTGAGACATTCATACGTGCGGGATGCCTTCTTGCCTGCTCACTTATACTCGGACACGCTATCGGAATTGAGGAAGAGGAAGAGGCGCTTTTCGACAATTCCATGATATACATGTCCAGTATTTTGTCTATTGCTCGTTTCTTTGCATGGCTGCTTTCTCCGGAACCAACAATCACACACCGTATAGCAGATGTTGTTGAACGTCAGCTCATTTATTGACTATTCTTGACCAGTTTCAACAGCCTTGATCCTCTGCAACCTCTACCTCGACCTTCACTATTCACAATGGCCTCTCACAAGCGAAGACAGTCCATTGCGACCAGCGCCCTCGACCACATCAATGTGGGCAACAAGATCGAGTGGCTCGCCGCTCTCGACACCGCCTACTCGCCCGAGCACAACTACCGCCGGTCCTCCATCATCTGCACAATCGGCCCCAAGACAAACTCGGTGGAGGCCATCAACCAGCTGCGCAGGGCCGGTCTCAATGTCGTCCGCATGAACTTTTCTCACGGCTCCTATGGTACGAACCTACGAAGAACAATTACTTCTATAGGCGCAGAGTGCTGATGACCATGTTCCACAGAGTATCATCAGTCCGTCATTGACAATGCCCGAGAGGCTGAGAGGACCGAGGCCGGGCGTCCCGTCGCCATTGCCCTGGACACGAAGGGTCCTGAGATCCGAACTGGCAACACAAAGGGTGACGAAGACCTTCCCCTCTCCGCCGGAACCGTCATGAACATCACTACGGATGAGCAGTATGCCACTGCCTGTGATACCAAGAACATGTATGTTTTCGCGAGACTCCTCTCCGTCCCAGAAGTGTCGAGCTAACCCGCCGTGACTAGGTACGTTGACTACAAGAACATCACAAAGGTTATCACGCCTGGCCGCATCATTTACGTCGATGACGGTATTCTCGCTTTTGAGGTCCTCGAAGTTGTCAACGAAAAGACAGTCAAGGTCAAGGCTCTCAACAATGGCTTCATTAGCTCCCGAAAGGGCGTTAATCTACCTAACACCGACGTCGATCTCCCTGCTCTTTCCGAGAAGGACAAGAACGATCTGAGATTCGGTGTCAAGAACAACGTCGACATGGTGTTCGCTTCCTTCATCCGCCGTGGCCAGGATATCCGAGACATCCGTGAGGTTTTCGGCGAGGAGGGCAAGCACATCCAGATCATTGCCAAGATCGAAAACCGACAAGGCCTCAACAACTTCCGCGACATCCTCCGCGAGACGGACGGTGTCATGGTGGCTCGTGGTGACTTGGGTATCGAGATTCCGGCTGCTGAGGTTTTCGCCGCCCAGAAGAAGCTTATTGCCATGTGCAACATTGCCGGCAAGCCCGTCATCTGCGCCACCCAGATGGTACGATTCCCTTTCAGCTCATCCCCAACTCTGTCCCGCTTGGTGCCTGCGCTTACACCGTAATAGCTCGAAAGCATGATCAAGAACCCTCGCCCAACTCGTGCTGAGGTGTCCGATGTCGGAAATGCCATCACGGACGGTGCGGACTGTGTCATGTTGTCTGTAAGTGAAATTAAAGTCTTCCATCCTTTTTGGGTACTTCACTGTGCGCCGCCGATCTACTTCTGATCTATACATCGTGGTCACATGGGTACTCTGAACACCTCTCTCATGTTGGTCTTGTCTAACCGCTCTGCAATGTAGGGCGAGACTGCCAAGGGTTCTTACCCCGACAAGGCTGTGACCGAGATGCACGAAGCCTGTATCAAGGCCGAGAACTCCATTCCCTATGTCAGCCACTTCGAGGAGCTTTGCTCGATCGCGAAGCGACCTGTCTCTGTGGTCGAGTCCGTCGCCATGGCCGCAGTGCGAGCCTCTCTCGACTTGAACGCCGGTGGTATCATCGTCCTCTCCACCTCGGGTGACTCGGCTAGACTGCTGAGCAAGTACCGACCTGTCTGCCCCATTTTCATGGTGACCCGTACTCCCAGCGCCAGTCGGTATGCTCATCTTTACCGTGGTGTCTACCCATTCCTGTTCCCCGAGAAGAAGCCCGACTTCGACAAGGTCAACTGGCAGGAAGACGTGGACAAGCGCATCGGCTGGGGTATCGCCAATGCGCTCAAACTGAATGTCCTGGCCCGCGGCGAACCTATTGTCGTCGTTCAGGGCTGGAGAGGCGGCATGGGCAACACCAACACCATCCGCATCGTCAAGGCCGACCCCGAGCACCTCGGAATCGGCGAACTCGCGTAAGAATAGACGCTAGACCAGGAAAAACTAAGTCTCGGGCCGTTTTGTTATGTCAAGGGAAGTCAAGGAAGAGGGAAAGGCGTAACGAGTAATGAAGACAAGAACGTGGTAAACCAAGGTCAAAAATGTCTCAGGCCAGCTGGGATTCCCATTGTTTTGTTAGGGTTTTTTTTTTAGATTCACGGCTATTAATACCAGGTATAGACTATGAAGGAACACAAGAGACATCATATCGTGCCCTCCAATGCTATTCTGTCTTTTTATTTCTATCGCAGAATCCTTCTTGCATCATGGGCAAAATGTATGTAGGTAGGTAGGTAGAACTTCAAAGTTGCGCGAATACCATCCACAACAACAAGCACTATTACAACGAGGACAGAAAGTGCGATACAATGAGAAGCGAGAGAGAAAATTTACAGAATAATACAGCAGGTTTCATAGTATACAATGGAAAGTCGGTATGCAGCAGTGTAGTGCAATAGTAATCGAGATGCGTACAATAGTCGTGAAACAATACTCCCAGCAGGAAGGTACCGTATTTCCATCAAGACAATTCATCGCAACAGCTAAGTCAAGCCGAGGTTTTCTCCGGAATGTATTGCCAGTCGAGGAAGCTCGTAAAGATGCAATCATCATCTACAAATATGTTATTGAGAGAGAGAGAGTGAGACTGTCATGGCAAAGCATTGTGATCGCCGGCCTCACCTCCGCGTTGTCGGAACCAAGGTAGACTGACGATTGGGGTCTGCTCAGGTTCTGACTTGATTGACTTTTCGGTTGGTCCATGATTACCGCCTTTATGACCCCCCTGATTATCACTACAGTATCTGCCGCCGCGAGCTTTTTGGTAGAATATGCCTCGAGGATTAGGCTGGTCATTTTCTTGAGTGGTGCTTTTGTCGTGGCGTCTGCGAGAGTTATCTTGCCTATCTTTGCCTCGGCCGTTGCCATTGTCGTTATTGCTATGCTGAGTGCCGCCATGAGTGTTGTCTTGATGACTATCTTGGTGTTTTCCTCGGTTCTCTCGTTGGCTTCCTCGATTACTTCCTTTGGAAGTGGCGTGGTTACGAGTCTGACCGTCAACGGGACTGCCAGTTCCATGACTTGTTTGCTTATCCCCGTAACCGTCCTTGCGGTTCTCTGGTCCATTGTTCCCGTGGCTAACTCGGCGTTCTCGATCACTGCGCCAATTATCTGCACGGTCGCCCTGGCTTCCAGAGCGAGCCAAGGCTAAACCTTCGTTATTCTTGCTTTCCTGCTCCTCCCGCTTTCGTGCCCGTTTATTCCACACCTTGGTCGCCATCTCTAGCATTGCCAACACATCTGTATAGGGACTATCTGGCTCCCTTGAATTGCGCTCCCCTGGATTGGGCTTCACTGGATTGAGCTCCTTTGCCGGAACGTGGCCATCATTACTCATGAATGTCGGATCAGCACCCCTGTCAAGCATCATCTTCACGGCCTTCTCCATGACCTGCGGGCGAAGCTTTGTGTTGGCGCAGAGGTGGTGGAGAGCCGTGCGGCCCAGTGTGTCCGAGTGATTTATCAGCGGGCCGTTTCTGAGGAATTTTCGGAACAGGTCCAGGTCTGTGAACGCTGAGCGGCAGTATACCATGAGCGGCGTGCTCTGGGCTCTGCTGAGACTATCAATCGACAGACCATTACGCAGAAACCAGTCAATTATAGGTTTATGTCGATCTTTTAGTCTGCACGCCGTATGTAAGGGCGTCTCGGGAGATACAACGTAGATCCTACTATCCAGTATTTCATGGTAGAAGTAGGAGCGGCCAAGCTCACAGATGTCGGCGCCGAAGTCACGGAGCACGTCCAGGAACGAGGTAGCAATCTCGTTAATCACATTAGCCTGTTCGTCTTCCTCGTGACTCAATGTCACACTCTTTTCGAAGTAGAACGATGGGTTGTAGATGGCGAGATTGGATAGTAGGAAGAACACTGGCGTCACAGCGTCCAATTCATTTCTAACATTAGGGTCAGCTCCACATTGAAGAAGGGCCTCGAGCTGGCGGAGACGTAGGCCCTGCAGTTGCCGAAGATCATTGTTGAATTCCTCGCAGTTGGTCTGTCGCTTACCTCCGGAATCCCATTGGGGTTTCTGGAGCATAAGGAGGCTGAAGATAGGGGCGCATCCTATGTACTTTTGATACTCGAAGATGCCATTCATGCTAGCTTCGGGGACCTGATTCATGTTGGCTGAGTGTACTCCAAGCATCCTGATGGTTGCCACAGAGCTTTCATGCTTCGACGCCACGGCCCAGTGGATGGGGTGCCACGGTATCGAGTTCGAGATGGACCTGAGGTCCTGGCGGTTTGGGTCTGCGCCGTTGACGAGTAGTACCTGGGCGATGGCCTCACTACCGGCGACGATGGCAACAGCTAGAGGAGTCATGCCCTTGCCGAACACTCTCAATTGGGGATAGAATCTCCACTTGGAACGGAACTTCACCCGCCGCAGTCTTTCGCGCTGGAAGTTTCTGGTGAAGTGGCGGTTGACAACGGTAGCATCTAGAGCTATATGACGCAGGAGGATGGCGGGTTTGTTGGCCACACAAGCGTACCAGACGGCGTAATAGTCTCCATCTTCCACGCTGTACTTGTCTAGTTCGGCCACTACGAAGTTGGAGACGCGTTGACAGGTTCCAGCGAGACACAGCCAGTCTTTCTTGGCCCCCAGATAGCCAAGAATGTTAATTACAATCTCAGCCGGGACAGTTACCAGGCTTGCTGGTTCATGCGCGGTTAGGCTGCTCAGTTCTTCGCATGATAACTTAGACTCGTCGTTGCTTGCATGTGCAGTAAGATCACCTGTGGAACTCGACATCCTGATGACAGGTCACAGCTGTATGCTGGCAGTATATCCAGGGATAGAGCTATAGCTAGGGAAGGAGTGGTGTTATTGCAGACCGCGAAGTCTAGTGTGGATGAAGGCGTCAGAATTTGATCAGAATAATGGAGTTGCAGGGCAATGCAAAGAACAATTGTGTTAAGTTGTGTTGTGAAGTGAGAATGATGAAGGAAGAAATCGGAGTTATTGTCAACTCCAAGCTTAGGAATATAGATAGGAAGGAATGTGAATGCTGGTTCACAAAAATGTACGGTTAGGTACCTTAGGTAAGTAAGATGTATGGCAAGACAAGTATTAGTAACCTCAAAGACTGCGCTGCAATGAACACTGAGTAGTGTACATACGTAGGTATGTAGATAACTGTAAGGTAGAACCGTCTCTCGTCGAGTGCCTTGCGTGGAAGCGTTGGCATTGCTAAGTTTAATGTTGGTATGTAACTTGACAACTAGACATGAGTAAATACGTGTGATTTGAAGGGCCCAAGTCTCATATAACACGCAAGCTGTGGTATCTACATGTACCTAGGGAAAAACCTCTGGTACCTATGAAGTACATGTAGTTGCTACTGCCAGCACCTGCAATGGCCTCACGCTTTCCCGGAATGGTACCTCACACATGAGGATAAGGCAGTTGTGGGGATGTGACTGGAAGGAAGTTGGGTGTAATAACATGCACCTACCTAAATGTAGGTAGCACCAACTTGACAACTACCTACATGTAACATTATACAAGTGCGCAGCATGAATATAGGTGTAGTATTCTATGGGTCCTACCAATGCCATCCATAATACACATTTAAACCACACGTGAGATGTAGCAAGGCGAGAAGGGAAAATGTGGAAAGCGTACCAGAGCAGGCAAGAGGAATTCGATGTCTATGGTGGTAGACACCAAAGCGGTGGCTCAAGTAATAAGCAGTTAATTTCGTCTGAGTAACTAATGCGATAGAGTGGCATAACGGTGTACTTAAAACGTTAGCTGGCCTGTAATGAAATTCCCGCCATACACGCACTTTAGATCTTATACTCCCCTAACTGACCGAAGTAGTATATTGCATAACTACCCAATATAGACAGGTCTGCTTGCATAACATCTCGGGTTTGGCACACAGGGAAACAGACCTTGCAAGCAGTAGAGCATGGCCACAAACAACAGCAGCATGATATATGCAAGGCAAGGGCAAGCCTACGGCTAGAGGCAGTAGGTAGTGTGTGACATGGTCTTGACGGCGGCAGACATTCACTGTGCACAGCTGCACATTACCCCGAACCCCCCTCCGCATCCTGCGAAAACCCGAAGCGGACAAACCGCACGCTGTCTCGTAGGCTCGGCACCCAGGACAACATATAATACCCGATTCGGCTCAGGAAGGGAAATTCCTCGACTCCGGGGGCCTCAAGGTAACGGATCACCTCCAGCAATCGGAGGTGGGGATGGATCTTCTCGACGTCCTTCAAATCATCCACCGCCCACTTGAACACCGAGCCCGTCTGGCTAACAGCCGCCTTCTGATTCTTTGCGCTAGCCGTCATGATCGCAGTCTTCATGCAGTCAAAGTACAGTTCGCCCTCCCCGAGTCTCTCGACCAGTCGCTTCAGCAGACCCGTTGCATGCTCAGGCTCCAGATACGACAGCAGTCCCTCCATGACCACGACAACAGGCCAGTCAGTCGGGATTTCCTCCAGCCAGGCATCATCGGTGATATCAGCCGACAAGAGCCGATAATCCTGCCCGTCGAGTGAAGCAGGGAGAACCCGGCGGCGGAGGGCAACAACCTCGGGGAGATCGACATCGATCCAGCGGACGTCGGGCCCCCACTCGACTCTCTGATTGCGACTGTCCAGGCCGCAGGCGAGATGCAGCACTGTGGCGTGAGGATGCGTGGCCAGGAACGCCGCCGTCCACCGGTCATAGAAGCGCGTGCGCAGGGCGACTGCGGCCGCGTGGGTAGGCGGCATGGGGAGTTTCCCAAAGTCGTAGTCGAGCTTCTCCATGACGCCCTTCGCGTACGGGTCGCCGAGGACGGGGCTCTGCGTGGCAGCGTCGACGGCCCGACCCAGTAAGGGGATCAGCAGTGTCTCGGCAACACCTGTGAAGGTGACATTGACTCTCTCGGCCATCTGGCGCATCCCTAACCCGTCGGCCAGAGGCGCGGAGTCGGTGGTGGTCGACATGGCTGAATGGAGGCGTTGTCCATGGGGGGCTTGTTTCTCGACATCCCAAGCGGGCGTGTTGCTCGATTAAATACCTACGTAGTACGTAGGTATGTGCTGCGTGTTCCAATTGCGTACCTATTTCATATCGAGTCTGTTTCGATGATTGTGAATGTTGCTGCGGGGCGAGGTCGCTGTTCAGTGGACGTAGCAAGGATTGCTCAGGGGTTATTGACGGGAGCGGTTGTCACTGCCAGCACGGCTACTGAGGTGCGGTACTTGCCAGCCATGCATGAATACGCCGTATCCGCTACATACATGTTAGCCGCACTACGTATTTGCGTGCAAAAACCTCAGGCTGTTCGAATGTTTACTTTGCCATCATGCTTCACTTTGTGTCGCGACCTAACAAGCTTGCAATATCCATTCTCAGGGTAGTGTAAGCGTTTAGTGACTACTTATCTGTTTTTCTTTCTCATTTTGTCCTGTTTTCAGACCCGACAAAGCGGACCGGAAGAGACCGATGCAAAAGATGAGATGAAATCAATGCATTTCGCTAAGAAAAGATTGAGTAATGACAGCATCACAGGTACTTGTTTCCGCGGGACCAAAGACAAAGAAGACTCACTCAATTAAAGAACTATACTAGATTAGACTCGTAACTGAATCAACAAGCTTGTCAGAGGAAAACGTGGGTTGCGTATTGACCGGGGTTCGTATTGTTTCCGCTTTGGAATATTTCTTGTACCCAAGTACAGATCGAATCATGGCAATACCCTACCTGCTACATGTAACCAGCTGACTACCTCGTTGTTCGAGAACAAGCATGATAGGTAGTATGATGTTAAAACAAGGTAATTAAATATAGGTATCACTTCCACGTTGACCACGTGTAACAAGAACCGACCGACTTATATCCCACAAGGTCGACTACCCCGACCATCCGACCATCCGTCCCTCTGTCCCTCCGTCCCTCCGCCCGCGGCGGTCCATTGATCCGTTATTAAGGCCAAAACCCGCCCCCACAAAACTCCAAATATCTAATCAATATACATAAATTCATCTATCTGTCTGGGGCGAATATCCACACGAGATGCCCTAGAATCGTGCATGCTCTGTACCGTGTCTCGAGAACTGTATTAATAGTCATGTCGAATAAGAGATCGTATCGTGCGTTGGTACACCTCGCACCTAGGTACGATTCCGATCTATTTCTATGCATCCACACTGCGTTGTGCCCGGCTGGCTGGTACACTACACGTATATAGTTTAGCGTAGGCAATCCCCAACCTGCGAACCACGCACATGGAATAGGTATACCGAAGGACAACATATATCCACCTATAACGTTATTCCCCAATCCTCTAGCAACGAACTCGTGAAAACGGCGAAGATATGGTCAGTAGACCTCCGCTGATTTAGCGCTCCTATGGCCTTTTTCAGTGACAAATAGCGTATCTAATGACAACGTGTTTGCATCTGGCCACCTGATAATGGCGTTGCTTTTACCGGATAACGTGAGATAACGGCAAGCTGAAATGACCGTAGTCCGCAGTACGCTACGGACCAGGTATAGTATTGTCTGGCGTACAATAACTACACCGTTGGTATGAGTGAGGTCGTTTCGGATGTGGCTTAGCCGAGAAATCCTCTCGGGTGTTGCACAACCGCAGACCGACTGGCATGCCAACACGGCGTTGGGGTTGTGCATAACTTGGTAGCGGAGTTCGGACATTTCCTCGATGGAGACGACAAGCTCGATTGGTGAAATTGTTGTACGGCAAGAACCAATCGTAGCGCCGTTGCTAGACTGCCTTGATTACCAAGTGAAGGTAGAAAGCCGGGTTCAGGGTCGGCCCCCGGTCGGAGGGTCAGTCTTATGATTATGAATGGGGACTATACAACGGATTTGCTTGGCGTTTGCGATGAAAGACCAGGATAAGGGGCGTTTACATGAAAACCGCGTTCTAGAACACAGCAGTGTGATCTGACCCATGATGAGTTTTTGTGCTATAAGTGGAATTGGAGCTTCCAGTCGTCATATCGTGCCATTTAATTGACCGGAATAAATACCTTGCAGCTTCCTCTTCCCGTCCGTCACGTTCGCTTCTGTATTGGCAGTCGCCTCCAGTATTACATTCCCATTACTAATTGCATCACATCGAAACGGCTTTAAGCGGAGATATTCCCCAGACTTCTACCACAAGGATCTTTAACCGAGCTACCGAATTAGGTGGTTAAAAGCAGTTTGTCGTGGGGGTTCTGAGATTTTACGTGGGAATTAGACGTGGTGGAATCCGGCTACTCATTACTCTCTTCCCAAAAAATTCGAAATATCTGGTGATCATGTCGGACACCACTTCCACGGCTGCGGCGACGCACGGAGATGGTGACAAGGACCACGATGAGCATTTACAGCTTGAGCGCAAGACGAGTCAGGCCATCGATGAGGGACATGACGCCGATATCCCCTCCAGCGCTGGCTACGTACTGGACAGGCAGGGCGAGCTGAAGAGGCTACAATCAATAGATCTTCAAAGAAGAAGACAGTCAGGTGCAACCGCAGAAAACACCAATCAGGACATAGAAAAAGGGGAGCCGATCGAGCAAACATCAACAGACGAGGATGAAGATGACCCCAACGTCGTCTGGTGGGACGGCGAAGACGACCCCGAAAACCCCTACAATTGGACGACCACCCGTAAAGTTCTCAACACTGGCTGTGTCAGCTTTCAGACATTTATATCACCATTAGCTTCCTGTACGTGGAAGAGTTTATAATGCATCGGTTGCCAGGTACTGATTGTTGCGCAGCGATATTCGCCCCAGGTGTGCCCCTAGTGCTCGCGGAATTCCACTCGTCCTCGCTCGAGATCGCCACCTTCGTCGTCTCGGTCTACCTGCTCGGATTTGCGGCTGGCCCGATCCTGGTGGCGCCGTTATCCGAGATCTACGGTCGCGTCCCCGTCTACCACGCCTGCAATGTTGGATTCGTAGCATTCTCCGTCGCCTGCGCCCTCGCGCCTAGTCTGAACTCTCTTATCGCCTTTCGGTTTTTGGCAGGCTTGTTCGGCGTCGCGCCGATTACGAACGGCGGCGGCACGGTCGCCGACATGATCCCGCAAAAGCAGCGAGGTACGGTCCTGGCAGTGTACAGCGTCGGACCTCTTCTGGGACCCATCATCGGCCCGATCGCGGGCGGCTTCCTGTCTAATGCCAAGGGCTGGCGGTGGAACTTCTGGCTCCTGGCCATCATCAGTGGTTTCATCACGATCGTCATGATCTTCGCGATGAAGGAAAGCTACGCGCCCGTTCTCCTGGAGAGAAAGGCGGCGAGGTTGCGCAAGGAGACCGGCAATGACCTGCTCCGCTCGAAACTCGACATCGGCCTATCCCCGGCCGACTTTTTCAAGCGCAGCGCCATTCGCCCGATCAAGATGTTCATCTACTCGCCCATCGTTGCCATCATGGCCCTTTACACCGCGATTACCTACGGATACCTTTATGTTCAATTCACCACCATGACCGAGGTGTTCATGAACCAGTACGGCTTTTCCACGTCGTCTGTCGGCCTTTCTTTCCTAGGCCTGGGTGTCGGGAGTCTTATCGGAGTCTTTCTCTATAGTGGCACATCAGACAAGTATATCCGCAAAAAGGCAGCAGAAGCAGACAGGCTGGCCGAGGAGACGGGCAAAGAGAAGAAGGGGATGAAGCCCGAGTATCGCCTACCGCTTCTCCCCTTGGGCGCCGTCTGTGTCCCGATCGGTCTGTTCATCTACGGCTGGACGGCCGAGAAGAAGGTCCATTGGATCGCGCCCATCATCGGGACGGCCTTTGGCGGCATCGGCAACATCCTCGTCTTCTTCTCCATCCAGACGTACCTTGTTGACGCCTTCACCATCTACGCCGCCTCTGCGCTGGCGTCCAATACCATCATCCGTTCGGTTGCGGGGGCCGTCTTACCATTGGCTGGCCTCAAACTATACGCTAGACTGGGGTACGGCTGGGGTAATAGTCTGTTGGGTTTTATCTCCCTCCTTCTCATACCTGTGTCGTTCTACATTCTCAAGTATGGCGAGCATCTGCGGACGAAATACTCAATCAAGAACTTGTGAAGTAAGCCCTTTGAAAGGTGTGGAGACACCTCTTGTATATATTTAATCTAGACATTAATATTACTGCAAAGTAGTGAAATTGAGTCACATGTACTGGCTGTCTCGTTCCGTCAAAATCCACGGGTGGGTTTTGGCAACCTTCGTGCTATGAACAATGTTGGGACTTACATTTGGCGTCTATCGTGGAATTCAGTCGATAAGCCCGCTAGTTTCCTCTGGGCTAGATAGTGTATGGGTGCTTGGCGGGCGCCTAAATACTAGGTACCTAACCAGGTTCCACCCAGGCGCCTACGGTACCTAGCGAGACGAGCTATCGGTTCAGTCTTATAGTGGAGCGGCTATAGAAACTGTGCCACTGTAAATAACTAGCCTCAAGTCCCTACCATCTTAATTGATGCTCGGTAGATAAACCTACTACTAACAGCACTTCTTGTACGTTTGTTTAAAAAGTAAAGTATCAACCACTACTTATACAATAACGAAATAATAATATCTGATGTCATTTTTCTCTCTCTCTTGTTGATTCCGAGATCGGGACATTGTTGTGACTATATGCATGTTAGTTTCAGGTGCTTAAGGCAGTCCCAATCCCTCGGTCCGTGTGACAGAGGGCAAGCTAGTTCTCTTAAACAGCGCTATCCCTCATATTAAAGATAATGTTCCATACATACATTTCCAGTAAGTCAAACTGAAAAATTCGTCAAGAACAGGCTAGAACGTAATTCCTTTCAAACAAGGGCGTTCAGTTATTCATAGTTTTATACATACTAGCTTCGTTAAGTACCAGCATTATCACTAGCTAGCTTACGCAGGAAGCAGGATGCAAGCTTATTATATTTGCTCAATTTGTATAAGATCTGGACATCTTCAACTATGAGATATATCGTCCAGGTAGGTGATGGCTGAGACTCGTCAACACTCACAGTCTAGTAATAATGGTATGTAACTGGACTGGCTTATTCGCTATCCTAATCGACAAACAATCTTTGCCGCCGGGTATCAGTAGCTTATGCGTAACCACCTCATATAAAGTCCTGGAATCGCCGAGCTATTTCCATCGGAAAAGTATTCGACACATAATTCGGATATAACGCGAGCAAAGGGTCCTCGTTCATCAACATTTCGGTGTCAGCTTGTCCAAATGCGTTAAACAGGCCCATGAGATCCTCGCCCATCTGAAATATGTTAGAGCTCTCAGTGCCGCCTTCGGGAGACAATGCGAATGGTGTAACTTGATGTATGAGCTCAGGATGGTCTTGGTTTCGGTCGAACCCTTGCTGGCTTGTATTCCTAGGACCTACGTGCTGACTGTTTGAGGCTTCTGATGCTATCTTCAGCCCTAGAGTTCGAACGGCTGGCAGCAAGCCCCGAATACTATTCCAAAGGCGTCTACTAGCGAGACTTCCGCGGGAGAAACTGCGGACCAACTCAACTGCTGATGAAAAACTGTCGTGGCACGAGTTGAAGAAGATCTTGGGCGCGTTACATACTGCTAAGAGCATGACGGAGAGGGCGCTTAGAAGAAAGTAGTTGAATGTGCTTTGTTGTCGGGCGTAGATATCGCTACTTTCCGCCAGGTTCACGAGCACCTGGATTGAATCTTTAGCAATGTCTACTACGAGTCGCGCGTTTTGCAGGTCGGCTTGTACGAGGCTCGGAGACAGGACGTGGTGTCTATGAACTAGGGTTCGAATGTGGTTTCCACGAAGGTATAGTATGGCACATAACCGGCGCAGTATCCGTGGTTGGGTACGTAGTGTAAGCCCGAACCGGGGATGATTGAATTGTAGATGGGCCGGGATACTATCTAGCCAATTCCGAATGAGGAATTCTGCCGGAATCTTTTAGCAACTCCGCTTGCAGCCTCCGTATGTCTTTTAGGTATAGAGAAGTGGGAATAGTTACGGAATTCTTACCAAGATATTGTACTTGATCTAGCGGAATCGTGGGTGTAGGAGATCCATATTGAGGAAGCGCGTCCCAAACTCTGCTACAAAGCCTCCCATAACCTACCATGCAACGCAGATGAGAGAAGTCTTCTCCCTAAAGACCGATTCAGCAGGTGAATTTGAATGATGATACGCGATAACCTACTGGTTCTGGCAATTCAGGGTCAATGTCACGGTCGTTCAAGGCAAAGGAAAGGCCTGTTCCAAAGCTCCATCTCCGATCTAAAGCATAGACACACCAGAAAATTCTCGTTGCCTTTGCCTGGCAGTTTGCCGACTTGTAGTTATCCATGAGACTCCGTCTACGATGAAGACCCATTTCAAGAGCCATTCGAGCGGCATTACCGACGGTTCTCCAGGCCAGAAGATCCTCATCGATTTGAAAGTAATAGACAGCCTATTCACTCATTAGCATACCTCCAGAAGAAATTGCATCACATTTCGGACATCCCATCAACATCAACCACTGTAGATCCCTCAAGTCGATATCCGATGACCTGGTGACTTGTGCAGCCTTCTTATCAGTCGAGTCAATAATCTTTGAGCTTAATAGATTTTTGCCTTTGGCTTCAATAACTACTGCTATAGCGATGGCGATCTTTAGGATGTTAACGTCTTTGTCTTCAGACATGTCTGGCATGAGCTCAGGATCTGAGCCAATGATCCCCATTTGCCTAGCGAGCTCCTTCATCTTGGTATCGGCCACCGCAACGAGCTCATCGCTATCGATGAAGGGGTAGAGGGCTTCGATTTCTTCGTGATACACCGTAATCAAACGACGAACTTCAGGCAGGGTTAAAGAAAGTAGTGGGTCTTGGATTGATGGCAGGGTGTTAGGTGCTAGGTTGATGGTAGGACTTCGCTCTGGAGTCGGTTCTCTAGATGGTGTTAGAGACTGTGAGCCATTCGTTGGGTCAATTGCGTCAGGGGGGATTCCCATCAGGGAGAGGGAGGTCTTTGCGGCATCCAAGCTGAATGCCGACTGCGTATGACCTACGAACAGCGGCCGCTGAGGTTCATGTTGGCGGGAGCTGATTATGGCCGAGTAGTCATGTTCCCTCTGCTGATTGGTATTATTGATACTGCCGGGCGGTGATGGAGTAGAAGCCAGCAGATCTAGTTTCTCGCTCAACCCTTTCAGTTGCGTACGGAGAGACTTCACCTGCTCTCTTAGTGACGTAATGTCATCACCTGGGATGGGAATGGCGGCGGCGGGAACAGGGACCTCTGCCAGACTTCTTTGTAGATGTAAGCTACGTTACCATTAACAGGACAATTATATAACGGTGAGAAACAGCAGACCTTTGCTCCTCAGAACGAGACTGATTGGCCGTGGCATCAACACGTACGGACGGCCGGGGAGAATAGTGAGCGTTCACACAGAGCCGGCCAGCTTCTTTACATCTGTAGCAGTCCGTCTCCTCTTCGTTACGAATACACTTCAACTTGCGTCTTTTACAGGTGTCACTAGGAAGCTGGTGAGCCGGCAGGATTGTACAGATGACTGCCGAGGTACACTCTACCATGCATTGCTGTTATATTTCCCGCGTTTTCGCCGTTTCTGTATCGTCGCTGGCAGCGGGTTTGGTTGATGCATATCGGTACCCTCATCCTCAGGCATATCTGATGTTGAAGGCCAGTGATGAAGCAAGTATCCAATGATATTGCAATTCATTGCTCGGTACGGAAGAGACGGAGATTGCCTCAAGTCGTGCGGAGTTATAAGGAGCTTTCGGAGCGGGGTTAGCGTACAGCGGGAACACCCGTAACCCCTGTATTAAGCTCACGGAAATGTGGGGTAGCGCCGTAACAGTGTAACTCCTTGTCGACAGTACTTTAAGATTACGATACCTCTCCCGCTTCTATGGCAGAGGACATACGTGTACATGGTAGGTAGGACTAGAGATTTAGACTCCTTCACTTAACAGTGACAGTCTCTCCTTACTCTTATAATCGACTCCTTCTCATACGAGGTCCTAGCACCTAAGTCTACAGTATAGAGCTGCTGTACTTAACGTCAAGGGGCTCAGTTCTATCTATATTTTTCTTTGCAACCACATTTTCCACGTATGACTATACCCATTGGAGGACTTGGGATCCCGTCCGTTCTCCTATAGATAAGTCGGTGAGGGTTCTTTGACTTGTTAATCGACCTAATACTGAAAACTCCATTTTAGTGAATACGTAGGTGGTTGATGGACAGTCCTGTAGCTGTTCCTCCGAGTTAGAGCATCATAATTCTTAAGACAACTAATCAAAGGTTTCAGGGCACCAAGAACCACCATCTTGAACCTGCTTTACCTGATATGTCTATATACGTAGTATAACTTTTTATTTCTTCTGTAATAGTTAGTGGTCCTCCTGAGACGTCGTGATTTTACCATGATTATGTTAGTATTACCACCAATACAACTAGTCAAGAGGAACCTAAGTCCTAGAGATTAATACATAGTAGTATCATAACACAACAGATAGGGTGACGTTTTTTGAAACTAGCATATAATCGTACCTAAGATAGCTATTATAAGTCATACGTGAATATAGAGCTCTAGGTTAACATACTGATAACAATAGGCGGCCTCAACACTGGCAAATATCAAACAATGACATAGTATAATATGGCCTAGCTCGCACTCATTTGCTGGTGCACGCGCGCCCCTTAATACCAGTACTTCCGCGCGTGTACCTTGCAGGCCAACCACGCATCGTCCAAAGCCTTCACGGCTTCTTCGGGCAAGGGACCCTTCTCCAGATCCGTCAGATTGTTCTCCAAGTTACCGACACTCCCGGCACCAAGGATAACAGCATCCGACAGCTCTTGTCTCAGCTGAGAGTGGTGTACGAGCCACCGCAGAGCCATCTCAGCGATCGTCAGCCCCAGCTTCTGCGCCACAGGCTGAATGATATCCAAGGCGTCCCAATAGCCCTCGTTCCAGAGAGCGCGCAGATGGAAGTTTTCGATAGGCCGATCGCGCGTATATCTCCCAGTGAGAAAGCCGCTGGCGAGTGGCGAGTACACGTAGAATGAAATGCCGTAGTGGCGCAAGCAGGGGAACAGCTCGTCCTCGACGCGACGCTGCAGCGCGTGGTAATGTCCTTCGTAGGCGGTAGGCTTGATCCAGCCGTGTCGCTCGCAGATCTCACACATCTGCGCCACCTCCCACGCCATGTAGTTGCTGATGCCGAACCGCTTGAAGTAACCTTCCTGGTGGAGCTCGTTCACGGCGCGGAGGGTGTCCTCGTACGAGTGCTTGCGGTCGGGCCCGTGTAGGTAGAACATCTCGATCTTATCCGACTTGAGCGCCTTCAGGCTGTCTAGTAGCCCACGACGCACATCCTCCGGCTTGTGGGTATAGCCGCGGGTCTTTTCCAATGCGTGCCCTGCTGTCGGGAATAGTTTGGTGTCCACTGTGATTCACTTGTTTTAGCAAGCTAGGAGTGTCGTGAAAGTGTCACTTGCTCACTCTTGAGGCCGCGATCCTGCCACTTGAGGGCACCAAGAAGTTCCTCTGTCGTGCCCTCGCCATATGCACGGGCTGAGTCCAGCTCATTGTGGCCATGACGTTGAAATACTTCAAGGACTTTTGTGGCTTGTTCTACAGAGTTGATGTGTGGCGAACCGCGAGTACCTATACGTGGTTAATTAGTACTATAAAACATATTTTGTCGATGAGCTTGGAAGTGGCATCTTACCCGCGGTTCCGAACGACATGGTTCCGCAAACAACCTTCATCTTAGCTAGTGTCGACATTTTTGCTCCCGTAGTGGTAAAATAATTCTAAGCGGTTTACTGTCCTGATGAACATGATGAATTAAAGATTCCGGGCTCCTTATATACATTATTACGTTTCGTATTCCAACTGCGAAACTGTTGGTGTCGTGTCTAGAAAGGCGATGCGCCGAGCAACCGAAGAGGCACTCGATCCTGAGCGGAGACTTTTTATGGGATATAGTCCAATCAAAGGCCAAAGTTTCCGGCGCAACCAATCATTGATCTGCGTTTCCGACCACATGCGCCAACGCCTAAGACTACAAAGATAGACTCAGGGTTACTCAACCGCCTTAATTCATGGGGATCATGTACTAAGGGCGGTTGTAAGCTTAATTCCGAGTAACAATCACCGGCTATAAGAACATCTGAGTGCAAAGGACGTCACACAATGTCGTCGGGACGGGTGCTTGGATTCACCGAACGGGTTACTCAGGGGTCCAGACTCAAAGATGCGACACGACAATTCTGCAAGAGTTGCAATATTAGTGCATATTCGAGACCTTCACGCAACAATATGCGTCTATCGCTTGTCACAAGTACAAGGTTCCTAACCCATCCGAAGCCAAGCGCCTTCGCTGCCTACAAGATAGACAGTATTGCACATGAAAGTAAGCGCGACGGCCAGAGAAACATGAACATCGTCACCTGACAGAAACAGCTAGTCGTCTCTATCTATAACTCAATGAACCGTACAATTTAAATCCAGTGAATGAAGCTTTGGTCTGATATGGCACCCCCGCGGAAGCGACTATCTGGACGTTTACATGTTTTGCCCGTATCGCTACACGCGCATGGTAGGAAAAAGTATTGATGCCTCATGCTTTCCGCAGGAAGTTCTGGTTCACTGTTTTTGTGGGTTCGTTGTGAAATAAGCTCATGTTGTAAGTAAATAGGGCTGAATACGTGGTTAATGAGTGAATGTTTCTAACCAGCAATCGATAAATCAAGATGGCAATCAGGAGAGGAGAGTTGAAAATTGATGGCAGATTCAAAGGATAAGAGTCCTGCTGAGTAATATGAAAACGTTAGTCAAGGTAAAAACGAAAGGCAAACAGAAAGGGGTAAAGAGGCGACGTACGTGACAAAGGGCTTGGGTTCAAAGGCCTGGGACAAGGATTCATATTCGGCTAATAACTCTCTTTGGGTTTAAAAAGTCCCTAGTTTCCTTTCTCTGCCTTTAATAAACCTTGCCCTTTGCTTTCTATCTATACACATGCTTTTGGGTCGGCGATCTAGCCTCTCTTTTTGTTGGACTCCAATTCTAGGCCTCCCTTGCAGACAGCGATCCTTGACGGCTAATAGCCGCTAGCTTCTAAGCTGTATGTTTTGATAGGTTTTGACGAGTCTCTGGCAGTCCTTGCTGTGTAAAAGTGTAGAGCATATGGCTTGACTGGGTGTAGGAATTGAGATACTCCTGGGCGAGTACATGACAACGAGCTCCTCTGATGAAGTCACCTGCTATACGAGACAATTCAGTACGAGATAATTAGGTATTCACAATTTGAATCATCATAATGCTCTATTATATGCCTAAACAGATCATGTTACTCTACCGTATCACCTCAAGAGACACAAAATAAGGCATTGGAAGAATAGTGTTAATTTGAATCGATAAGCCATCTATAAACTAATCCATGTAGGCAAGTAGACTCGTTATCTATGCAAATTTCTGCATCGCCTTTGAACTAGTTAGCACAATGTGTCTTGGATAGGATCTGGGAACACTCACTACGGCATATTTACTCCTGCGTCGGATCCTCTCCCCAAACAAGACCAACACCCAAGGAACTACCGTCAAAACAGTGGCGATAGCGCCCAAAAGTCCGCCCGCAGCATTTTCTCCTAGGTTTGTGAACAGCATCGAAACTACGAGCGGGAACACGCCACCCAGAATGTTGCGGCAGAACGACTGTGCCGCGAGAGCCGACGACGCATAGGCCTGGTAAACGTCGGCGAGATAGTTGAAGGTAGCCAGGTATATGTAGTAGATACCCATAGTAGCGAATCCGATAGCAATGGCGGGGACGATCCAGGGGACCGATGGCTGGGCGGAAAACCCGAACAAGTAAAGCCCAATGGGGAGTAACACGGCTGCGAAGCATGTGAAGTAGAGTCTGGACTCGAGAGATTCAGCCGGAAATCTCAGCCGGAGGAATGCCCAAAGACCGTAAGGGCTTGGCTCGGTGGACTCGGTGGACTCGGTGGACTCGGTACTATTGATGCTAGCCGAGTCGCTCGACGTACTCTGCCAGTTAGGATGCTTTAGCAATTTGTCCTGGAGGACGCCGAAGACGGTGGCTATGATGGCTCCGACGATCATGGAAGCGAACACGTAGCCCGACTGCTCAATGCTGAAGCCGTACTGCCGACGAAACACCAGCGGAATTGAGCCGAATGTAAGATAGAGGATTGCCCACGCAAATGATACCCATAGGGAGAAGAAGAACACGATGGGTTCCGTGAAGAGGAAATGGAAAGGTCTGGTGAGTGAGGTGGAAATCATAGTGACGATGGAGCCCCGTTCCTCGTCTGCTTTAGTCGTCCACCGAATGCGTCGAAGTTTTAAACCCCGGATACTTAAAGGGGGGTGAATGGATGCCGACGGTTGCTTTTCGCAGTAATTGGCAGGGGTTCCAGCTAGGTGTAGGATTGAAGACGCATCCTGTTGAACCCAAACCCCAACGAAACCCTTCTCCTCTAACTGTTCATACCACTTATTCAAGGCCTTCGCTTTTCTCGATAGAACGACAGGGCCACGACTCTCCCTGAATAGAGTGACTACCGCAACCATCAAAATGAAGTCTATAATGACTTGGTGCCAGAACACCCACTTCCAAGTCTGGTGATTGGGCCGGGTAGCTTCCACTATAACGGAGGAGATCAACGGCCCCAGGCCCGTGCCGACGAGCGCGGAACCACTAAACATAGCCATGGGTGTGTTCCGGGCCTCCTTACCGTAGAGGTCGGATATGACACCCCCAACCATGGTACTGAATACACTCCCCCCAACACCCTTGAAGAACCGCGCGAGCAGCATACCCGGAACGTTGGTGACGATGCCGCAGACGGCCTGGAAGGCTGTGAAGAAGGCGCCGGCGACGACGAAGACGGGGTAGCGCCCGTTTATCTCGGAGAAGGGGGCGAGGATCATGGGCGCCAAGGCGAAGCCTAGGCAGAACGTCGTGACGCCCAGCAGCGCGATCTCGTGCGTCGTGTGCAGTTCTGCTGCGATCAGGTCCACGGGCGGCGAGTACGCACCCGCAGTGTACGCCGTGAACAGTGTTGCCGTACAGGAGATGGTCACCATGACGTTCTTGCGCATACGAGGCCAGCGCAGCGGGTCGATGTAGCGGTTCAGGTCTGGCGGTTCAGGGACCGACGCCCATTCCGCGGCGGTTCTTATTGTCGTCGGGAGGTTCGGCGCCGGCAGGACGGTGTCGAAGTTGAGATAAAGATACTCGATCTGACTACAGCGATTCAGCGATGTGGACAGCTGAGAATTCGTTCCCGCCGAGGATGATGATTGTCGGCCAATCCTTGTCGCCTTCTCATCGTCATCGTTTTCCTTTTCTGTTTTTCGAATACCTTCTCGAGGCTGATTTTGACTGAGACTGAGACTTCGGACGGAGTCATTGTCTCTATTTGTCTCTCTTCGGTCCAGGGTCGGCGGTAACGGCCAATGGTCGCCAGACCCTACAGAGTTCATCCTGAAAAAGGGTGCGCTGTTTGTGTTATACAACACCATGATCAGCCATACGACTCGCTACTACTAGAATATATACAAGGTGTGTCCTTTACGTAAGACCGGGTTGCCGAGTGAAGGAAACCAATGAGTATAGACCGCCCCTCCAAGCAGCGAATTCGATCGGCACTGGGAGTGTATAAGTGGCTTGCCGAGGAGGCGGATGAAAGACCCGCCTGCTTGGTCTCGTGAATACTAGTTCGATCGATACCCGAACTGAACAAGTGGTCGGGAAACAAAGCCCTTCTCTTTCTCTCTCATTATCCTTAGTAGGCTGACGGGGCCCGAACAAAAGTCCCATGTAAACCCGACCATTGGTAACCCGAGGAATTTTCTCCTTGTTCGGCCTTTGCTCTCGCGGTTACCCACCTACATGTAGAGTTTTGTTTGGTTGGATAATCTGGGGTTGCTAGCATATAGACGTAGTAGTACCTGTCAAAGGGCCGAAAGTCTAGACAACGCAGGCATTCGAGGTCGGGCATTGAGTAGACTTTTGCCGCATGCCGTGTATGGTACGTCTGCTTGTGTAATATCTTAGATTCCTCAAGTCAACTGAGCCGAAGCTTCGCGCCCTCTTTCTACAGATGATAACAACGGCGAATCACGAACATAGCCATTAGTAGCCACGGTCCCATGCGAGATATGTGATGTAACATTCTACTTACTGGATATACCGTTGTTCGAACAAGGTTATAGCGGAGTAGTCGCTACCCCAAGGTTATACTTTTCCAGGTCTAAGTATACACTGATCCGGTGAAGTACTACCCGGTTATTGATAAGCTAAATTTCTGCTCACACCTTGACTAGATTAAGCAAGGTTTGGGGTTAGCTTGTCACATCGTTACACAGGTACTATGTAGTCAGTCTGTACCGTAGATACGGTACGCTATAAACGACGAGGACCGACCACCAGCGTTCCATGGAGTTCTTGACGAAGAGTCAACCTCCAAAAACACAGGCAGAACTGCTATCATCCACACCGTCTTCATGACCGATTTTCGCTCCCGCTCCCCCGCTTTCGACCCATGACGCTAATACTCGCTACATGTTGCGAGAAAAGCTTGGTTCAGATCCTGCTTATTCCCGACAAAGTGGCTGTCTAGTCTCGGCAGTATGCATGCCTACCTAGGTGAACACATCATACCTAAATGCTTTTTCCCAGCTACTAATAGGATGGGCACCGGCATAGTGGTAAGGTGGTTTCCCACGATGGGTTTCACAAGTGTAGCTTTGTAGAACAAGAATAAAGACTAAATCTTGTCGGGTGATGATAACGAACTCGCCGATAGTATTGATTCTGTATATATAGTACGTGTGAGTGTAGAAACACCTGGATTATGTGTCAAGTATAGTACTGTAATTCCGCTCTCTCCAAAAAGCTACTACACCAGATCCAGTCAAAGTGGCCGTCTACGCCCGATCGCGCTGTAGCATGCGGGAAGGTGTGCAGCTACATAGATCCGAGTCGTCGTTTGGGTCGGGCGGACGCTAGCTAATTTACAGCAGTGTAGACCGACTTATGCAACCTATAACTATTACCGATTATTCCCGTCAGCCCGAACCCACCACACAGTGGTCAAAAGCTCGGGATTTGAAGAACCTAGTAAGAGGTACGGGAATTCGGCTTCGAAACTACGGGTATACGACCACTGTACGGAGTAAGTCACTTAAGAGATTTAATACATTCATTTGCGCGATATTGACTTTTTAACAGCTTTATTTTATTAAAGCATTGCATAGCGATAGAGTTGAGTTTTGGCCTTTTTGGTGGTGAGACATATTGTACACGATCGCAAATGAAGCACGCTTGCGAACATTCTCCTGCGGCTCGCCTTGATGTAAGCATGCATCTGCCTACCTGGCCAGCAAGAAGTGGCAGAAAACGTTGTATCATCGGCTGAGAACTGTCATCACAGCCCCAACCATGGTGAAGAAAATGCGGTACATCCAATACTGCAGTCCAGTAGCATGTCCTACTTTAATACGCCAGTGAGAGCTCTTAAGCGTCGCAACGGCCCGGGGAAAGCTTCGCTTGTCGTAAGTCGTCATGGCACGATCCAGATCACTGGACTGGCAAAGCTGCTCAGCCAAATCCCACCCATCTTTCAACGCTAGATTGGCGCCATTCCCGGCGAATGGGCTCACGGCGTGATTCGAGTCTCCAATGAAAATGACCGGGCCTGCTTTCATGTCATTGGGGAATGGTTGCTTGTCCATCGCGTTTAGGACGAGCATGGTGGACGGGTCGGTCGCGTTGAGGATGGTCTTGAAGGGTTCCGTAATGTCCTTGCCCAGCTCTCTCACCTGACAAAGTATTTCTTGGCCTTGCTGAGGATCATGATTGTCGTGCTTCGGTCTTGGTGCCGCTTCAAGAATGCTCAAGGCCCACACAAGGGAATGCTGGTCTACCCGTGAGAAGAAGCAAGACGCGCCTGTCCCTGTGAGGACCCCGCCCCAGTTAGAATCGAGAGGAGAAGGAATTGCTGATTCGAATTTGGCGATCCCTGCTAACTGGACTGCTCCAGCGAATTGCAGGTTATCGTCTGGTCGTAAGCAGGCCCTAATCTTGCTAGATGCCCCATCCGCGGCTACAAGGATGTCACACTCTGCCTCCGTCTCTGCCAACTCTTCGTTCACGAGCCGGATTCGAAGTCGCCCATTATCGAGCTGCTCTACTGAAGTACACGCTGTTCCCCAGCGAATCTCGGCACTAGCTGACGCCGCTTCGACAAGCACGCGCCGCAGGTCCTTCCGAGCTATGCGAATGGACGTCGTCGGGATGTCTGCGGTCGCTTTGGCTCGCACACTTATCATGGGCTTGAATTCATGCGTCCACATCGTGAAGTGACCGGCCCCTCGGCCCTGCTCTTGCACACGGAATATGGCTAAGTCAATAATCTCATCGAGCAGTCCAAGCTGCTTTAATGCGTACAGACCACTATCGCGATCAGTTCCGTTTAGCGACAGCGAGTATCCTTCGCGCCCCACGCTCAATCCTTTGGCGTCGCGATCGTAGATAACGACGACAGGAGGCTCAATGGATGGGGGCCAAATTTTCCGAAGGGCAATGGCGAATGCAAGACCCGCGATCCCAGCGCCAGCCACGACGATTTTCTTCCCCGAGAGATAATGCTTGCGTGCCTCGTGTGTACTCATTATGTCACGAGGCTTGTTATCCGATAGGTCAGTTTGTATTGAAAACTCGTGATGGCGTGCGCTTCCGGATCGGAAATGAGACCAGAGATGACTATAGATGTTGATATAAACGGTAGTTTAACGAGTGAACAGGGCAACGCCGTATTCATCGTGTAGACATACTCATAAGCCACGCGTTCTCATAACGTAGTAGTGTCAGCATACATTAACATCGCAAATATAGATGCCTAATTATAGCTGCCTGTTTGGTCGTGTAGACAAAGTGAACTGGGCAGATGAGCCAGCAAGGAACGGGAGGCCTGGACGGTACGGCTGAACGGCGTAGGACTCTTAGTTAGTGTTTTAATTGGTTTAACAAACCCTGTCACCAGTCATTCCGTCGTGATCCAAGTCCCTCTTCAGCCAACGTCGGCGAGTCTCTTGTCCGTGCTCCGGGAAACGAGATACGACGGTTGCCCTGCATTGCGAGAACCTCCAATCTCATCCTAGCCCGCTATCATGGAAGCAAATAATCAATACCATGACTCAAAGATGACTGGTGATCTATTTTGCTCAGCTCCGACTAGAGAACATGCCCCAAGACGGAACGGCCCGACTTGGCATGGGACATACTATACTGCGTGTTACTTATACGTGACAAGATGCTAGGAACCCTCTCTGATGCGAGAATCATCAAAGGAATCCGGATTGGTATGGCAGTATGTACATACTGTAATTGAAGCGACTTATGTTGGAGTACATAGATATGTAGACCGGGTATCAACTCAGATGAATATTTGCCAAAGCAGACTATGCATCAATCAGACGTAAGCCCCGCCTCGCATTCTGTACCTATACCAACCATAACTAGTTAGTAGGTACCTATAAAGGTGCTGTTTACCTACCTAAGGTTTGGTACCTCTACTATGTAGCTACCCCTCCATCTCCTGTACGACAATATGATGATCCTGCAAAAAACAACGTGGGGTAAACTTATTCAGTATTTTAAATGTTAAAGACATCATTGCTTTAAAACAACATTCCGCAATCGCACCGTAACTCGTTTTCCTTCCTGAACTCATATATACCGGCGCGACAAGAAAGCACAAACACCATGGACGATATATTTCAAATGTCGGCGCCCATTCCGGCCAACTTCGACGCCGAGAACGCAGACAATCTCGAAGATGTGAGCCATCATGCCTCCCCAGCTGACATGGAATATGTCGCGTGGACTGGCTAATCCATAACATCGCCGCAGATCGAGAAACAGTTCGCAGTCAAGGGTTCGTTTCGTTATTATGACGGTCTCGATGTGTCCCGACACTAAATGTAGCCTATCGCAGCCGTGCAGCATCTCGAGACGTACTGGGCCATCCTCCAGAACGTGAAGGGCTCCGCGCTGCGCCTCACCAAGATGGACGACGACATACTCGAGCACCTCAAGGCCGACATCCCCGACTTCGACCCCGCTGTCACCATTAACGAGGACGAGATGAAGAGCAAGGCCGGCAAGGAGAGGTGGCGCAAGTTCATGATGGCCTACGAGAAGAAGATCGACGACTACAGCTTCGGCACCATGCTGCGGACGAGCCCCAAGGTCGAGTACGACCAGGACACCACCATCTTTGGTATGAACCCCTGAAACCGTCTGTCGTATCGGGTGCGAAAGCTGACGATGCGTCGTGCTACCACATCAGTCCCGAGAATGCAGTTCTATGCCGTCGAGATTGCCCGGAATCGTGCCGGGTTGAACGACTGGATCTACGAAAAGGCACAGTCAGAGAAGAAATAGAAAGGCTTCGACATCATGATGGGCTTGCAAGGCATTCGAGGAATCCTGAGGATAGTAGGAACTAGACTAATATGATACGCGAGTTTCGACTACATACCCGACGTCGGAGAGCGTCGACCTGTCTTAGCGACCGAGCGATTCACGCCCTATCTTTGGCGTCGTACTTTGCTTTTTTGTTTACCGTGGTGTTCAATGCAATCACAACGGATAGTACGGCCTTCGCATCACCATTTATGAGAACCACGGAAAAGGTGGCCGTGGGTGTTGGCGTCATTTTCCTGGTACGTTCAAGACCTACGATCCACCCTGATCTTGCTTTCAGATCAGTTGATTCCGAGTTTATTCGGTGTTATGACGGTACCGCTGTAACGGTCGAGGTTAGGTTCAAATGAATCGAAGTTTCTAGGCTCAACTGTGAACCATGAAGAGCGAAATAATATCAATCTATTGTAGCGCGCAACATATTATAGCGCTCTTTATCTAGTTTTTAGCCCCTTTGAAGCCGAATACACCGCATAGTGCTGCTCGTCGAACGCAGCATTTGGGAGAACAAAGGCGCTCCCAGCAACCTTCGTGTCGTCTCTCTAGTCGATTGCTCTTATGCTATTATTTTACTGCCGTCCAGAAAACAAACATGCAATGCGAATCGGATACGGCGGAAGTAACCTATGTAAATCAACGCGTGTACGTTGTTAGGCAACTAGCTACATAAACATACATCATGGGCCAGCCACAGTAAACAATCCTCGAACCGTACCACGCCGAACATCCTAACAACGTCAGTCCAGGTGTCTACATTCCATGTTAGCAATCCCAGCTCAAATCTGACCAACAGCGTTCATGGCTACACGCTTCCAAGCTCAATTACGTCCCGACTACTGGGGATTGGCGAACAATGGAGACGGCGACTTCGACTAATGCTGATCAATCGGCCTCCCAGCAGCCGGAAAAGCCCTCTTTCAGAGACTTGTTTACTTTCATGACATGGCAGCACAGTTGGCTTCTCCTCGCCGGTCTGCTGGGGTCGCTCCTATCAGGGGCTCTCCAGGCCTCCATGTCAATCCTACTGGGTAGAATATTTGCAGTCATATCCGAGTTCGGGTCAGGCCATCTCACCGGAGCAGAAACTATGGCGCAGATCTCTTCGTGGTGTGTACTGCTAGTAGTGGTTGGTGGCGGAGGGTTCCTCGTCAATTTTGGCTTCCTGTTTTCGTGGGTTACTTTTAGTGAATTGCAAGCGAGAAACATCCGAAGCAGGATTTTTCGCGGCTTGTTGAAGAAGGACATGAAGTGGTTTGACACCCGGCCAGATGGCGTTGCTAGCCTGCTGATCAGAATCCAAACGTATAGTGCCATCCCCGAATCCGAGACCAGAGCAACACTGACGAATTACCAGACAGACACGCGAGTTGCAGACTGCATCATCCGTGGCACTTGGTTCTCTGACCTCTGACATTGCAACATCGATCGCTAACCTGATAGTCGCCCTATATGCGGCGTGGAAGTTGACTTTGGTGTTGCTAGCCTCCGTCCCCTTGTCAATCGTCGTTCTCCATCTCCTCCGCCGCCCAGTCCAAGCAGCAATTCACGCGCAGAAGCAAGAGCTCTCTCGAGCCTCTAAATACGCGTTCTCGGCAATCTCTGCGGTCGATCTTGTCAAAGTCTTTAATGGTGTAGATCACGAAACCTGGCAATACTTGGCTGCGATTAGACGGTCCACGCAAAAATATCTCATCCAGATCCGTGCTACCGCGGGCCAGCTCGGTTATGTGAAATTCTGGATTGACAGCCTCTTTGTTGTTGGGTTCTATTACGGTGCCGTTCTGGTTGACCAGGGGTTGAACCCTGGTAGCGTTTTAACTACTTTTTATGCCGCTCTCGCAGCGCTGCAGGCCATCGAAGCATTTGTACCTTTCTATCTCGTTCTAGCTAAGGGAACAGCTGCAGCTCAAGCTCTTCGTTCCGTTGCTCATAACATAGAAGACGGGCGGACGATTTATCCTATGATGGGTGGTTACATTCCTAGAGGATGCGTAGGCGATGTTGAGATGCGGAACGTAAGTACCCTATCTGTCTTTTATATTACTTCTCTATCCATTTATTGGGCTAACATCTCTCACAGATAAGCTTCGCCTATCCGTCGAACCCCTCTAAAATTGTCGTTAAGAGCTCGTCATTCCACTTTCGAGCCGGCGAACTCTGCTTCATTGTTGGGAGAAGTGGCTCAGGCAAAAGTACACTAGGCAGTCTCCTGTTAAAGTTCTACGAGCCGCTCTGCGGAGAGATCTTGATTGACGGTAACGAAATTAGGACCTTGGATATCGGCTGGCTTCGATATAGCATCACTTTAATCCAACAGACCAGCGTGCTCTTCAACGATACCTTCTTCAGGAATGTCGCCTTTGGACACATAACCCCTACACGGGTTTCTGTAGAGGAGGTCAAAGCCGCTTGCGAAACAGCACTTCTACAAACCACGATATCAAGTCTCCCGTATGGAATGGATACCAATGTCGGTGCTGATGGCCACAATCTCAGCGGTGGACAAAAACAACGACTTGCTCTTGCAAGGGCTAAGCTCAGGGACCCTCCCGTTCTCGTCCTCGACGAAATCACCAGCGGGCTAGATCCGGTCAGTCGAGGACTAATTATGGAGGCAATTAGGAGATGGCGCCAGGGAAAGACCACAATCATCATTACTCATGAGGTTGCTCAGATTAAGGACCATGACTCTGTCTATGTCATGGATGACGGATACGTCGTACAGGAAGGCTTGTTCTCCGAACTCAAGAAGCAACGTCATGGCTTACTTGCTCAGTTTGTTACAGCTGCAATGGAACCAGCACCAACTGCAGGCTTCAGCACCGCAGAGTTCAAAGCCAGGCAGACAGGGAGTTCTATTGTTAATTTTTCCCGGCCTTTGAGCGACGCGTCCCAGAATGACCCCTTGGTCCCTGGGTCCCCTACCCCAGGTGAAGCGCTTCGTGGCATACCATTTTCGTCTCATGACGTTTTCAAGATGGCTAGGCGCAGTTCGCAGTTGCGTTTACTTGGGGACCATCGTCTTCGCCATATGGACACCGCTGGAACACTCAATACCTTAGCTGCAGCGGCCCAAGATACCTCAAGGAGGGGTCTTAGTAGGATGATAGCCACACTCAGCCGACAATTCATATCTACACGCGCGCCCACTCCCCAACAATCCGTAACATGGGTCCCCGACGGGCAGTCTCATACTCAGTTATCCCCAATCAAAACCGGCACCATTTTTCATCTTCAGGCGCTTGGCGATGCAGTACAAAGTAGCCGACGTGACTCCAGTCCCCCCGGGTCTCGACACGAACAAAATCCAAGTCATTCTGGGGCCGAACGTGGGCGAAGAATCGAACTCGATGCTACACAAGATAACAACCCGTTGAAAAATGACGAAGAAATAGCATCGCTATCTCTGATATCCATATATAAAACAGTTTGGCCATGCCTCGGGTTCAAAGAAAAGGTATTCATCGTAGTGGGGTTTTTCTTGACACTCGTCGTTGCAGGTTCTGTACCCGCATTCTCCGTTGTTTTTGCTCATCTACTAGCTTCTCTCTATGAAAAGGAGAACCGACTAGAAACAGGGCAGAAATGGGCAATCATACTTTTAGGAATCGCTATAGCCAGTGCCATCGCTATATCACTAAGTCGATACCTCCTCGAATGGGCTGGACAAGCTTGGATCAACACTCTTCGTAGACAAGCATTCAGCCGAGTGCTTCGTCAGCCTAAAGCTTGGTTCGAAAATCCAAGTAACTCACCCAGCCGTATCACTGAATGTCTAGACCGTAACGCCGAGGAGATGCGGAATCTAGTTGGTCGGTTCGCACCTCTCCTTCTTGTGGTTATCGCCAACGTCCTCGCCTCCGTCATTTGGGCACTGGCAATCTCATGGAAGCTCACACTCGTAAGCCTGGCGAGCGGTCCCATGCTTATTGCTGCTACAAAAGGATACTCAGCTGTTACTAGTAAGTGGGAACTCCGTTGCAATAAGGCAGCCGAGGAGACCAGCGCCGTAGTCACCGAGACCTTTACCAACATACGAGTCGTCCGAGCATTGACACTCGAAGGCTTCTTCAACAGAAAGCATGAAAAGTCGGCCCAACACACTTTCGAACTGGGAGTGAGAAAGGCAATTGTTACGGCTGCCTTATACGCGTGTTGGCAGTCTATGTTTTGGTTCATGATGGCTCTCGTTTTTTGGTATGCCACGGTGCTCTTGACCACCAACCAAGAAATCACGGTGCAAGAAATTCTCCAGGTCGTTAATCTCCTAGTTCTGGGTCTGAGCACAGCCTCGAATACCCTCAACTCTGTTCCGGGCATCTCCGCTGCGCAGGCTACAGCCAGTCGGCTCCTGTACTATGCGTATCTCCCTCTGGATTCATCTCATGAAACAAGAGGCACAAAAACGTTGGCTCGTCCATTACCTATACGTTTCGAAGGGTTCTCTTTCGCTTATCCCTCAAAGCGTAACTATCCCGTGTTGCGGAATCTTACAGCATCTTTCGACGCCGGTGTATCGACCGCCATCGTCGGGCCGTCGGGCTGTGGTAAAAGCACTATCGTATCCATAATCTTAGGCTTGCACGCCCCCAGCATTTCTTCCACCTCCATACCTAGAGGGAGCTCCGACCACCCCCTGATGTTCTCGTCCGTGCCTTTCCAACAAGTCGATATATCCAAATTGAGAGAGCAAATCGGCTACGTCCCCCAAACGCCGTTCCTCTTCCCAGCTTCGATAGCGGGAAATATAGCGTACGGATTACCAGAAGACTCACCCCTTCGGGCTCCAGCAAACATCGAGCAAGCAGCTCGCGAGGCCGGCATCCATGACTTTATACATAGTTTGCCGGACGGGTACGACACTATCGTTGGCGATGGTGGACAGGCCTTGAGCGGCGGCCAGGCCCAACGCGTGTGTATCGCCAGAGCCCTCGCGAGACGGCCAAAAATACTCGTGTTAGACGAACCCACTAGTGCCTTAGATGCAGAGAGCGCCGAAGGAATCAGACAGACGATACAGCGTCTCCTCGATCCCGAGCGACATAGCAACGGAGATAATTCTGTCAGCACGAGGAAGTATCACAAGCGAGAACGTCTCTGCGTCATCATGGTCACACACAGCCAAGATATGATGAGGATCGCAGATCGCATCATCATGATTGACCTCGGTCGCGTCGTTGAGTCGGGGAGCTATGGGGAGCTATGCGAGAAGAAAGGGAAGTTCGCCGAGCTCATCAGCGGTGGGGTGTGGATGGGCAACAGAAATACGATTACACCACAGAAACGACCGGGCACTAGGGCCTTTGATGAAGATGGCACGTCGCAAGTGGGACGGACGAATGATCTCCCTCTGAGACGAAGCAGCAAGGCGGGCGTGGAGGAGTTTTCGATGAGCGCTAGATGGATCGGTGCTCGTGATGTCGATTGGAGTCCTGAATCGGGACCGTCCACGGGTATCTTGAGCCCGATGGCCAGTCCCTTTAGTCGGCCGTCACGGAGGAGAGAACATAAAGCTGGTGGAGATGTTTGATTTCCCCCTCTTACTCTTGTAGATACTGCGTTGGGACTGTGCTACATGTGTATATTAAACGTTCTTGAACAATGACTGCTCTGCTATCATAGACTCTCATCGACTAACCACGAGCTGCAGTTAAACCCTCTCTTGAGCATGCATAATAATAGATCCATCCTGCCTCCAAAATTTGTAGTCGGCAGGACCCTCATTAGACCTCCATGCTGGATAAGCACAGGGCGTAGCTAGACTTTGATTAGCAGTCCAAGCAGTACTTGTTCGAGAACCTGAGAGACGATCAGCACTATATCGCGTCGTGTTTAATCTTTTTCTCTTACCCATCCCACACTGGAGGTCCAGCAATTGTATAGTTCTACGTAAACGAATTAATCATCAAAATCATTGGTACCTGGCCATGAAGAGTATGAACATACCGTGACATCCTTCATGTCGTCCGCATAAATATCAATAAATATTGATGGGTCTGATTCCGATTAGTCTCGTAAGACCACCTTTATGGTCCTCGGGTGGAAAGGGAATGAGAAATACATACCATCTTCAGCATAGGCCCCAGGGAATCTAGCCAGATACCTCTCCGCGGGAAGCGCCGTTCCCGTGCCGCTAATGTTGAGATGGGCACATTCGGGATAGAACTGCGGTCGCTTCGCGATATGGATACTAAGAATCTCATGCCGCACGATATACAACCCCGGCTTGAGCGTGGCCGGAATGGTTGCGGGCCAGAGGTCCGGGCTGCCGTCCCAGTTTTGGAATTTCGACTGGTACCACATGCCACTCTCTAGCCCTCCGTCCAACACTTTCGTCATCTGGCGTTAGTATTTATCTTGCCATTAAAGGAAAAAAGGGTAGAAAGAGCCTCAGGAGAAAATCAAAAGCGAAAACTCACAACCAGCCTCCCATATCTTGAAGAAGTCGAGCTTGTTTAGGTCAACATTCTCGCACGACTCGCCACACGCGGCGAGCCAGACGCTCATGGGACCGACGGGGTGCAACCACCACCAGTAGACGGCGGTGAGATTCTCGCCGGCGGTGATGGGGATGTAGGACGGCGGGGCGGTGGCGGGGCTATTGCACGCCATGGCCGTGTCGTTGACGAAGTTGATGGGCTCGATCGAGGCCCAGATCCGCTGCGTCATCCACGGCTGTCCCTCCTGGGACTCACGCGGCTGATCCGGGTCATAGCTGTGCTTATACTTTGTCTCAGCACCCTCACGAACGTCATGTGCAGATTAGAATAGTGTAGATACGAAGAAAAGAAGTCAAGGGATGCACCGACCCTCTGTACCACGTCTTGCCGACTGTGTAGTTTGCTAGTCCCCCGTGACCGACAACGTGGCTCACGAATAGTAGGAGCGATGCCAACAATGGTAGGAAAGACATGGCGGCGAGTCTTGGCAATGGTTTGCCTCGCTTCACCGTCCTGGAAAGGCGCTATGTTTGCGAAGTTCTCGAAGCGAGGTCCAGGTATAACCAGTCACTATCACGAGAACCAGCATGAACGTTATTACAGTACGCCAAGTACCGACGGCGCTTGGCTGTTGGAGCAAACTACGTATATACACTACCTACTACTTCATGAGCCACCACATTTTAGGCGACATACGACACACTTCGTAGGGTCAGTGAGCGTGGCGACGACGTGTCGGGTGTACGATATGGAGAGTGTGTGAGAGGCGATGCTATTATTACGATTTATCCTCATAAGGTAGTTCGGAGTGTCGATGGCATGGGCCTAGCATCTTTCCTAGTCACCGGCTATTTCCCCTAGCCTCACACAAACAGAGCGGGGAAATATGTAATTATACAGAGCCGCTCGGATATTAATACCATCGCTGGTAGTATCTAACCATCGTTTATGTGGTCAAGAATGTATGAGCGCCTAGTTGACTACATCTGTAACACATCACGGGCAAGTCAAATTCGTAGTTTGAGGTTCTCCAAATTGGTATGCTTAGTCTCATTCAGCAGAGCCCACATATAAACATACAGAACGGAAACATGAGATAAAGAAGTATTCAAGAGCTCATACCGGTCTAAGGGAAGGCGTATAAGAGTTACGGACAAGCAGTACCCGAATCTTTTCACTCAGCTACAACATATGAGACTATGATCAGGCTTGAACTCATCTACGCCTACACATGATGAGCCGCGAGGCGGCTAACGATTGGACCCCCGCGCCTGAGTCTTGGAGACGTTGTCTGAAAATAACCAGCACTACGACACTGTCAGGAACGGCGGTGTCCAGAAAACGGGAACCCCAGGATACAAGTTCCGTGATCCGCAACCGGCAAAATAGGGTAGCCTAGCCATATTAATCATATCTCCGGATTTGGAGGCGCAAACTTATGCTAACTGGATAAAACAACGCTCCCAAGACCCGTTACCAAATTGCCAAGCACACCTCGATGGTTCGTCTTGCTTGAGGCTGTCCACCTTGGGAGCGTGGCGACCAAATGACAGGATGTCGAACTATGGGAATAACGCTCTTGCCTGAATGCCCACGTGTGTTAAAATCATACTATGCAGTTCTAGTCGCCTCCACGACGAGAACCCGAGGAGTCAGATGATCTGGGGAAGTGTAGACGTATGGATGTACCATGGCAGCCTGTGTGAACAACAGGCAAAAGCCCGTCGGGTGAAGTGGCGCTGGACACACTCACATATAAGTATTCGTCTTGGGTATTTTGCGCTTTGATCTGCTTCGCTTGTTCACATCTGAATCATCTTCCTCGGTTAAACAAAGCTTGACATAACACTGCCGGCAAAGGCAGTCTTTCCAACAATGGTCCGTCTTCTGACCAGCGCCATCCTGCTGGGCACATCAGCATGGGCCCTCCCCTACGTGGGCGAGATCTACGAGCGACAGAACGGCTCCGCCTGCAGCGTCAAGGATAGCTACGCCACAGTCAACGATGCCAAGCTGCCCGACCCCTTCACCTTCGCGGACGGCAGCAAGGTCGCCTCCCAGGCCGACTGGAAGTGCCGCCAGGCCGAGATCAGCAAGATGCTGCAGCAGTACGAGCTCGGCGACTACCCGCCGCCGCCGGACAAGGTCGAGGCCACGTTGAGCGGCAGCACGGTATCGGTCAAGATCACGGTCGGGACCAAGACGGCAACGATTAGCACCAGCATCCGGAAAGGCAGCGGTGCGTCGCCGGGCCCGGCCATCATCACCATCGGCGGCTCATCGCTCCCGATCCCCGGGACGGTCGGCACCATCAACTTCAGCAACGACGCGTGGGCGGGCCAGTCGAACGCGCGCGGCTCGGGCGCCTTTTACACTCTCTTCGGCAACACGCACTCGGCCGGCGCGCTGACGGCGTGGGCCTGGGGCGTGGACCGACTCATCGACGGGCTGGAGCAGCTGGGGTCCGCCGCGACGGGCATCGACACGACGCGGCTCGGCACGACGGGTTGCTCGCGCAACGGCAAGGGCGCCTTCATCGTCGGCGCGCTCGTCCAACGCATGGCGCTGACGCTGCCGCAGGAGTCCGGCTCGGGCGGCGCGGCCTGCTGGCGCATCTCGGACTCGGAGGAGGGCAAGGGCAAGAACATCCAGACGGCGCACCAGATCGTGACGGAGAACGTGTGGTTCAGCCCGCGTCTCAACACGTACGTGCGGGCCGTCCCGACCATGCCCGTCGACCACCACATGCTGGCGGCCCTCGTGGCACCCCGCGGCCTGTTCATCGCCGAGAACGACATCGACTGGCTCGGCCCCGTGTCCACGACCGGCTGCATGAAGGCCGGCCGCCTGATCTACAAGGGCGCCGGCGTTCCCAACAACATGGGCTTCTCTCTCGTCGGTGGCCACGGCCACTGCCAGTTCCCCTCGTCGCAGCAGGCCGACCTCACCTCCTACATCAACTACTTCCTCCTCAAGAGCGGCACCGCCCCTGGCGCCGTCGAGAAGAGCAGCGCCGCTGTCGAGGTCACCGAGTGGGCCCCGTGGACTGTCCCTACGCTGAGCGCATGAAGAAGACGACGGCAAATATGGTCGAGATGGAACTAAACGGTTAGCATACAAACAGTAGCATGTTAGCTCTTGTGGCACGCACGTGGCGATTCATCAGTCGAACATGGGTTGTTTAGTTTACATATTTCTGACTTTGAAAATACGAGAGATGTAATATCAATCAATCGATCATCGAAGAAATCTTTCTGTCTGTGTCTGTCCATGAAAATATTCTTACCCTCGTCTTGCGTGGTATCAAGATACCTTTATTCCGCAAGCCATGTCCGGAGCGATCCTTCGAGATCCTCGCCTTCGAGCCCTAGTAAGTCGAGCGCGTTGTCCGGGCCCTCGACGGCTAAGCCAGCACCATCCCCGTAGACGCGCTTGCGCAAAAAATGGGAAAACGCGCTATAGTCCCCCTTGCCGAGCTTCTCCACACCGATCTGCTGCTGCTCCGACGCGGGGAGCGGGTTGACGGTCCATTTTACCCCCGTGATCTTCTCTGCGATCTCCAGGACTTGGTTTTGCGTCGGGTTGAATGAGGCGATCGAAATGTACCGGTTGACCGTCTGCTCCGGATTCTTCAACACGGCGGCGATGGCTCTACCGATGTGAGGCAGGTTGCTCGCCTGATACGGCTCATCCCCGGAGTCGTAGATGGTGGCTGTCTTCGTAGCTTTGTCGAGACCAATAGATCCGTGCCCAAGACCCTAGTCGAAGGAGGCCAGTTAGTAAAATGAGTTTCATTTTCTAGATAGCATCTGCGACGAGTACGGTATAGCCAAGACTCACCCAGTCGAAGAACAGCCCCGTCGAAATACCGGTCCAGGTGAATGACGGGTTCTGCTTTGATTTCTCATGGATGTAGTTCAGCGTCTGGATCTTGCCCTGTAGAATCGTCCCGATGGGCTCCTTGCCCAAGAATCTCGTGTTGATGCCGAATTCGGAGGGGATGATGCGCCTCACGCCAGCCGCGACAGCAGCGTCAACGAGGGGTCGCTGCCCTGCAACGCCGACTGTGGCAATGGTAGAAACAAGCGCATCTTGATCTTGGAGAGCGGACGTCAAGGATTCGACGGAAGTGTAATCAACTGCCTTCGACGCCACCCCAGCAGGGAAGGTCGACGTCGAGCTGTCGCGCGTCAGAACCGTCACCGCAAATCCAGCGTCGACAAGCTCGTGGACGGCTGCTCGGCCAAGATTGCCTGATCCCTGACCTCGTTAACAATAACCGCCAGGCATTACGATAGATGTCACCTTACCCCAACTACTGCGACGTTCTTGATTGGGCTACTCATGGTGGACGGACGAGGTTTTCTTAGCCTAAGCGCCCGTAGCTGTCTGTCTATATGTATTGACACAGGTAGGGGGAAACACCGCTGTATCTAGAGCCGGTCAGTTCTCGAGCCTTTTATATCCGTTTCAACCACCCGATAGAAGTTGCCGCGAACGTGTGTCTCCGCACCGACAAGCCCGTGCGAGCCAATTGAAGGCAGCTGTTAATAAGAGGCAGCAGCGAGTCTGGAGTATTTGCCAGATTTCCTAACATGCTACTAATATTGCGTCATGAAGGGAGCTGCAAGTGCTGGGTATATCCTGGGTTGCCGGAAATAGTGAGATGAAGATGCTCAGTCTTTTGCTTGTTGACGATTGAAGATTGGTCGTCTCCAGCTGAAGGTCGGGCGATAATTAAACTCATAGTCTCTGCTGTGTGTACCTATAGTTGTACTTCGCATATGACATTTCTCAAAAGGAGCACGGTATTGTGACGGGCAAGACATCGCAAGCCTCAGCAACGGCACTTGTGAATCGTTGCTTCAGCAGTTCCAACTGTACGTCGACGTTCTCACTACTTGAATGATATGTCTTGTGCTGATAGTCGACTACCATTGTAGTCACTGAATCGGATAGAAGATGCACAGTAGTTGGAACTGGCAGAGTCACGCGTGGAACTGTAGATTCAAGGTCAAAACGTAATGGTATCATTAAGAATTATAGTAAAAAAAGCGATATCTGTCGCTGGGGCGCGAGCTCGATTTACCCCTCTACGTGCTCGTCAATTTTATCTACCGAGAATCCAAATGCAACGCTGCTGGTGCATACATATCCCATCTCTAGTAGTTGTATCTGTAACAGAAACGGCCCTGGAGGGTGCGCAGGATGTCGCGGACAGGAGCATCGGGGCACTTGCTGCCGCAGATGTTGCCCATGTAGATTATAGTGTCGAGCGTCAGGGGAGGGCAGCCGTCGTTGGCCGCGCAGCCGCTGATAGTGGTGCGGCGCGAGACGTCACCGAGCTGCCACTTACGGAAGACGTAGTCTACGTACAGGTGGTGCATGAAGAAGGACGGGTCACCGGGGGAGGCGATTGCGTCTGCCATGGTAGCACCAACACCGTTGTGGCCCTGAGCGTGGAATCTGATATCTCCGTTAGTAAACGTACGGGCAAGTAGAAGAACGAGCAAAACTCACGTGAATTCGACACAACTGTGGAAATCCGGGTAGCTTGTACGGGCCATGCAAGTGTTGAACGAGTCAACGCCGGTCTGGCTGGTGATCTGCTCGTTCACAGCACGCTGGACGCAGTGGGGGTTGTTGATGGTCTGGCCAGGTCCCAAGTTGGACTGAAGACCAGCGAAAGCCTGTGAGAGCGTGAGCATGAGGTTTGAACGTGTACATTCATCAAGTTTATATCCAGGTTAGACTTACGCCGTCGTTAATGCAGGTACCACGGCCGTTGGTCGGGCCAGGTAGGGTACCGAAATATTGAGGGGTGAAAATGGTTGCCTGAGCGAATTTTCCAGCCCATTTCTTCTCATCCCACCACTATCGAGACTAATCAGCGTACTGTTCTTCAAAATCAAATAGTAAAACAAGATGTTGATGTAATCTGAGACAAGAGATGCGGCATGGGAAACTTAGTAAGACAAAACTACTTACAGGCATCGCTCTGTTGAAGCCGCACTCATCACGAAGTATCTGTTCAAAAGCGTAGACGAAGTAGCGATGCCACAGAAGGAACTTGTGTGTCTGCTGGCTGGTGCTTCGACTGTGGATGTTGGGAGCATAGCTCTGGTGAAGTCGGACGAGATCCTCGTATCTGTTCTTGGAGGGGCTGAAATTGCCCGACGCGGGTTTCCTAGTCAAGCACTGGATGGCGTTGACGAAGGCTTGCTTGTCAGAAGCCGAATAGTCGTCCCACTCAAACCGGATGTTGGGGTTGGCACAGTCGCCAGCATCTCTGGTTTCGATGACATTATCAACCAGGTCCTCAGCCGGAATATGTTTAGGCTCCAGCGTCGAGGGTTGGAAGGAAGCGTCAAAGATGTCTTCGACCTTCGTGATACTGTCGGTTGGCCCGCGGTTCTTGAACATCTTCTTGAAATGTTGGGCCTCGTCTTTGAAATCATCGTTGAAATCAGCAATGTCTTGCGCCCATTCCTTTTGCCATTGCTTTCCGACCCTTGCCAGCCAATCCTTTAAGCTGGACTCGTGTCCGGGGCCGAAGACGGGGAGGACACTGAAGTTGTTTCCGCCCAGATCCTTAAGTTGCACGGCATCGGCAGGTTCGACATAGTGAACTTCACCAAATGAGTCGAGCAACAAGCCTTCCCCAGAGCGCTGGTTGAGCTTATCGGCACCAGCATGGGCCTCCTCTGGGGAAACCCAAGGTGTATGGCCAAATGCGGAAAGCGGCATACCATCCTCGTGTGGCGGGAGCGAGGCCGCGGTCACAGCGGACGCGCACAGAGCGATGGACAGCTTCATGATCGTCGTCGTCGGAGTTCCAGCTAGGCGGTCTTGTGTGATTGCGAGCGGCGATTGACTTAGCGATCAATACCCAACAAGAGACGATCCCCAAATTCCCGGGGACGTCTGGCTTGGTATTTATGATCCTCGCGCTTATTCTGATTAGTATCAAAATTAGATAGGGGCTCACCGACCCAAAAGGATCCCACACGCGATCCCGCATTTCCACATTTCGGCCCAGGCGAGCCAGGCTGTTTTTTTCCAGTAGCCTTCTTTTTCAGGTCCGCTGCAGGAGGTGGAACTCGCCTCGCCCAGAGCAGGACACGACCGGGGGGCCGTTGACGATACACGATACGAGGCCGGGCTTTGCCAAGGCAGCTAGCTCCCTAATTGAGAAGACCTAGACGGGCAAGACGGTGACAGTAAGATTGGCATCTCTCTAGCGGTCTATCACTGCAGATGCTACGTGGGTCGATTGTGGTCCTGCGTCCAGGGTAGTAGTCGTGGCGACCTGCCAGGTTCAGTCTGTCCAAGCACCCCTGCATGGGCTGTGCTGTTTGTTGTATTGTAGTTGTAGCCTACCTACCGGTTCTCTGCTGTCGACTCAACATTGGTCAGTTCCAGTAGGACTATTACCGTATACCCGCGGAGAATACCTATGTGGCTATTAATGGATCCATAAAAAGGCCTCATTAAGGACAACGGCGCTTGTTGGTTTTTAATGCGAGGAATACTTACAACATGTAAACCAGGCCAACTTCATGCAGTTTTATTTATCCCCATTAAAACTCCTGAGGTTCGTACAGTTTTAATACTAGTACGGCGTTTTTGCACGTGAGGCTAACCAATTTGAGGAGGAGATCTACGGTATTTTAAGGAGAACGGGCAACGAAGTACCACAAAGCGTTTCGCCGTTGTTAAAAATACATTTAGCCCTTTTCTATTGCTACTTACTATTTTGAGTTAGGGTTCGCATTTCATGTCCTCATTGGGGCCAAGTTAGATAACATACCCAAGCTTAGTGGTTTGAAGACGCCGTGTCTTTGAACCAGGTAAGAAACGTGCGATAGTGTAGTAGTTGATCGTTGGGCTGAGACTTTTTGCGATGGCATGCAGTTTGTCTTGGTTGGCAACTGAGCGGTGGGGTAAAGCTTCACGTGCAGAATCTACAGTACTTAACTACTGTGTCCTTTGACTTTGCAAAGCTAGGCTAGCTGAGGAAAAGGTTTAGGTTCAGGGCTTGTCGGGGCTCTCGGATACCCCTGACTATTCACAAATAATTGGCTTTTTAAGCGTTGCCTGGTTCCATAATCTGGTCCAATGAGAGACCTACAACTTGTGGCTCTTGTCAGCTAAATTGGGTTCGTTGATCTCAGCTTGGCCGAGCCGCTGTCCTTCAATCTCCTTAATACGAATTGGAACTACGAAACAGCGAGTCAGGACCCAGCAGAGTGTGCGTTTGGTGGCCTCCGGATACCATGCTACATAGTATGCCCGAATACTCATCGCAGGTCACCGCTGCATTTAATTACATAGTAAAATATCGCAATTCACTGTCAGCAATTAAGTTGATTGATCACTTTCAGTGATTTCTTGGGTGGATTACCCGAGCTATGTAGCAGTACGGAGTACATGTTCGGATGTTTCTACTCGGACAGATACACTTCATGTAACTACAGTAAGGGATCAATAGCCACGAGCTTGAATGCATTCAAAGATCTTATTTTCGTTCTCGCTCGCCCCAACAAACAAAATCCCCATTCGTCACAATGTCAATAGTCTTTTACATGCCACTTTATGTGGCGCAATGTTCCAGCTGCCCGGGACCCCCTCTTCGCTTTGCCAAGAGGTCATCACGATACCAAGCAGGTGGTGATGCCATTTAGGTCTTGTCCAACAGCCATTGGTTTCCGATCTCCATCGGTGCTCAATCACGACGGGTCAGAATGTGGACTAGAAAACTGGGCGCCCGTATTTTTCGATCGGCTATAACGGTTTGCCCAATAGTGCCGTGTTCCGCAACAACAGCAGCCGAAGGTGGGATAAGCTAGACAAAGGAAGGCCTTTCTGTAACCATAGGCCTTGAAATCGCAGAGTCAATCTATACGTACTGTACTAAACTAACATAGTCGAAACGATGATGGCGAGCCCACGAGCGCTTCTACTCCATATTGGTATATTGTAGTACTTATCGTCGTAAAAGAATACTCTTGTAAGAACTAATACGACGGCAATCTGCCACCCACTTGACATATGTCGTCTAGCTTTGTGACCCTCGCATACACACACGGCGTGCGTTGCTCAGTGGGACAGGAGTATAACCGGCACTTCGCAACAACGGACAAGAGCACAATAGCGCCGGCCGTAGTGTGCACTAAGAAATAACCGCTCCAGACTTCAGGGCCCACACTCGTTGGTTGGCAATGTCACGCGTGTCAGATTCATGCCGGGTGTTTCTCCAAGAGAGCTCGGATCCAAGGATGGACGGCACAGCAGCGTGAGGAAACATACCATGCCAATAGCGAGATGATGGCGAGTTGTTTGCTGCTGTCCGCATTACCTATGCGTGAAGTAATATCATAACCCGTCATATGAGGGTTCAAGAGCGCGAGATACCTCAGTACCTGGCTGGAGACAAGCCAACTACGACGAAGCCATACACTGAAGTCTAACTATTCTACTCTATTTCGGTGCATGTGCCATTACAGCATACCCTGTCACCTTATCAAATCGTCGTATAGAATATTATGGGTGTAATCACTTGGCTGTGAGTATCTAAGTCAGCTACAAGTATCGTACGTCGTTATGAGATGCGCGTGATTGGGGGTAAGCCTTGATGAAATCTGAGCTGCTCTCACGAACGTCGGTCAGTCGATGGGAGCATATGCCAGCGTTGCATTCTGCGTAGCCAAGGCGCTAACTAGAGCTGTCATCGAAGCTGGTATGTCACATCAAACCTTACACTCACCTGAAAGGCTGAGGCTCCAATTAACGCTTAATGTCGCACACTTAATATCCTGAAACCGAGCTATACAATACAACAGTAATAGTGATCGGAGAAGAACTGAGTATAGTCTTGAATGTGCCGCCAATGCAGCGTATTAAAATCCTCACTATCATCATTCATCACACTCGAGCCGGCCCTCAATAAGCAAAGTAAAAAGTAAATCGCACTCCACCGTCCTATAAATCCTATACACTAAAAAGAACCGTAAGCGTCGTCTCGTAGCGACAACCTTGCCTACCTATACGAGTTCAATTTATGCAATTGCAGCTTGGCACGCCGGTAAGCGTTCTAGCTCGTCCGATCAGTCACTCGACGGCTATATGTACACTATGTTGCAATCTCACCGCAACATGTTAGACAAGACAGCCTTGTCTGGATCTGACATCTCTCCTTCACACCACCCTTAGAGCCGTCTTCTACCCACATAACCTAACAATCGCGGTCACGAGGTTGCGAATTTCTCACGATCCATAAACGACAATCGTAGCGAGGTATCCATCCAGCTTGATGCCGCTTGAAGCTCGCGAATACCTACTGGTTGAGGCCAAAGGACCGAGTGGGATTAGGGCTGATATACAGTAATTAAGCCCGCCCTTGGCATTACTTGGTTGCTTGGCGTCTTCGAGAGAAGTCTAGCATTGATAGCAGCGATATCAGTTACAAGGATGACCGACTCACTTGTCGAGCCGAAGGACCGACCAAGATTCAACTGCCCTAAGAACGGATCGCAGTTTTGCGTGGTAATCGTATCACATCACCGCATCACCACATTTACGGCATAGTCGACAGTTCCCCGGTCGCACATAACCCGTAGAGACAGGCGCCGCTCGTCTGGTGTCAACTTTGGCCGAAAAGTGTGTGAACCCCTTGAATGATCCCCGTGGCTTTTTGGTGATCCGACAGTATACGACGATACCAAAGGGAGCAGGTCCCACGTCGTCGTACAGAGGCACGCCCATGGCGGAATATATTGGGAATATGGAACTTGGCGTGGCAGTCCACGTGTCTTTCGATAACAGGTACTTGAGACGGATTGTGAAATAGAGTGTCGTACGAACTACGGAGAGTAAGAGATCTATAGAAATAATAATGTGAATGTCTAGCAACTAACCAACCGGGCTTCCGCTACCGTGTATCAAACATTGTCTCACCTCGGGAGCGGGATTTATTAGAGAACAATGCCACTTCCGGGCGACCACGTAGGGTCGCTGCTGACTCTCGTCCGTCAAAGTAAGCGACAATATTAGATCTTGTACTTCTCTCCTGAGTTTTTCTTCACTAGCTGATGTCTCAGAATCGTCGGCCCTAGTTCCTAACGAAACTACGTCACTCATTTTTCTGCAACTGCTTGTTAGGTCGAAGAGGCTTGAAACAATTGGCGGGATGATTTACACTGGTCAGCCGCAGCTGGAAAGACGGTCCATAGTCCATAACTGAAGTGCCCATTTAGATTACATGGCATTCATGAATCTATGCCCATAGAGTGACTACTGTCGATGACTTATTTATCTAACAGATGCCGCCACAGAGCAAGACTACTCGCCTTCATAGATTAGATAATCGATAAGTCTCAGTCATGCCAACACCAGGGCAGTGCTCTAAAAGCAGGTGGCAATCTATCGCGGGGTGGCGGCATACTCAACGTACCCATGCCATGGAAAGATGTACCCAATCCAGGACGAAGTCTAAGCTACACCGCAAGCACACAAGACATCAAGTTCACATTTTAAAAGACTACATATATCAATTGGCATTTCAGTAACTTCTTATCAGGTGCGACATGATCCTTGCTAGATAGTACAACGCCTCGACGACTGGAAATCATAGAAACAAAGGGCCAGCATAATTCAAGTAAGGCGAAACTCGAATATCTGGTATGTTATGACAGATGAACAATTACATAATGCCAGGCAACACGTTTCACCGCGATCGTATGTACTAGCCCTCAACATCTGGCCATCTCCAAACCGCTTTCCTCTCCATCATCGGACTAGGTCGCATATGCGTATTCCCAGAACGTATTCGGCTTCGTCTGACCAGGAGGCGCATTCAAATCCTTACCCCCAGGGAGGTTATAGTCGTGCGAAGCAATTGGTGGCTCCTCGAAGGGACCGGCGAGGTCGTAATTGTAAATAAACTTCTTCTTGCCATCGGCTACAACCTCGGTACGCGTGTTAGGCAGGAGGGCCTCCACCGTGATGCGAGCGTTATAGTCGAGGGAGGCCATAAGTGTCCACGCGTTGATGCCCGTCAACTCGATCCTCTGCTGATACGGGTTGACCCACTGTGGCATGCTCTGGATAGTGGTGTTAGGGTCAAATTCCAACCCCGAGGTAAACCAATCTATGACTATAGTGCATAAAGTTAGCAATTTCCTGGATCTTCTACATGATCTTGGTCGTTCGGGGGGTAACGAAAGTCCAGAGCACACAGTTTTCAGGTCTGGGGTAGAAGTTCTCGCCCTCGCTCGGGAGAGGGCGAGTGAGAGGAGAAGGGAATTCGATTCACTCACTCTGGTTAATGAGAGACTTGACTATGGCAAAACTACGCTCTCCCGATGTCGCCTCATCAGGTGGCATAGGGCTGGAGAATACCTCCATGATCCCGGCGCTTTCTAAGTTGAAGCCTGCTTTGCCCCAAAATTCATAGAGACGGTACCGTATTCTTTCCAGTCTATCCTGGATAGGGGGGTGTCGCCCGCTGGCATCGGGGGTGGGGGAACGGCGAGAATCGATGATCGCGTACGATATTAGTTGATTGAAGTAGTCCGCGTCGTCAGGAGGAGCCTGCGAGAACCATATGACGATGATCCAGTCACTGCCCCATTCGTCTTCTACCCAGATGGGCAAAATAACCCACGGCCGCTTTGTTATGTCGGCGAAGAACCTGTATACCATCTCATTGGACCCTTGTTTAACAGGCAAATGATAGATTTCCTTTTCCATCGTTTTGTACATAGCATCTTTTGCGGCTTCGTCGGCACTCCACAAGTCTGGGCCATTCGGGGAGGCAATGTGCAAATATCTGCGTACCTCTCCCGGCATGCACTTCCATAAGTGGTCGAATGCGATATCCAGGGCGGCCGCTTTGATAGGAGCATTGCGAGATATCTGGAGGCTCGAAAGAGCACTCCTTGTGCGAAAGGTGTGGTTGACGTAGCTCGGGTAGGGAACATCTCGTTTACGCCTCTTATCCTGAGGGATAGGATCGTACGTCCCGTCTGTGACTGTCCATCCATGGGACATGCGCAAGGCGTATTCAGGTATTACAACTGATTTCTTGACTGGGTTGGGGTCTTGCTGCCCCGAAGAAGGAACTGAGCTACCCATATTTCCGTTGCTGTTTGGAGGGACTGCGCCGTATTTGCTTGTTAGATGCATATTACTGTCTTCCTTGTCGACTATCTTGCCTTGGAGTGCGTGGCTCCAGAACAGCGTTTCAAAAACCAGGCGGTAGGGGTGTTATCCGTTGTAGACAACGGAGGCGTCTTGACCAGCAAATTGGAAGATGGCCTGTTTACCACTCGGATGATTCCTAAGCCAAACTGCTCTTGATCAGCCCTGGGAGTGGAGGACCGAGTGAGACGCGGATCACTCTACTACTATGGTGGGTTTCAAAAGAATTCGGATTGGCTAGCCTTGAGGGCAATCGTAGAACGAGTTGCCGACAACTTTAAACGTATAGAACAATGAGCGTGCATGACAGCAAGATGTGCATTCCTAAAGATGCCTAGACTGGGTGTCTTGGGACACTGGTTGCGGGTGGGCGGGCTTTGTCACCACGGGGTTGAGGTCTCAGAGCAGCGTTCTTTGTCGATGACGAACGTTTGCAAGTAAAGGAAAGAAATAAGAAGAGAAGATAAACGGAAAAAGAAAGCTAAGTTTTAAGCTCATTATGAAAGTCATAACCTCCATAAGGGACGGACTAGGAAGTCTGAATCCATGGTGTTTCCATTATGGGAACAATTTAGCATGTCTTGTCAAGGTGTCTCGTCAACTGATGGTGCCTATCTCGAGCTGCTTAATCACTCGCGACGAGGGTGTGTCCGACATTGTATGCTGTCTTAGCATTTTTGATATTGTGAAGGATGTCTGTGTTTCTAGCTCACTGTTGATCCTCCTGTTGCTGCGACCGGACATCCTGGTATCATGATTTTATCGCCGGTGCACATGTGGGTACAAATGATCTTGCTTGGGGAGGGTTGTAATGAGCCTTTTTGTATGGAAGAACTCGGCATAAGTAGTGTTGGGCTTCGCATCGTCTAATAACTATTCCGGACGACTCCCATCACAAGGTCTAAGTGATGGGAATTAAAGTCATTCGTAAATAGTACGGTAGCTATGTACTTACCTAGCATGTACACAACGGCCCGCCGTCCCTGATGGCGATGCATGGATTTTCCAATAGATCTTCTAGTTACATATATATCTAGCAAACTGATATGGAGTATTCACCTATGATGTGATTTCTCTGTTATATGTAAGTAGATAAGTGCCAAGGCCCGCCCCAGTAGAACAACCACCCGCTATGGTCATATCAATTAAACAGCCAGGCGCGTCCCAATTAATTGCGTCGCGCTTTCGCAAGGGTACACGACAACCACCGCGTTTTATATAACCTGCCTATAGCTCGAGGTACCTCGCTCACATCACTTCATTCTTTTGTTCTCTACGTTGTTCTTATCCTTCACGCTGTTACCAGCAATTAGAGAACGACCCGAGCCCGGATTGTCTTCGATCCTATCCTGTGTATTATACTAAAATCGGATCTGTCTTGCCCGTTACTCTCTCATTCTGGGCATCTCTTAGATTCTACTTTCTGTGTTGCTTCTTGCTACTTGAGTACTGGTGTGGTTTGAATATATTGCTGGTGCTCGTCATTCGATACCTACCACGTAAACCAAATTGCTGGAGTCGACACGACGTGAAGCCTAAGTAATTTACTTGGTAACTGCCGCGTTTGGGCAGCACGCGTTTGTCAAAATGGGCGAGACACGGACCCCAGCCAAAACACCCTCGCTGTCGAGGCAACCTAGTTCTGCCTCGGCTTCGTCCTCGACAGCAACACGCAAACAACAGAGCATTCTGGGCTTCTTCGCCAAATCCTCTCCCAGTGCTCCCTCCAAATCTTCCACCACCACGCCCACCCCGGCCCGCCCGTCCTGCCTCCAAGAAACCACTAAATCCAATTCGCTCCAGCTGAACAGGAGCAAGAAGCGCTCCAACGCCACGCCCGTTCCTAGCAGCGACGCTATCGAGCCCTCCAGCTCTCAAGAGAATCACCGGTCTGCTAGTGTTACGCCCACCAATAAGGTACCTAGCTTGAACCCCCGTCCACCCTCATCTGTCGCGCTTGCTAAGAGTGATGATATGTAGAAGCCGGTTGCGCCCGCCAAAATCGTCATGGGTAGCAGTCCTTCCCGCAAGGCATGTCTGATCCGATGGTACTCTTCTGTAGCTGAGTTCTTTCGACTAACAAAGATTGTGTTTTAGACCAAGAAAAGGGTCAGCTACGCAGAGTCTTCTGACGACGATGACGATCAAGACGTTTTTGCCGCACTGGAAGTATCACGCTCCCGACGTCGTGGTCGTCAACAGGCCACACCAATCGTCGAAGAGGACGAGGATGATTACAAAGAGGCAGACGAGGGGGCCGCTTACGAGGAGGATGACGACGGTATGTCCTCAACGAGAATTATGTGCCCCTCGAAACAGCAGATTCTAACATGTACGGCGCCAAGATGAAATGGCCGACTTCGTAGTCTCGGACGACTCGGACGCTCCGTCCAAGAAGAGGAAGCGACCAACCAAGATCGCGACGGCGCGAAAACGATCGCAGGCCTCGCCGCCCATCCCAAAGATGGAGGACAGCGACGTGGAAGAAGTTGAGCTTTCAGAGGATGTGCCATCGACCTCGACCGCACAGAAATGGGCCTACGATCCCAACAGCGTCGATCCTGTCAAGCCGAGGGCGGCATCCACGCCAAAGCAAACAGCAGGCAAGGTCAAGGCACATACGCGCGAGCCCGAGGAGCGATACTCTTGGCTTGCTAAGATCAGAGACATCAATCGCCACCCGCCGGACCACCCTGACTACGACCCCGGTACCGTGTATGTGCCGCCTATGGCCTGGGATCAGTTCACCGCCTTTGAGAAACAGTACTGGGAGATAAAGCAGAAGCTCTGGACTACAGTGGTCTTCTTCAAGAAGGGCAAGTTCTACGAGCTGTACGAGAACGACGCCACCATTGGCCACCAGCTCTTCGACCTGAAACTCACGGATCGTGTCAACATGCGCATGGTCGGTGTCCCAGAGAGCTCGCTGGCGATGTGGCAGAACCAGTTCATCGCTAAGGGATACAAGGTGGCACGGGTTGACCAGATGGAGACGGCCCTCGGCAAAGAGATGCGTGAAAGGGATGGCGGCAAGGCGAAGAAGCAGGACAAGATTATCCGCCGCGAGCTTGCATCTATCCTTACGGGCGGGACTCTCGTCGATGGCAGCATGCTGCAGGATGATACGGCAACGTACTGTGTGGCTATCAAAGAGTCCGTCGTTGGCGACCATCCGGCCTTCGGGGTCGCCTTTGTGGACGCGGCCACGGGCCAGTTCTTCATTACCGAGTTTGAAGATGACGTCGACCTAACAAAATTCGAGACATTGGTCGCTCAAACGAGCCCACGAGAGCTTCTTCTGGAAAAGTCGCGTATATCGACCAAGGCTCTCCGCATCTTGAAGAATAGCACCTCGCCAACAACCATTTGGAACTACTTTAAGCCGGGGACAGAGTTCTGGGAGGCCGAGTTAACCCGTCGTGAGCTTGGCTGCAACGGGTATTTTGCGTCAGACGACGACGAAGAGGAAGGGGTGTGGCCCGAAACTCTGTCTGAGGCCAAAGACAAGGACCTGTTGATGTCTGCGCTCGGTGCCCTTGTTCAGTACTTGCGCGTGCTCAAAATTGAGCGCAACTTACTGTCTCAGCGCAATTTCACTTGGTACAACCCCATCCATAAGAACGGCACGCTTATTCTGGACGGCCAGACCCTAATCAACCTCGAAATTTTTGCCAACTCTGTCAATGGCGGCGCCGATGGCACTTTATTCTCGTTACTCAATCGTTGTGTCACCCCATTTGGCAAGCGGTTATTTCGTCAATGGGTCTGTCACCCTCTGTGCAATATCCAGAAAATTAATGAGCGGCTAGATGCAGTCGGCATGTTGAATGCAGACGTTAGTGTGCGCGAGCAGTTCTCCTCTCAACTTACCAAGATGCCCGACCTCGAGCGCTTGTTGTCACGGATTCATGCGGGTGCTTGTCGGCCCGAGGACTTTGTCAGGGTCCTGGAGGGGTTCGAACAGATCGAGTACACGATGAGCCTTCTCGGTGCTTTCGGCGGCGGGAACGGTCTTATCGACCGCCTCATCTCTGCTATGCCAGATCTCAACGAACCTTTGTCATACTGGAAGTCGGCCTTTGATCGTAGGAAGGCCCGAGAAGACAAGATTCTCATTCCTGAGCGTGGTATTGAAGAGGACTTTGATTGTAGCCACGACACAATCGTCGGCATCAAGGACGACTTACAATCTTTGCTTGGCCAGAAGAAAGCCGAACTGAAGACCAAGTCCATCAAATTTACCGACGTCGGCAAGGAGGTCTACCAGATGGAGGTGCCCAAAGCCGTCAAGGTTCCCAAAGATTGGCAGCAGATGTCTGCGACCGCCAGCGTCAAGCGCTACTACTTTAAGGAACTGACTGCCCTCGTACGGAAACTACAAGAAGCCGAGGAAACACACTCACAGTTGCTGCGCGACGTATCACTCCGTTTCTCTAAGCGGTTTGATGTCGATTACGAGGTTTGGTTGCAAGCCATACGCATCGTGTCCCAGCTGGACTGCCTGGTCAGTCTTGCTAAAGCATCGTCGTCGCTAGGCGAGCCCAGCTGCCGCCCTGTTTTTGTTGATGAGGAGCGCAGCGTTGTCGAATTTACTGAGCTTCGACACCCGTGCATGCTTAACACAGTGGATGATTTTATCCCCAATGATATTGTTCTTGGGGGCGATTCCGCCAAGATTAACCTGCTGACGGGTGCTAATGCTGCTGGTAAATCCACGATCCTCCGAATGGTAAGCCTCTACTCGTATTTCCATTTTGTATTTCTACGTACTAACATGGACAAGTCATGTACGGCTGTTATTATGGCCCAGATTGGCTGCTACGTGCCAGCATCTACGGCGCGGCTCACCCCTTGCGATCGTATCATGTCACGGCTCGGTGCCAACGACAATATTTTCGCGGCGCAATCGACATTCTTTGTCGAGTTGTCAGAGACCAAGAAGATCCTCTCGGAAGCGACGCCACGCTCTCTCGTTATTCTTGACGAGCTGGGTCGGGGCACCTCGAGCTACGACGGTGTCGCAGTAGCACAAGCCGTCTTACATCACGTGGCTACACATATTGGATGCGTTGGCTTCTTTGCAACGCACTACCACTCCCTCGCCACGGAGTTCGAAAACCACCCAGAGATCCGGGCCAAGCGGATGCAGATTCACGTCGATGATGAAAACAGACGCGTAACATTTTTATACAAACTGGAGGATGGTGTAGCTGAGGGAAGCTTTGGCATGCATTGCGCAGCCATGTGCGGTATCGCTAATAAAGTGATCGAACGCGCCGAGGTTGCTGCTAGAGAATGGGAGCACACGAGTAGACTCAAGGACAGCCTCGAACGTGCTAAAGAGGGATGTTATATACCATTAGGTGTCTTGAGCGACTTGGCCGCGCTTCTCGACGAGGGTAAGAGCGCCGATATCACTATGAAGAGCCTAGATGTGCTCACGCAGGCCATTGAAGCCTTGTAAAAAGAAAAAAAAGGTGGTTATGGTGTTTTGCTCCAGGTGGGAATATACCCCTGAGTATTTGGTCTTGTCCTACTTTGCTGTAGGTTTTGTCAATAGTATTGCTAGATTTGCTAAAGGCAACTTGTGTGTTTATGTATGGCGTTGGGGCTGGACTGATGGAATCGGTAGACAGCCGGACGCTGTTACATGCTTTGCATCGTATATTGCTAAGATGAATAAAAGAACCTAATGTTAATGGAAATCTGATTCGTCCCTTACGGTACGGCCAGGTTATTTACGTGCCCTATCGAGTAGTATCATTATAGTAAGCCAGAAGAATGCACTTAGGTACCATTTGCTAAGATGTTTTACGCATCAGTGTAAATTCGTACACTTGAGAAATTTGCATTCTCAAGAACTTGCAGGTATTCCTAATTTTATCTTCAACCTTTTCTCTGACCTCTTGCCTCATTGCCTGCTCTATCTAATAGCACAATAAGTATAGTCTAACAGCTATGCGTGGCATGTGTAAAGACTAGTGAAGTCCCTAGGTTAACAACGCACACGTCTGCCTATATGAGCAGGAAGCCGAGAGTATAGTCTATTTCAGGCACAACTGTGCAGTCACGGATAATATGTAAAATCGAGTTGATATCGTGGGTACCCTACCACGCTTGCTTCTCTACTTCATTTGGAACAAATCTCTAAGATCCGATATAAGATCCTCTCCTTATGATACCTCTTTCAAATTCATATCATCAACCCCATCAGACGATTTAGATTTCTTATCAGATCCCTCCTCGACATCGCTCACGCGCGGATACGCCTCGACGGCAATCTGGTCCAGGTCCCAAACCGTCTCGGCAAGAAGCGTCTCCTTCGCCGGGAACGCGTAACTAAGCACCACGTACAGAAATATAGACGTGACGAAGCCGAACATCCAGTTAAAGGTGTACAGGTTCGCCAACCCGTCGTCAATGTGAACGGCCTCGGGTCCGCTGATGCTGAGGCCGAGACCAGGCAGTAGCGGGGCCACGGGGACGATGAAAGCGACGGCGGCGCGCCAGTTGCAGCCCCCGATATACCTATACCTGCCGTCCGGGTCGTATAGCGCGGGGATGTCCACCTTCTGCTTCTTGACGAGCCAGAAGTCGGCCGTCATGATGCCGGCCAGCGGGCCGAGGAAGACGGCATACCCGCCGAGGAAGGCGAGCAGGGTCTCGGCGGAGCTGAGGATCTTCCAGGGCACCAGGACCCACCCGGCGACGACGGCGGCGACGAAGCACCCGCGGCGGATGTTCACCCAGCGCGGGAAGAGCACGGTGAGGTCGTTGGCGGCGGAGACGGAGTTGGCCGTGATGTTGGTGCCGACCTGGGCGAGGTACCAGGCCAGCGCGGCGAAGAAGGCGGCGGCGCGCCCGCCGGACCCGTAGCCCAGCCACAGCGAGATGATGTCGAGCGGGTTCCAGAGGTACAGGCCGGTGAAGACGTGCGCCGCCGACGTCGTGACGATCCCGACGATCCCGCACGCCGTGAACAGCACCGGCATCGCGGGCAGCTGGACGAACTGCCCGTTGGGGCTCCGCGCGTACCGCGTGAAGTCGGGCATGTTCACGCTCAGGGTCGACCACGTGCCCGTCACGGCCGACATGCTCGAGAGCCAGAGGTAGGCGTATTCTGCGCGGGGGGGTTTTTTTTTCGTTAGCGGTTTGGGGCTTCGACATGGCCAATATATGTGTGTGTGTGTGAGTCGCGCGGTGGAGGGGAAGAGTAGTGTGTAATTCTTGTAGTTTCGCCTAACCCAAAAAGTACGCGAGAGAAAAAGAGAGAGAGAGAGTACTTACCCGATCCGCTAACGGTGGCCTTCTGCGCAAAGATCTCGCCGCCGCCGCCAGCCTTGTGGACGGACCAGCCGAGGAGGGCGAGGGCGGAGGTCGGGGCCGCGACCAGCTTGATCCAGAACAGCGGCTTCAGCTTCGTCGGGTGGATGAGCAGGAGGGGCAGCTGGATGATCCAGAACAGGAAGTAGGAGATGAAGCCCTGCGTGGTGAGCCCAGCCGATTTGGGCAGCTGATTCGGGATGTCGTTGTACGAGGGCGCCCAGGCGCGGAGCATGATCGTTATGCATTGTGCACCGTTGGCGCTCTGGTTCCTTGTCAGAGAGGGCACTCATATCATGGGATGATATATCTTAGGAGCTGTCTATTGTGGTTGGGGTTGGGGTTGGGGATGGGATTTAGTCTAGTGGGCGGCAGAGTCCGCACCTGGATACCAAGCCAGAACATGGCGAGGATGGCTCGGCTAACGATAGCGAAATAGCGAAGGTAGTACCCGAAACTACTCGTCGCGATGACGGCGAAGGGGACGTGCAGACGGGACCCGATGGCGCCGTTGAGCACGATCGGGATGGCCACGGCGAGGTTACCGAGGAACATGATGGGGATGGCCTCCCGCCACGAGAGCCCGACGGCGAGGATGGCGGATGCGGTCTGCCATGTCGTCAGGTTCAGCACGTCGGTGGCCCAGTAGGCGATTATGGTCCAGGATCCCCAGTTCTGATGCTCTGGCGGGGTTGGATCTATTCTCTCTCGTCTGTTAAAATCTAGACATGCGTATTACGAGTGGCGCTGGACGGAGCAAAGCGTGGAAAAGGTACGCGTCATGTCATACCCATATCTTTATTCGTCCAGACATGAGCTGGAGCGAGGGCTCCAGCTTGTTTAGGGATCTCCCATGAGTGCAGAGATGTACATCTCCGCTTGATTTCGTGGGCGGATAGCCTCTTCACTGTCAGAGTCGGGGAGTTAGAAATGACTGCCTGGAGTAACTAGAGATTCGGCTCATTCTCAAGAAGCATTGTAGGTTATGTAGGAGTATATGGCATGGTGCTATAATCGGAAATACATCTAATCGGAAACGCGTACTGTTGGGTTTGAGTAGCAAGAATAAAAAGTAGGTATTGTGAAAAGTTAAGCCATCCACCTGTGAACAAAAGCACCTTCGAAGAGTCTTAAACGTTATTGTCTCAACAGATTACTATCCTTTTCATTGTAAGATATCTCACGTATAGCTAAGAGGCATAGAATTTCAAGACATGCCGGGCATTTATACATTCTTATCTCCTCCCTGGTCCAAACCTACCGACATGCTCATCTGCATACTGCATACGTGCTGCCTCGAGAGACCCATGTCAAGTCATGTAGTATCGAGTATAGGGCATCAGTATAACGAACACTCAGCTATGCCCATGTCCCTGGTAAACGGTAGATGTTGGAATGAGTACTACGAGTAAGCCAATGACATAAGAGGTGCTTATCGGACATTGGCTGACCCCAGTCTCTCAAGTGGATAGGGTTCCTCACGCACGATCTTCATTTTCTGCAAGATAGAGGAATTGGCATGATAGGCAGCTCTACTCTATTTGTTTTTGGAATTGTCTCCCATCGAATGGCGCTAACTCTAGTCTAAGTAGGGCTTAAGACGAGACGAGAAGAAGGATAGAGACAGGCAAAAGCAAAATAGTAGGCAATATAAGACATTGGATCCTGGCAGGGGTTAGACATCTTATACCATGTTCCCTCCTAATGTACCTACACTAGAGCATATCAAAGCCTTCGGTAAGAGTCCTATGCAGGCATAATAAGCAGCCATCTACCTAGATTGAGGTGACACACTGGCTGAAGAAGCTTGGAATAGCCATTGGAGCAATGGCATATCATTCCCGAGGTCATATTTTGTTGCGAAGTGAAGGTCTAGTCTAGTTAGGTAAAGTTAGCTACAGTAGACTAAACACCTGCATGCATATGCCGGACCGTCAATGCTGAACTCTCTTATAAGTACATGGATCCTACAGTGTCTAATTTAATAATGATATAGGTAGCTGCATACTCCGTCTTACCGGGTACACCCGAGTACAGGGGTCTGTATGAAGCTGCCCGCAGCCAATGAGCCAATTGACTTTTCTACAATTGTATATCGCCATCGCTGAATATTAACATCCAACCGAAGTCATTTAGAGCAGCATCTCACTACCGCGAGTGTACAAACAACTCTACACCGGGCTATGACGTCTCTCTGGCCCAATTGAGAGAACAACACCGCACTGGCGACATGCGCTTGCAGTCTTAGCCAGCCATTATGAGCTTTCGGCCGGCCGGGAATGTCTTCCGCTCCCATGTTCTCGACCACATCTGCTGGCGATGCAGCCGCCAGATAAGATCAACAACAACAACACCTATCCTCAGACCATTTTCTCAGGCTTCTCCTCTCCGCCAAGGCCTCAAGTCGACTCCCACCCGTCTGAAAGCAGGCTACTTCGTCTCCAATGAGCTACCCGTACGAGCTCCCGGAAGTACCACCAGTCATGATATAAAATCGGACACCGACCATCTTCCCCCACACCGACGGCGCCAGAGACGACAGCAACAAAATGCAAATGCGACGCGAAGCGCCACATCTGGGGTCTCCCCTCAGTCTGGGGAGGCAGCAACCGAAGACATCCTCCCCGCCAACGCGTCTTCCACTCTGACCACAGAATCGACAAAACATCCCACGAGCTCCTTCCGCCGCCAGCTGTCCCTCTACCTCTCGCTCTCGAAGCCCCGTCTGACCGTTCTCGTCGTGCTGACGGCTATGGCGCCGTATGCGCTGTATCCCGTCCCGGACTTCATCTCGCCCTCCATCGGCCTCGACACGCCCTCTCTATCTCCCTTGACGCTCGCTTTCCTGACCACCGGCACCGCGCTCTGCTCCGCCAGCGCCAACGCCCTCAACATGCTCTACGAACCCGCGTGGGACGCCATGATGAGCCGGACCCGGAACCGCCCCCTCGTCCGGGGACTGCTCTCGCAGCGGAGGGCGCTGGCCTTCGCCGTCCTCGCCGCGCTGGCCGGCGTCGGCGGGCTGTACTTCGGCGTGAACCCGACCGTCGCCTTCCTCGGCGCCGCCAACATAGCGCTCTACGCGGGCGTCTACACCCCGCTGAAGCGCGTCTCCTGGCTCAACACCTGGGCCGGCGCCGTCGTCGGCGGCATCCCCCCGCTGATGGGCTGGGCCGCGGCCGCCGGCGAGTACGCCACGGGCGACGGCTCGTTCCGCGAGCTCCTGCTCACCCCCGAGGCCGTCGGTGGCTGGCTGCTCGCCGCCCTGCTCTTCGCCTGGCAGTTCCCCCACTTCATGGCCCTGTCCTGGTCCATCCGCGACGAGTACAGGCTCGCGGGGCACCAGATGCTCTGCTGGCTGAACCCGGCCCGCAACGCCCGCGTCGCCCTGCGGTACAGCTTCGCCTTCCTCCCGATCTGCGTCGCGCTGTGCGCCGCCGGCGTCACCGAGTGGAGCTTCGCCGTGACGAGCCTGCCCGTGAACATCTGGCTCGCGCGCGAGGCGGTGCGGTTCCGCCGGCACGAGGGCTTCCAGGGGAGCGCGCGGGGCTTGTTCTGGGCCAGCGTCTGGCACCTGCCCGCCATCATGGTCCTGGCGCTCGTGCAGAAGAAAGGTATGTGGGGCCGTGTATGGAGGAGTGTCGTGGGAGAACCCACCCCGGATGACGAAGACGTGTACGACGAGGACGAAGACGATTGGGATGAAACCACCGTCCAAGATGCAAGAGCTGCAGACGTCCAGGTCGATGTGGTTGCGCCTCGTGTTGAATCTAAGTGAGGTGGAAGAACGCCTTGCACAACGTCAGTATCCAACTTGTAACATACTGTCTATCAAATGTACAAACAATTACTTGGGGGAGCAGGGTCCGCGATTCATGGGGTGACTTAGCACCTTTAAGGATGAGCGCGTGGCACGCTTCTAGATTGTATGAAGAAATTCTGCTCTATACATTCATGCATTTGCGACAACGAGCTCCAGCATTAAGTCTTCATTTTTGTTCAAAACCTCGCTCTCGTTATCTGATTATCGGCGATGATCCCATCCATCTCCTGATCATCAGCCCCGCTCAGCAAATCTCGTGGTATCTATCCGATGACTAAGGTATAAGTGTACAGTATATCGCTTCGCTTATGAGCCCCCTCTGTTTTCCGAGAGAAAAGGGGAAGGGGAAAATGCTGCCATTACAAAACAAAAACCAGCGATGCTGAGCTCCAATTCGTGTGCTGTCCCTCTCTAGATATGCCCATGACTTTGAGGGAAAAGGAAAAGCGGCCAATGGCCCAGATGTCATTAAAGAACAACTCCTAAGAGAGATCGTCCAACAGACCCCCTCATTCATCCACCCCGTCTTTTCACGCGTGGTTGTGTTGTCGTCATCTCATCGTGCCCCAGCCAAGAGGATTAGAAAATGTATCAAAAGGACGGCTGAAGAATGATTTCCGCAGGGTCCAAGAAAAAAAAAAAAGAATAATAAAAAGAATCCCGTCAACCTTCCTTGTGCGCCTTCCCTAACGAGAGAAAATCCAGATAAATCAAATGTTCATCGCCACCGCGCCTCGAACGCCCCTGGCCCCGAACGCCTCGGAAATGTCCAACATGTATGCATAAATAGGCCCAGCTTGATTGAAAATCGTATCAAAAGAGAATAGGTAATAGACTTGATAAGAGAGGAAACGAGAGCCATATATGCACGAGAAGAAAAGGGAAAGTGGCGTGGAGAAAGAACGTGTCGTCACGTTGCCCCGTCGAAGATCATATCAGTTCACATGTTAGGAGCCGACCCACGGCCGTGGCCGGGTCTGTTGATGATGGCCTCGATTCCCATGTCGACGCTGGGTAGGCGCTGGCCGTTACCCATGTACGGCGAGCCGTCTTGCGAGTGTTGGTGGTGCGGGTGGTGACCGTGCATAGTAACGTACGGGGCGGACGACGAGACGGAGGAGCTGTAGCTCGACGAGTAGCCGGCAGCAGAGCCGTAGGGCATCGTCGTCATGGGTTGCATGCTATAGCCGCCACCGCCCGAATGCTGCGAATGCTGAGAGTGTACGCTCGACGACGTCTCGGGGCTACTGTACGACGGGTCGAGGTCATCTACTGGAGTCAGACCAATGCCGGAAATGCCGCTGTCGTCGTCATACCCATGCATCGTGTGACCCTGTTCCAGCCGCTCACGACGCGCCGCAGACCGCGCCGCCGATTGGAGGTTCTTGAGGCCGTTGTGCATGCACTATGCGGAATTTGGTCAGTTTTCAGTCTTCCTCTTCGTATTGTGGAAAGACGAGAAATATGTCGCGGGAGTGGGAAAGGGGGTGAGAGACGGAGAAGGAAAACACACCTTTTGCTCGACAACGATCCACTTTTCTCCGGTTCGTGCCGCTAGGCCCTGCCACATCTCCTTGCGCATGCTCATGTATTCCTTGGCGAGACGCTCCAGTTTCCTGGCGTCCCAGTCGTCGGCGCCTCTGCGCTCCAGCAAGCGCTCATGACGTTTGCGGCAGGCATTAGGCGACTTGTTGGGGAAGTACGTGCTCTGGATCTGCGCCCAATTGAGGCCCTGCTGCCGCGCCGTGAGCAGGTTGTGATCATCCTGCTGCGACCACGCGCCCGAAGACGGCCGATGAGGCATGGGAGGGGCCGGCGGGGCGGCGACAGCTGCCGGGTACGGCTCATAGGCCTGCGCCGACATGGGCACCGGGGCCGGGGCCGAAGGCGGCATGGCGTTGTAGTAGCTTGTGTTCAAGTTCGTGTTCAGGGGAAGGGCCGTCGGGCGCGTGCTGTAGCTGACGGGCATGGCCGACGGCGCCAGGGATACGGACAAGGGGTTGTTCGAGTACCGGCTCTGGTTCGAACTCGACGAGCGTGTGTGCTTCGGCATTTTTGTGGATAGCACGGAATGTAGAGCGAAAAATAGGGAGTATAAACGAAAGCGTATAAGCTGGAAGAAGTATAGAGCAGCGGACACACGTGAGCGCATCCACTTCGGAACAGAAGCGATTAGGGATTAGCGACAAGGAAGCAGTCTGCTTTGTTGTTATGCAACTGGAAACTAAGGTAGGACAGGGGTTATAATAGTTTCTCGTTTTTGCCTGGAGAACTTGAATATGTTTCGAGATGTGAAGTTGCTGTTGGAAAATGGGTTCTCTGGCGCAAAGATCTCTGACTCGTATCAAACGAATGAAGAAGATGATGAAACGAACGGCGGAGAATAAAGAAATGGAAAACCAGGCCAGAACGTTAGGAAAAAGGGAAGACAATAGGAAACAGGCGGCTTGATGGTGTAGCAGGAGGGTCCGGGAAGGGAAATGTAAACAAGATAGACCAGGTCGCGATATGGGCGCCTACTTATAAAACAGCCATCTGGGGCGGCCATCGTCGAGGACGGGGCACTATCCCACGCGAGCTCCCTCGAGAAAACGTGTTGGTTCCGAGCGTCGTAGAGAGAGGAGCACCCAAGACTCTGAATCTGAAACGTAGCCATCGAAGACCCCCCGTCTATACAGTAGTGCGGGTGGACGAAGAGCTAGAGCTAGAGCGACAGACGGCGTGGGGAAGAATGCAAGCAGAGACGATGAAACTTGTGTTGTGTATCCGAAAGAGCGGAAAGACGCTTCGAGGGCCGCTGATATTGGCTGGACCAGGTCGGAAGAGGCGTCTGTCTGGGAGCTGGGCGGCTAGAAAAAAAGGGTCTGGGGTGCTGGCGGCTAAGCGTGGATACGATACACTGGTCTATCTCGAAAGAGGATAGATAGATAAGTACGGGTTGGGGGCACAAAAATACCATCGCCGGGGGGTATGTATCTGAGAAAAGAGAACTGTACGTGGACGAGACGGGAACCGGAAGGAAAGCGGGCTAGGTAGAGTAGAGTAGAGTAGACGAGACGGTCAAAAATAGAAGAGGTGGATGGTATCATTAGCCGCCAGCCCTATCAGATGCCCGTACATCATCGCTATGCGCGCGATAACGCGAACAACCGCGGAAGTGGAAGTTCGCAAACGTGAGAAGCAGACTAAAAAAATAGTTTATAATGATGGTACTCAACCTAGGTAGACTTCTTCTCCTGTCGGCTTGCTCAAATGAACATGTTGTTCCATCTAAGTATTGTATTTATCTGTTTGTGGGGTTGTCAAGCAGCAAAGGCTCCAGCTTCAATCGACGAATGCGTTTAGAGCTCGAACCAGCGAGTGGACGGAGGGACCGTTATACACCCTTGCCCGAGCCAAGACAAGCTTCAGCCGAGTAGGAAATCTTGGAAAATATAAACGCGCTATAAGTAGCGCAAGCGACGGAAAATAAGGGTATCAAGGTTAGGTAGCTCGTCTGCTGGGTGTGCATACGGCATACGGTACCTATGTTGATGTTGTAGTGGGAATGCAGTAATCGACATGGTATCTACCGTGAGGGGTACCCTTGAGCACTACACTATCCCTTGTTCAGTGCTCGTGGGTACCCCTCATATCTTCCTACAGGTACATCCCGAAAATGATAAGTAGGTACTTCAAGTACTAGATGGCTCGTCCCCGCCCCCCACAAATACACCAAAGAAAAACAAAGTATACATTGAAGTGGATATAGAAAGAGATCTAGAGCAACGAGTTAGAGTGAGCAAAACGGTACCTTGCAGGAAGAAGGTGTCATACATGATGCGCTCAAAAAGGACCCAATTAAGGCAGCATACCATTGCAACTATACTTACCCAGACACGACGTTTAACAAGAACGGGAACTGTACGCTATTAAAGTTCTGTAAGTGTAGGGTACAGTACATGTATACCTACCTTACTATCCCACCCATTCCACACAAGGTTTATGATGCATCGAGGCGCTTGTTTTGGAAAACACCAAGGAAACAACCCGCATGGCCGCATTGATTGCGGCCTGATCTTTACTTACAATGGGAAGGGTGATCATTGTCATCATCATCCCACAGACTACGGCCAACACAGATATTTCGGAAGCTCATCTCATTTGAACAGACTAGGAGAATGCCCAGATAAGTTGATCTGGGAGCACCGACAAGACCCGGAACCACAGCCGATCACAGCTCAAGGGAGAGACGAGGTGTGAGACAGAAACGGAAACTCAGACAAGGGACCATGACAAGGTGAAGACGAAGACAGACGAGGTGGAAATCAAATAAATCTACCTACAGAAGCGCGCGTCTACGATAGTACCAGTATAATGCATGCAGCGCTAAGACTACACTAAGACGCGACTGTCCATGGCAATTCCCAGAACGGTTAGATGGTCGGGCTGCTAGCTGTCATATAAACGCCCATGTTCCTCGCTTTAGCAGCCGAGTGGTCTATTTTGGGGCTGTAGACCATGGGGTCATGATGCCAAGGACGCTAGGGTACCTAAGCAGACTGAGGCTATTTCGTAGTACTGTACTGTTGGGTACCACATGTGTTAGTCTACCATAGCGTGCCAGGGGGGGTCTGGAGAATAATATCTAGGATCCTTTTAAAAAATAAAAATTAATATTTTAAACATTAATTGCAACTGAAACGTAGAACTAAAAGCGTTAAAAATAAAATTGATTTTGAAATTTAAAAATTATTTTAAATAAAAATTATGTTTTTTTAAAATTATTCTCAAATTTGAAAATTATTTTTTTTGAAAATAATTTTCATTCAAAATAATTTTGGTTTTTGAAAATAATCGTGGCCAACCACCCCCCCCCCCCCCCCCCCGCCCCCGCCCCCCCCCCCCGGGGGGGGGGGGGGGCCTACCACTTACTACCCACCTAAGCCACCCACTTGTTGCCCACCCACTTATTGCCCACCCACTTATTGCCCACCCACTTATTGCCCACCCACTTATTGCCCACCCACTTATTGCCCACCCACCCACTTACAAGGATCATTGCTGCAATTGTTCTAATTGATCCAATTCAATACATTACTACTACCCTACTACTACATACTAGAAGTATTATTGCAACCAATTTATAGTTCGAACTTTTAGCGGCAGGTTTTAAAGCCGTTGCAAAATATTACCTAAAACTTAAAATTTAACATTATTAATTTTTAAAATAATGTTTTTTTAAAATAAATTTTTTTAAAAATAATTTTTTTTAAAAATTTGTTTTAAAATTATTTTTTATTTTAAAATTATTTGTTTTTTTAAATAAACATTTTTTAAAAATAATAAAAATAATAAAAATAATGTTTTAAATAACTAAGTTTTTATTTTAAATTAAACTTTAATATTATTTAATTTTTAAAAAATAAAATAAATTTATAAATATAAAAGCTTTATTTATATTATGTTATAATAGTTATGTTTTTAATATTTTAAAATCCTTGCTGTAATAATTCTTAAAACCCCCCCTGGCGCGCTACGGTAGGTTTCCAACTAAGGTATTTGTTTCCTGAGCCTTCTCCTGATTGATCGATCCAATTCGTTTCCCTTGCCTGTACGGGCTGTGTGTCTCTTCGTAGCATTTGGCTGCATTGTACGTACTGCGTCGAACACTGCTGTTAGTAGAGTTCGGCCCTCGACCCTTGATCCTCCTTCAGTCGAGCTGGTCAATGACGGGATGGAATAGACTAGGTTAAAAGCCGATGTGACATAACTAATACCACATAGCATGGTATGACATTCGCGCCTACTGGTGATGATGCCAAAGAGAGACAAGGCCGCCCATCAGTCGGCATCTTCCTGATTTGAATTTAGATTCTACAGGGTACTCAATCAAAGAATTTGGAAAGGTCCTCGAGAGCGCTTGTTAGCCTGTTCGCTCGGAATTTCAGACCCGCGATCACACATACAAGCGACTGCGCACGTATAGTCTGCCGGCCATACTTTAGACTTACCGACAGTTTCTATCGCTGTCTGTCCGGTGTCATATATGTTATTGTTTCAAAGTGTCTCTTGCAGGGTAACAATGAACAACAGAAACAGTGCCATGCGAGCGATGAATTGGTTCAGCACGTGTTCGCCCCCATCGAGACTGCAACCCAGCTGAGCCGGCATCGCGCGGCACCCGTTGGGGGCTTTGGAGGTTCAACCCTACCTACTCTCCTCTATATCGCTCTATGCGTATATCTCCTCGCCCGCCGGCGAGTTTCTTGACCGAGTCGTGTCATCCATGCATGGGCAATCAATTAAACATCCATTTTGGGGGCCGAGGTGTAAAGTGAGTTTCAGAGCGACTATATGTTCCTCTTCTATCTAGCCTTACGTCGTTTCCGCGAAGCCCCGTGTTTCACGGGCCGCCGCGACGGTCGCCCAAATTCCCGGCCTCTGATCCCACGTTGTCGGGACCTTTGAAGATTGCCATTTGCCTGCTTTATCATGGTGGTATGATGTGCGATTGAAGAATCTGCTGTTGGTACATTCGTTGGATGATCGTTGATCAGATTTGCGACGCCGGCATCCTTCCCGCGAAAACGAGCCTTCGAGAAGCGCCCGCGTATTTTTATTCAATTATGTTTCGACAGCCTACGTCAAAGCCTGGTTCAGCATGCATCCGCTGATTGGCAGCAGATATTATCAAGGTGAATTATGCCTAAGATCGACAATCCTTCGTACGAGGCGGTTCAGATTCTGGCATCTCTTTGCCCGAGGCTAAAGGCAAACATAATTTTGGGCGGCATGATTCTCTTGTCTCTATTTGCTCTACACTTTCATCCGTGCCGGTTTAGATCTAAGAACGCGCCAACGCTCAATTGAAACCTCACCGGTCTAATTTCTTGCTCGCAGTGAGAAGGTTACCTAATCCACTTCTACAGGCCGCCCCCCAATGATGCATTCTCGAAGATTTAACTCATACAGAACATATCCTTGCATTGCAATATGACTTTCAAGTCACAACAGCATATCGTATCCAGCTATTCACATACAGCTTGGCAAGGGCTGCCACATTTTCGCTCTTCACAATGTATATATCTGGGTTTTGCACCTATGGTATATAGGTACTCCTCGGCTAGATACACGACTATTGTTGTGCTCACTCTCCGAATGCACTAACAAGCGAATCCTTTCCCAGAAAGATAGTCAAATACCGCTTTTAGCAGCATAGGTGCTCAGATCTTCTACACTATTTTACCATAATCGTAAATGCTGGTAGCTCCAGAATTAGCTGTTGTTGCACAAGGAGAGCGCTCTATCTGTACCAGCAGAGTTTGTGTACTTGTAGTATGAGTTATAGCCCCCCAAGTCCAGTTCCGTCACACTATTATCCCTATTGATCTCGTACAGTAGTTCGATAACTAAAAGGCTTACATCTTAATCCTACGTGATTAGGTATCAATTCGTCGTTAAGATATTATGGTAACTAGTCTAGGTATTGCCCTTCGGCTTACGCACTCCTCATACTGGTAAAATATTTGCCTCTACTCCCGTTTTCTAAAAATTTAAAAATTAATAAAAATTAATAAAAAGTCGTCCGAGACCACATAGAATGATCTTACCTAACTTACTAGCTATCTAAGCTAACACAAATTTCTAGAGACCAAAAACGTTCATAAACGAAAAACAGTCCTTAGGGGATTCTATCCGGGTCACCGTCCGATAAAAGTGGATGCAGGCATTCAGGCTAAATGCAAGTACCGCCGACCTAGCGGCCAAACAACTTCTACCGATGCAATCAGACATCTACTCCGCATAAAGCTACCTGTTTGAGACAAGAAGTATGTGAATACTCGGTACTCAACGGCGGGTGTAATTTGTGTTGTCATTGCGCTCACAGAGGCATGTTTTAGTCATTATATTTTACATCTTCGATGTAGCAACCTTTCCGAAATAGATGCCCAATCCCGACTCCATTGGCTACCGAAGGGTACTCGATTCAATGGGTTTACCAGGCGTCCGGGACGGCTCCGCAACATGTGATGCTTATATTGAGCAATCCTTCCTCCCACATTCCATTTTATCCCATCCCCATGGTACCCCGCAAACGAGTATCGACACTATCAAGTAACATGATTAGTTCAGGGACGATGGTGCATGGAGCCCGGCACCGTACCATGGCACTGGACGTACACCGATATTACACTCCGCTCGACTGGTATGGCTAGACCAGACGGCAAGAACAGGATCGTCCACAGTAGCCCTTGTTAGTAGTGAGGAGTCAAATTATTATAAATCTTAGCCGAATCATCTTTACGGCAACCTATAAGTATAAGTCAAGGGTAGCCAAGAAAAAACTATCATTGCAGTTTTCAAGCGCTCTACAATACCAAGGCAACTCGAAATTGCCGAGGGGAACCCAGTTCATCATGGGAGTGGCAGTCGACAACGCGGCCGTTTACGATGCCGCGCTGAAGCGGCGCCAGGGAATGATGGGTGCTTCGGGCCCCGGAGCCCTGGTCAGGAACTTCAAAGTTTTCCGAATAGCACTCTTCGCCTGTATTGGTGGAATTCTATACGGCTACAATCAGGGAATGTTTTCAGGGCTCCTCGCTATGCCCGCTTTCCAATCCCGTCAGTGTCTTGATCTTCATCACCAATTCTCATCGATTGTGGCAAGCGTACTGATAAGTGCAAGATATGGGCGAATACGACCCGTTCGATCCCAACGCCGACCAAACAAAGAAGGGCTGGCTGACGGCTATCCTCGAATTGGGAGCTTGGATCGGAACCCTCATGTCGGGCTTCATTGCCGAGACCATCTCACGCAAATACGGTGTGCTGGTCGCCGTCACGGTGTTCGTGATAGGTGTCGTGGTTCAAGCCACTGCCCAGTCTGGCGGTCATAACGCGATACTTGGAGGTCGGTTCGTTACGGGGATGGGCGTTGGCTCACTCGCGGCTATCATTCCCATCTACAATTCCGAAGTGGCACCGCCTGAGGTCCGTGGCGCTCTCGTGGCTCTGCAACAGCTCGCCATTACTTTTGGTATCTTGATCAGTTTCTGGATCGATTACGGTACAAACTACATCGGCGGTACGACGCTTGGAAAACAGAAGGACGCTGCATGGCTCGTGCCCATAACCCTACAACTTGCGCCCGCTGTTGTGCTATTCTTCGGGATGCTTTTCAGTACGTACTTCATCAACATTGCTTCTTTTACTCGACATCCTCCATATCATTAGATGTTATACACTGCTTACCGCATGTTTTTCACATTCATGTAGTACTCGCTATTGCTGAGTTTCAGCTTCCCAGGGCGAATAACCAAGTATGCTAACATGAGACTTTCAAGTGCCATTCTCTCCACGTTGGTTGGTTCACCACGACCGCGAAGCCGAAGCACGGGTTATACTGGCTAATCTTCGAGAACTCCCTATCGACAATGAACTCGTCGAGCTCGAATTTCTTGAAATCAAGGCACAGTCTCAGTTTGAGAAGCGAACGGGTAAGTCTCATCTCATTATTTCGTTCGCCTGAAGTTAGAATAAAAGCGATTTCAGACGTATACCATCGCAAAATGTAATCATATCCGTGTTTATAGCATTATCGTGTCTTATTCGACTATCTCTTGGGCCCAAGGATATCCTTGCCCCCTTTTCGGTGTGGCAGTAACACTTCTTGTCACACCCCGACGGTCGGGAATGGGCTGTTAAAATGCATGTGCTATAAGCTACACAGGACAACTAACGTGTTATCTCAGTTGCGGAGCATTTCCCTCATCTTCGAGAACCGACAGCCTGGAACACGTTCAAACTACAGTTTGTCGCTATCAAGTCGCTTTTCCAAACGAAGGCAATGTTTAGGCGCGTCGTCGTCGCAACTGTCACCATGTTCTTCCAGCAATGGACTGGCATAAATGCTATATTATACTACGTAAGTGATCGCCTTGAAATATCTCACCAAGAGTGAGAGGCATATTAGCTTTTCCTACCGTCCAAATTGTAGAGCACCCATTAACACTATATATGAATCACAGGCTCCTAGTATTTTCAAATCGCTGGGCTTGAACGACAACACAACCAGCCTGCTAGCCACCGGTGTTGTAGGAATTTTATTGTTCGTTTTCACGATCCCGGCCGTCCTGTATATCGACCGCGTGGGTAGGAAACCAGTCCTCACCATTGGAGCGATCGGAATGGCAACTTGTCATATTATCATCGCGGTCATCGTAGCCAAGAACGCAGATCGGTGGGCTACGCAGGCTGCTGCAGGGTGGGCTGCTGTCGTCTTCGTCTGGGTTTTCGTCATCAATTTCGCATACTCGTGGGGTCCATGCGCATGGATTATCGTTGCCGAGATTTGGCCATTGAGTTCACGTCCTTACGGAGTGACGCTCGGCGCTTCAAGGTAAGTAGCTCCCGGGGTCATTTCCTTCTTATATTAGGGGTTTTGAGAGCGCAAAATCTCTTTCGGGCCAAAACTATGGCCCAAAAGCCCCTCTCTCCTTTCAGGACACCTAAACACCACGCTTAAAATGGTGATAGCTGACTCTAAGTATCATAGCAACTGGGCGAATAATTTTAGTGAGTGGTTTCCCGAAATATACTTGTTATTTGTATTTTAACATGAGAATAGTTGTGGGGCAAGTCACGCCTATACTGCTGAATAAGATCGGTTATGGCTCTTATATCCTATTTGGTCTACTAACTTTCCTGGGCGCCGGGTTTATCTGGTTCTTTGTAAGTGCCAGCACCCACCCATTTCCTCAAACATGACTCTTAGTAGACTAATTCGACTATCGCAGGTCCCGGAAACGAAGCGGCTTACTTTGGAAGAAATGGTAATGCAGCATCTAAATCCTGCTCATCACCTGGCGGTTTATGCTAACTTCGCGATTCATTAGGACGCCATCTTCGGCTCGGAAGGTACAGCTCAGGCCGACTTCGAGCGTATGGCAGAGATAAACCGTGAGATAGGGCTCACAGCGATGCTCCAGGAGCTCGGCAGAAGTGACAGCATTCACGACGCTACGTCTGAGAAGAATTCAAAGGAGGAGGAAACGTAAGATACTTGCCCGGATGAGGAAAAGAGCTATATTCGAACATAGCGAACGCCGAAATTTCTCCATGGCAACCCTTATTCAGCTCTGGGCACATTTGAGTTGTTGAAGCCCGCCTAGCCAGTCTTAATAAATCATAGAATTATAAATTCTTCTCGGACTTTCCTCTTCGTGAGATTTTGGAATGCGCATGTCTTCCCCAATTCTTTCTTTACATAGAATCGGCAGTTCTTTCGTTCCGATCTAGCGCCATAGCGGAAATTTCCCAGCCCTTTTGAGACAAAATCGCGAACATGAATAAGAAACTTTCAACGGGTGTTCATGAATTTCTACTCTATACTGAGGCTTCGTTAGCGATAATGTTCTTGCGCAGGCGGTTCCCAACTGCATTCTACTGATGATATTCTATTAAATGTAGCATGTCGTAATACCAATATCAAGACCACATCCAATAACAATACTACGCGCGGTCGACAGCATGTTTCACGGCTTTCGTATCCTGCGACGAAATACATAGTTATGGTTGTATACCCTTGTTGAGCTCTGCGTTGGACGCCGCCATTGCGTATAATATGTGCAAGCCTGCCCGATCAGTAGACACCAATGAGGGCAAAATATTTTTAAGTGCGCGCTGTCGCACTATTCATTTCTCACCAAAATACAACATAAATAATCGATTTCATAGACCAGCGAGAGACACAACCACCCAATACTGGTGAAATTAAAAAAACTAAGAATGAAACTCGCGAGATGCCACAGCTAGAGTTTGGGGTCGGCACATTATGGAGGCCCCTTATTACTATTTATACCCATTCTACTGAAAGAGATTTGAATATCAAAGATAAAAACCTTCCCTGCCGGCCTCTGCCAACGGTGTACGGATATTAATGTCGACAAGTTACTAGGCAGCAGGAAGTAGCACAGTGTACCGGTTAACCCTGACTTCAATATTAGATATTTGGTACGAGGTGTTTTTCTAACTCATTGTAGCTATATTATCTTTTCTGGTTACTTGTGTGTTATAGCTGCTAACGCTTTGTTGTACTATTGGCACCTCGACTCTACTAGAGTACATTATTAAGGGTAACGGGCTCGTCGAACCATCGGAATAGCCTACTCGTCTTACTTTGGATGTGCAACAAGGGTTTGTGCTCAAAGACTTAATAATATTCAAATTGTAATAATCTTTTATGGTTTTCAGGGGGTTGTAGGAGTTTGTTTCCATTTAGGCCAGCTAGGAGATCTGGAGTTTCTATGTCTTAATAACCTTGCGCATAGTTGCCGGTCCTTCGTTTATAGTTGTTAGCTTTTACTTTACGTTTCTGATTAAGCAAATTAAGCAAATAGAGGTAAAGGTCTATGTACAAAGTTTAGTATTTATATAGCTACGTATATATATAATATAGCTGGGTTTATAAGCCTGATAGGACAACATATATGACGTTTCTTCATATGCGATCTTAGCGTTTTCATCACTCGTTAGCCTGCCATAAGCTTAATGGCTATCAGGACGTCGGGAGCACGCCAGTCGCGCCTCCACCAAGGTACCAGGACCCAATATCAGTCAATTTACCCTGGGTGTTCAGGAATGTCGCGTTTGGACCGACGTTGCTGACATTTGACTATAACATAACAGTTAGTAAATTCATGTTAGGAGGGAGATCCCAATTGCCTTCCCGTAGCCATGAGCTTTTAGGACGAGAACCCAGATCGCTCAAGACATCATTGAGCCCCAAAAGATTCCGAAATGAATAGGACTAGCTATGAGATTACGTACCCGGAAAGCTCCGAACCATGAATATCTCTCGAGGTTGCTAAGGCCATCCAAGTATGGGATGGCCTGGTTATAGAATTGCTGGGTTGTTGCTAGATCCACATTGGGGTCCGTGAATTCGGTGAGCCAGATCTTAGGGGGATGAAACCTGCGTTACCTAATTAGCAGAAAGACCAGGCAATAAACAGCATAGGCCCTCGGTTCAAGCGGAGAAATCGACCCGTGATCAACAAGCGATAGTGTGCTTACATGGAGTTGACTTGGTTGAGAAGCGACTGCAGCCCCGCGAAGTTGTTGTACCAGTGGATTGGTAGGAAATCATAGGGACATGTGGTTGCGGTATTACTCTGTTTCACCATCTGCGTGCAGTTGCCCAAGAACTGGCTCAGCCACTGCAAACCAGTATCATCGCCGTTGACGGCGGGTAGACCAATCCTCACTCCCTGTTTCTGCAGCGGAACAAAGTCGGCAATCCAACCCATTGCTGCAGTGGCAGGCGTAAGTTGAGCACCGCCATAGGAATATGGATACTCTGGCTCATTGTAGGCGAGCACGTTCTTGATAGCTCTACCGCCGGCGATAAGCTGCTTAACGTAGGTACTGAAGCTCGTGTCTAGGGGATTGCTGCTCTGTCCCCATTTCTGCGGGACATACTCGAGCTGTGACTGAGGAACATTAGTGTACTGGGTGCTCGGTGCTTGCCCGTAGTTGTAGTACCAGGCCAGGTCGGACCCCGACTGGATCCAGATGTTATTGTCTTGCGGCCAGTTAGAGTTAGGTATATGGACGAGACCGCGTTTCGCAGATCTAGTGGCGGCAACAGATGATGCCAGAAGCAAGATTGAAGATTCGACCTTCATGATTGCTACTAACAGAAAGCAGTAAACTTGAACAATCGAGGGAAGTGGTGCCAAAGCAATAGAGAGAGGTGCCTGAGTACTCCTAAGAAGAAGGACGAGAAGAAATCGATGGCCTATTATATAGGAACGAACTAAACTATCGTGCTACGCACTCAACTCATGATGATGTGCGGGATTTGTAATGTTGTATGGTGAGGGCTTCGTGTCTAACTGTACGCTAAGACGACGCATGTTTTGGCCGCTAGAGCTCGGACCGATAATAGACTTTGAGTCTGGCACGGCGACGGCATTATTTTCCACTCCATGAGTGGTGGCTTAAGCGCCTGTTCGGCTCTATTTACACAACATCTTCAACCTATTGATGGAGTTACCATGAGGACTCATGAGGGCAAACCTCTGGTTAACCTGATAACGGACCATTGCGGAGGTATATTGCCTTTATTCATAAGCTTTCTACTACCTAGATCTGCTATCTTGTTACTATAAGTATAGGGGAACGTGATATCATTGTACTCTTGTTGGGCGCTCGGGTCTTCTCCATTACACCGTATTAGTGTGCTACTTTTCTTTCTAGCACTAATCAATCCGAATCCTTCGTCTCTATGTTTCTCTTTCGCGGGCCTACACTCAAAGAGCGGGTTGTTGACGTCTCCAGTCTGCATAGAACTTATGCACAGAAGATCTATAATGGCTTGATGAGTCTGTTTCCCCGCAAACCGTCCAATACTACTTCTCCACGATCTGTGCAAAAAACAAGGTTTAAGTAGGGGGTTAACCAAACTTTGAGACTTGTAAAATTAAAGGTATCTAACCGGGGTAGAGACCGGGGCTCTGGTTGAGTTGAAGATAACTGTCCGGGGACCCATGTAAGTTTTCCTGGGGACCTGCTACAAATCGATACTTAAAATGGTATAATACGGGGCTTCGAACCCTACTAACAATACAGATCGGTGTAGAAGCTTGACACTAATCACTAGTCTCGCTCGTTTCGCTCTTATGACTACTGGGCTCGCATATTAAATACCACGTGCTCTTCATCCCCTGCAATCCCCCTTGTTTTCAAAAGAGAAGGTGATATGTTGGGGAAACGCACTTGTTGTTCAATTAGCCAACGTCCCAACGGCGAATACTGGGGTCAACTAGCCTACGCCGCTTACCCCTGTCGATGAACGCCCGAAGTGGGCACCTCTATCGGGCCGTGTCCGGCTTGGTAAATGCAGCAAATCCCCGGATTCGGGTTGTCGTTTAGGCCCCTATGGACCGCAAGTTCGAACGGAAGTGGATCCAGGGCTTTTCTTTAGATAGATGGGGTTCTCGATGGGGTTCTAGGAGATTGACGAAACAAGCTAATCGTGTACCCGGTCAATTTAGGTGCTGTTGATTGGTTATACCCTACTCTTAATAAGGGAAGGGTTGTACACTAACTGAACTAACCTTTGAAAAGCCGAAGGAGGTGTAAGGTGCCATCGTCAACGCAATTCAGGAATGTCGGCGCCTTTCGGTCTAGTTCTCTGCCACGACTCAGTGGCGAGACACCTGAAGACCAAATATTGAATGTACTGGTAGTATTAGGACGGAGGTGTTGTTCCTAAAGCTGCCGGGCATTTCTCGTTCTAGCTGCTAGACGCTGGTATTCGTGGACATGAGGGGAACGAGATGATGTCGAGAAATGTCAAACTCGTCCTATGATTCTTCTGAGAATACTCCAAGAGGGTCGATAGCCGCGGGCTGCCTTCAGCATCGTTGGCTAGTGAGTGTAAGGAGTTTGAGCACGTTGGATTCTTGGAACTCGAAATTCCAACGTTTCTTGACTATCAGACATCTGACTGGTTCTTTGAGGCTGTCGAGCAAGACCTAGGCATAGTGTGCTTATTTACTACGATGGTTGATTTACGAGCCCTGTATAACTGTTCTCTTTGGGGCGCCTGGCGTCGTTAAGTTATCCTCAGTCTTGTCTATCGGTGACTCCAGAACATGCCTTTTACACGTATACACACATCAAATCGAATGTTCACTGGTTCAAGACTAACTGGGGTTGAAACTCTAACGGGCTGGTTGAGTTGGCTATGAAATCCCTTATTTGATTGTCGAGAAAGAGCCGGAAGGGCAACAGTTTAACAACAGCAAGACGCCCACCAAAATTAAAAGTAGGGGCCAAACACCTAAAATCAGGACACGGGAAGATGACAGTCAATGATATCTTGAGGCCCTGCTGTTCAAGCCCAATATCCTAAATAAGTTGATAGAGAAGTTTATATAGAAATGCGACTAACAAGTGTAAGGTGTGGGCCGGCAGTAATAGCAAGAGGAAATCATCATTGGACGATGTTGAGCCTATCGCCAAGCCCCCATTCAAGACTGAAGCGAAATATGCAGAAATGATAAATCGGTTAGTAAGAGAGGAAGCCTCATAACCAAACGTGCTTCCTGACTAGAATCCACTCATTCAAGACAATGGCCAATGGAGCAGGTGTGGCATAAATGGGTGGCGGTATGTATGTGGCTGTGAATGAACGAACCTCTCGTCGAAAGCCAGCACACACGGGCTGTTTTAAACATCCATCTACGCAATAACATAACCTACTCTAATCTTATCGTGATCAGAAGCCTCAACCCCTTCACCGAGAATGACGAGATAGTGCAAGTACTAAGGCAAATTTGACAAGCAGCCGCCCGCTGTCACTACTTCAGATCAAACAGTGATCAAGCTATACGACACATCTGCTATGACAACACTATCAAGTAATCTACTAATGCTAAAGTTTGATTCTGATAGTTTTTAAGCAATTAGATTGCGAGTACATTCGCTGGTTGTAGTAATACCATATTGACAAATGGCTATAGATGCTACTACGAGCCAAAATGTAGAGTTCACATTCCAGGAGTGAACACTCGCCTCATGTAGCGCTCACGACGCCGCTCTTGTCTTATTTTAGTGTCTCGACAAAGACAATGTGAATCAACTTATGAGCTAAGTTATTGTTCACCGTCACTAAGTGGTTTCTCCCTATCGTAGTCCCTGGTATCAGCCCTTATCTTCCGAAAACGACCACGGCCTTTGTTCACGACGGAAGTGGCTTAAAGCCTAGAGCGAAGCGACATCCCCGAGATTTAAATGCGATGAACCCAAAAGAGCAGAATGCAATCATTCCAGGGTCAATTCTGGATAATTAGGAATGCTTTCGTAGTTGAGAGTAACTTCCCTTGTCCCTCGCTCTTTGTCCAAGTAAACCCGATATCTCGCTTCTGACTTTGATCCTTTCCTTGTTTACTATGCTTCACGGCCTCAGCTCCCCTAGTAGTGCCTGGTAGTTTCTATTCGCACTTCGTCTGTCGCAAGAGAGCTGCCTGCGCTTACATGGAGAGTACCTTTAAGGTATGATTGCGCTACTGTTTGCTTCAAAAAGAGAGAAGAGAGCAGATACGCGTCACCTCTCCTGCAGTGCGTCTCTATAGAAAAAAAACAAGAGAGATTTAACGAGAAGCAATTAGACACCGGGACCGGGAAATTAAACTCACCTTCAGCACTAGCTACGGCAAATACAGTCGTCACCCCACTCAAGATGGCGTTCGGAGGGGATATCGAAATGAACGAGATAATGGCGGATGATGAGTTGCTGCCATTCACCAATAGCGACAGCGAGACTTACAGTTCCGACGAAGAAGAAGTAGATTCAGTTTCACGGAAGAAAGGCCTAGGTTTCGTTTCCGACGAAGAAGTTGTGGATTTGGTTTCCGACGAAGAGAGCGTGGATTTCGTCTCCAGCGAAGAAGATGAAGGAGAACAAACCACTATCCGGCCCAAATTAATATTCAGACAGAGACTTGCTCCCCTCGTTCGTCCAAAGGACGAAAAGTTTCAGAAGATAGAAAACTACTTCTTCTCTCTACTGCGCACCCCTGGTGTTTCAATCGACGATATCCTTCAGGGCACTTTCGACGACCATGAAATTACCCTCATCACGCCTCAGTCAGGCCCGCCCGACCTCGTTGATTGGCAGCGCAGAAACGCTCAACGCTACTATGAGAACCTTGAGACGCGTTTCAAGGGCGCCACTGATACACTGGCCTTCAAGTTGGCATGTCTCTACTTCGGGTTCCCAGTGGAACCGTTGCGTATGGGGACGCTGCCGTTTCTCTTGCCACCGGACCCAGAGCCGCTGGATGCAAAGAAAGCCGCGTTGAATGCCGATCCTCTGGGGTTCTTGAACAAATACAATAACGACGAGAAATGTAAGTTGTTTCAATACTCGAATCACCACGGTTTTTATTTCCCTCTACACGCGCTAACTATCATATTACAGTCATATACGATAAGAGCATTCTCAGTCTACGTGGTGGCGGTGCCAGCGGCTTCGCGGCCACGAAGAAATTGGAACAGAAAGAACAAGAACAGAAAAAGAAACATAAGAAGCAGAAGATAAACAAGGCCATACAAGAGGTGCCACCTAAGGGGCATGAAATGGACATCGATTGGTTCAGCGGGCCTACTATTAAGCAGGAGTTGGTGGACGATGACAAATGGATTAACGGGCCTACTTCAAAGAAGGCAGAGAAGGAGGCGAAAGAAAAAGGGGTCATGGACTTCATGAATCCACCATCTCCAAATCTCAACAGGAAGACGAAAAAGCTCAAGTCTCCCACAACCAACCCCCTCATACCAGCCGGGCAGTTACGGATTTACAGCTGGCAGGGTGCTATGAACACATCTCTCAACTACGTTGATTTTGTAGCCGCCGTCGACAGGCTGATCAGCAATTCGAAGCAGGTGGATCGATCCATCTGCGTTGAGATCTGGCATATATCTCCCGTCCATTTCGTACGGGATGCTTTTGGAACGCTTCGCCATTCTGTTTATAGTCCTCCTGGTAGCGACCAGACTTGGGAGCTGATCCAAAGATACTTCGGGCAAGGCGAGAATCACAGGTATGCCTGCTTCGTCCGTGCTGGAGATGAGGGTGAGGCAACAGACGCGAAGCGTCCAGGCGGGTATCAACCGCCGAGTACAGAACAAGGTGTCGTCCGAATCGAGCACACGATGAAGAAAGATGTGGCATACATGAGGGTGCCCAAAAAACTTTATCCAGAGCACAAATCTCACCAGTTCAGCATGGAGTATATGCTTGCCATGCAAGTCTTGTTCTCTACTAACGCACCGCATGCTTGGGTTTTGTACCAACACGGCTACATCGGTGCTACATATCAGTACCTAGATCCGCCCGGCGGACTATGGGAACAAGTTGTTGACTTACAGAGTGAATGGAGCTCACTTCCGACAATCTCCTTTACGCTGAATACCTTAGATCGCGCAGTTATTCCGGTGATTGTCCCAGGAGTCTTCACATCAAGGAAACTACCTGAATTGGACCGGAAGGATTTTAAGCTGGCCAACTCCACTCAGGATAACACCGGTCTAGGCAAAGTATATAAGGCCATCGAATTGTCCTTGAAGAATGTCAATTTGAAGAAGGAATGTAGCGGCTTTGAGGTTTGGTGTCCAGCTACTGATTTCAAGCATGTAACACAACAGCCGACACATGTTGTGTTCTCCGGCAATATAACCAACCTACAATCTCTACGGGACTGGCAGGGACTGCTGAGTTCTGGAGTGGTTCCAGACGAAGGGTTCGCCCTCGCTGTTCGCCCGGTGTATAAGACCTATCGCCTACGAAGGTTTGACGACGATAGCAAAGTGGATTTGCAACTTAACGAATATGACCTTGCTCACTTCAGGGCTTTCGTGCACAACCGCCTATATGGGCACTACAACCCTAAGAATTCTTCACAGGTTCTCATCTTGAGTGCTATCAATCAAGAGTCGTTCCAAGCCGAGCTCACCATCCAACATAACACAACCGAAGAGCAGTGGCAGTGGATTCGCAGGAACATCGTCGAACCGGAGTTGATTGTTTCAGTTGACGATCTGGGAAATGAGTGGTGTAAGTATAGTATAAAACCCTACCTCTTGTAGGGACTAGCAAACTGACAAAATAGCAGCGATCCCACAGAACTCACGATGGGGCCCACGTTATGCGGCTGTCAATAACTCGGGTTCGGTTCCGACGGGACAAGACAAATCGGCACCCGAGCCGTGGGAGGCCGATACCGAGAATTCTTCTACTCCTCTCCCCGACGGAGCTCCAGGCAAAACCGGCCAAACGTCATATGCGAGCCAGATACCTCTCGATTTCGTGTTCAAGGATTCGAGGAACACAATAGATGAGGCTGAGAGGATGCAAATACTACGCGACCGCACCTTCACAAGCGTGAATTCGATCTTCACCAACCCGCTAAAGCCAGTCATGCCTCTCCACGGACCGCCATTGGAATCGATTATCAAGACGGGTCCCAGCATGCCCGGCGTTTCGATCGCCATGATGACGCCGACAGAAGTGCTCCGGCTCCAACGCGAGGTCCATTCTCTACGCTTCCAGCTACTAGACCGGACCCGGGAATGTCCATATACGGACTGTGACCTCTACTTCACGTTCTCCGATTCAGACGGCCTTGACAAACATATAAGAGAGGACCACAACGTACTTCGCTGTTTCCTCTGCGACAAGAACCAACACCTCCTCCCTTACTATAACACAGACCAGATCAAGAAGCACTTCGCCTCGGAGCACGTCGATGACATCCTGAAAGCCTACGGACAGGCTGGGGCCAAGGAATCCGTCGTTCCAGAGAGACTTTGTGACTTTTTCTACACCTGTGGTGCCATTACCACACGCATGACCCATGACCAGTTAAACGAGCACATGCAGGCTCATGACGAGACTCCAGAAGGCTCAGACGAAGACGTATCCGAAGAGGACTCCCTACTTGGTTCGGTCCAGCCCGAGCCGATCGAGTCCGACACTGACATCGACATGCGAGATCAAGGGGATAGCCCACCGTCTTTGCCTAATACGGTTCACAAGGGTAAGAAGAACCTGGAAGAGAATCTTCACAGTTCGATTCCCCGGTTCGTGCCGACGGCAACTCCGCCCGACACGAGCTCTTCGGACTCGGACTTGAGCCTCAGTCCTGTCGTTCTTCCAAGAACACCTCCTAAGAAACCAGCGGAAGCGCAGCCCCCTACCACGAAAGGAAACATATGGGACCAGATTGTGGCTGGAACGATCAAGCAAGACCAGCAGGCCGTGAAGGCGGAGAACACAACTCCGGCTCCGGGGACAACGCCCCGAAAGGTGCTGCTCTCATCGCAGGCGTGGGGTCCGGACCCGGCGGAGAAGAAAGAGAAGACGAGCAAGCCTGTGAAGTCTCCGAAGCAGCAGGCCCTCCCAACCCCAGTCTCGACTACATCTATCAAATCGCCCACCGTGAAGCAGAAACACCCCACCAAGTCCCCGAAACCCGCGCAACGCGAAATGGTACCTGTGGTAGACCCAAAGACGGAGCCGGACTTCAACATTTTCACCGCATTCAACCCTGACTCCACCAAGGGCACGGTGCAAGATTCCAGCCAGTGGATCAAGGACGCGGTGGAAAGACACATCGCGGATGGGGGCAAGCAGCACATTAATGTAGACGAGCTGAAGTTCGCGGCTCTGCGGAAGATCAACAGAAATCCGGGGACCTGGCAGGAGAACATGGCCTTCATCAAGAAGCAGATGGAGGACTACGTCGCGCTCGGCGGGAAGCTGCCCTCGGACGAGTGGCCAGCGGGCGTCGCGAGTGGCGGCAAGGCCGCCAAGACACCCACCGCCGCTAGCAGCAAGAAGATTGCCTCACCACCCGGCTTGGACGCATTGCTCGCCGGTCTGGTCGCGCAGGTAGTCGACGGGAACACATCAGAGGAGGACGACGGGGGCGACGAAAAGAAGAAGCGCAAGCGCAAGCGAGACACGGATGCGGGCTCCGGGTCCGAGGTCTACGAGTACTCGGAGCGCAGCGCCGTGTCGGACCCCCCCGCAGACCTCGCCGCCGACACGCCGTCGTGGCCTAAGAAGCAACGCAGCGGCAGCGGCGGTAAGAAAGCGAAGACGCCCGTGGTTACGCGTACGGGACGTGCCGTGAAGCCCTCGCGCGCGGCACGTGAGGCGGCCGAGGCGAGCCCTTCCCCTTCCTCTTCGGATTCGCCGTCGTCGTTGTCGTCGTTAGATAGCCCGAAGAATTCGGGAAGTGAGGAGAGCAGTGAGTTCGAATATGAGGTGGAGAATATCGAGAGGAGGTTGAACGAGCGAAAGTGATCAAGAAAAGAACGAAAGGAGGTAAGGGAGCTGGGACTATCTGTCTATGACACCCAGGATTAGAGGTTTATATCGATTATATTGCGTCGCACTGTCGCAGTACAGATAACTTTATCTGGAGGATGATCATGTAAGAAGATGGACGGGGGGTGGTGGTAGGTAGTATGGGTTGTCGATTAGTTAATTGATTGGGACACACGCAACGACGTAATCGATCCTCCATAGTTAATTTCATTTGTTACTTGTTACTTGTCTGCGTTCTCAAAGTTCAAGACACGTCTCAAAGTATCTTCTGGGGTCCATTGTGATGAGAGAAGAGGTGACATTGCTGATGCGAAGACTTGTATCCATTGTGACCTATGAACTATTGTGTGTCGATTCCAGTTTATCTTTTCCCTGAAGCCATTGCCGTCTGTTTGTCTTGCTTTCCTCGGTGTCACTTATCTGATTACCCTTAAACTTATCTTTTGCTCAACTAACTATACTCATTTAATACTCACGTAATTATCTCTATCCTATGAAGTCTTTGTGAGCTGCTTCTGCTCTGAAATGACCATAGAGCTTGTATATCGCCTGCGATACAGTATATACTACTAATAAACTATTTCAGTAACCTTCTGCACATCACTCAATCTAACTAATCAAAGTCAAAGTGATATAAGCCTAGCGTGTAGCAGGGAAGAAACTCCAAACAATAACATATACCATTTACCATTATGAATTACAGACCCAAATACCAGAGATGTCTCGAACACAGTTCGTTGCTCTCATTAGACATATATCTCGCCTAGGGAATCAATCCTATCACCAACCATTTGCGCCCCCAGGAAAATAGTACAGATCACATAAGAAGCGATGCAATCAATCAATCCGGTGCTCTTATGATTCGAACGCTTCGTCCGTACCTTAATCTCTACATTTTAATCTCGACCGCAGAGTGTCATCACCCGTTCATGTGGGATACGTGGTATCATCATATAAGTAATCCCCTTTCTTCTTTCTCTCCCGTCTCTCTATGCTTGTTAGGTTGTTTTATGCTATTATTCGTATCGAATGCTGTAGCTTGTTTTAGAAAACCGGTATCAGGTTTGAATAAGCAGAGCCACTTTGAATGGGACATCCTGCCCTCGGAGAGTATAACAAGTACAAGCGATCACATGATAGGCTGGGGACAGCGCTTCGCTAATACACGTACATTGTCGACAAACCCGTCGACCAGATCCGTATATCGGTTTGGTTCACCCCTCATGAGCAGGTGACCGTGTTCGTACAATACGCGCGAGTCTAACTCGATCTCGAGCTCGTGCTCCTTGGACGGCAACCCAGCTTGCCCATGTGGGATGTGGGCTTCATGTGTGACCTGGGTCAAATCGATCTGGTAGAACCCGTGCGTGTAGCTGAGCCTGTCTTTGTTGCGATCTGGTTGCCGGTCTTTATTTGCTATCTGACTCTCTTCGATTTCCTCGGGGGGACCATCCCAGTCCCATTCAATGTTGATACTGATTCGACAGTCCAGGGGCATATGGGCCATGTGGATGTGGAGGTCGGCCACTCGTGCTTTCACAATCTTGGCGAGCACATTCCCTGTCTTCTGGTCGTACGTAACGCGGGCCTTGAGCGGTGCGTTCGGAGAAAGTAGGTTGGCGATCGAAGGGGGTAGTCTCTGGCGAAGTTGAGCCGGTAGCTCGAAGAACCGGTCTTTCTGTCGGCGGTGGATATATTGTACTGGCACTCGGGCGGCGGCCGTAGAAGTGCGAGGGAACAACGAGGCTTTGACCTGGTTGTTTAGATACTCATTGAGCTCCCGGTGTTGATTCTGTGGTAGATGCTTATCAGTATGGATGCTGACGTGAAGCGACAGGGGACGCGTTACGTAGGTGCATGAAAGGAACACTGGAATGGAGTGCTTGTCACATACCTCAGTCATCGAACTCCGGAAGGCAATCCTGGCCCCTTCTCCTATCACGCATTCTCCGGCTTGCACCCTCAATTCGACACGGTCATTGGTGCTCTTGTCGATGATGGTCCCAAGCTTCGCCTCGATCTCGATCTGTGCACCACGAGCTCGCAACTCGGCAGGGTTCGGGCCTTGCAAGACGTTGAAGACGAAAAAGTCGGCAACAGAGCGGGATATGACGTCGATGGGCTTCGAGGCCTCGATAGAAGGCTCCCAAGGGAAGGGTTGTCCTCCAAATGTCAAGGGGTCCTTCACCGCGACTTGACTGGGCTCCTCTCTGGTTTGTGTGGTCGACCGTGTTGTTTCCGGTGACGTGTGACGAGACGCGTGTTCTGCTCGGCCCGTCGGGCCGGAATCGCGCTGCGCACCGTTGACGGGGGCGACCGAGCCGGAAGCGTTGGGCGCATGTTGTTTGATGGAAAAGTTACGGCTTGTGGTGGGTGTCCGCTTACGGCCACCTTGGGCCCAGAGGGGAGGACCGCTGTGTAAGATACGCCTTTTTCGGGACATGGTGGGTGAGGCGGACAACGAGGACGAAGGTTGCGGTTGCGGAGGAAAGGCGTGGTTCCCGTTCATCTTGGGCGGAGGCGGTGGCTGACGTTGGTTCTCCACCTCGTCGGGTCGCAAATCTCGGTCATCCATTTTACGCTTAGCAGGGGTCACGTCGCGCTGCGGTTCCATGGTGGCCATAGAGCCTAGGGTGGGATGAGGTTGCAGACGCTGTTGAGAGTGGAATGGATCTTGTTGCTCGCTGGAGGCCGACTGGCTAATGCTGCTGGGAAGGGAAGGCACACGTGTCTTTGGTGAGACACTGATACTCCTTTCACGCTCACTGCGGGATTGCTGCGACTGCGATCTCCTTTGAGACTCGCTCACTGCGTCATACGCACTGTGTCCGCTACTTGGCATTCGGGGTATAGAGGCCGGTGGTGGAGGTGGAGGAGATGTCTTCATCATCTGCTGATACGGCAGCGAAGTAGACAGCATGCGTTGCTGGTACGGGCTGGGTGGCTGCTGATGTTGGTGTTGGTGCTGGTGCTGGTGCTGGTGCTGGTAGCCCGCAGCAGGCGACTGCCGAGGAGCGGTCATGGGCGGGCCCCGTGGCGTGGCAGGCTGCGGCGACTGATGTCGATGGTGCTGCTGGTCGAGATGTGTAGGAGGAGGATGGTGTGTCGCGACAGGGCTGCCTTGGGCATACGAAGGGGGGTAAGGTGGGTGCTGGCTGTGCGCAGAGGTGGGTGTCGGCGTCGAGTGAATAGAGAGCGATCGCTGGTGTAAGTATTGGTGGCTGCCGCCGGGCGTGCCAACGGGCGGCGTCTGCGGTATGGGTTGCTGCTGGTGTTGCATCGGTGGTGGTTGTGGTTGTTGTTGGTGCTGCTGCTGTTGGTGTTGCTGTTGTTGGCTCTGAGAATAAGAGACCGATCCGTGCGAACCTACGGCGGGATGTGAAGAATAGCTGTCGCGCGAATAATTAGTAGGACCGTACTGATGACGCTGTATGGGACTTGTGGGCGGCTGCTGAGTAGGTGGAAATGGATAGCCGGTGCTGCCCACGCTGACAGAGGACGTAGGCGTGTGACGATATGGCGAGGGCCCGGACAAAGACGCGCTGCCAGGGGATCGTAGATCGTGAGGAGCCAGTGGCTGGAGCGGAGGCACAGAGGGGCGCCCCGAAAATGGGCCGCCGGGTGACGGGTGACGATAGCTCGTGGGTGAGGCGTACGGCGCTGACCCAGGCCCCGCGGAGGCTGGATTATGATTCGGGTGGCCGGGTGGCAGGTATTCGCGTGGTTGGGAGACGGGTGACGCGTGCGTCGAGTGGCTGTAGTCGCGGAATGAGTGCGGCGGTAGCGGCGGCCCTGACTGGATGGGTGTCCCGGGTGTAGGCGGGCCAGGAACTGCAACAGCAGCAGAAGTCAATATAGTCTGGCCCGGCGGCGGCGGAGGGGGAGGCGGATGGGCTGCCTTTGATCGATCACCGCCAGCGCCTCCTCCGTCCGTGTTCAGCATAGCGCGTAGATCCATTCTCAATGTCAGTCTTCCCTCGCGCGCGCATGAAGCCCTCGCAACAATGCAGCACCTGCTCGCGCGCGCGCACGACGTATCAACGACGTGAACGGCCGGGGTGAAGCTGGTCGATTCTGCCTCCTCGCCTGCTCGCGTTTCTCGTTTCTTCTCACGTTCCCTACCAATGCCAGCCTACCTTCACATCTGCTTTCACGCCCACTCTCAAGCTAATCTGGACACTTCCTCTTCTGATCGTTTCGTCTCGTCTCGTCCTGGCAAGTGGCGCCCTGTGTTCTAGACACATTACAGCAGGGCGCTGTTCATCACCCGTATCCGGGAGTTGGTCACGTAATCGAAAATGGCAAGTCGGGAAGAAACCACGATGGCTATGGTGATAGACCAACTGACCAACACGTATTGAACCCGTGTTGAACCGAGCAAAGTGCGCGCGCATACGGCGAGGATGACGAGAGAGCTGGTGGGTTGAAATGTCGCTCCTCTTGTGGTCTGCAGGCAGGCGAGAGAGGCGGCGTTGGATAGGTGGTCCTGTTGGGTCGTATTCTTTCTATCCAATCAAGTCCATCATCGGGACGATGCAGATCCGTGGTTCACGAGGCGATTGATTCAATTGACCCAGGACAGCATCGCAAGAACAAGGTGGGATGTGAACAGGTTGATCTCGACAGCTGCACAATCACGCGCCGAGCTATATGAGACTGAGATGATTCGACGACTGCGGTGGTCTTCGGCTTCGAATGCGGTACTCGTACTTGTTCGTCGGGTTGCGCAAGTGGTGATCGCAGCGAAAGTAGGCGCAAGACGATGGGAATACTTCGGCAAGACGATGTTGATGCGACGGGGATCTTGGTGTGCGTGCTTGTGATTCTGGCGAGGCCCTTGCTATTGTTGGTGGTTTGTCGTTGGATATGTATGTACAAGTAAAGTCGGTACTAAACTACAGTATTTCCTAGAGACTTGTTCATGGGTAGGCGTGTACTATGTAGTTAGACAGATAGCCTTGGATAGTATGTCCGGGATGTCGATATGGATGTCGATACGGATGGATGGAGTACGGTCTGCTACGGTCTCTGTGTGGCACGGAGTAGCAGCAAGTCGCAACAGCACAAAAATTTCAGGGTTGTTGGATGCGAACGTGAATCACTCTGGAGCAGGCGGTCGCCAGGTAGGTTGAGCCGCCTGTGGTTCGTCTAGTTACTTGGTCCAGTGGTACTCATCTGCCGAAATGTGACGCTGCGAGATCCGCCGCTAACAGCTGTCTACATGACGGATATGGTTATGTGTTAGTGCACACGGCCGCCAGTCGACTTAGTTACCTGATCCCGCAAAAGAACACGTACCCCCCCACCCCATCTTTGGTCTCCTACAAGGTTCTGCAACTTACAGTAGGTACGTGATCAACGGGCATCTATATTGATATATTGATACGCAACTTGATCATACTGAGTACGAACGTTATTACATGCCTACTTAATATATATATATATATATATGTATTATTGGGCCTTATGTCGTATAGCTGACTACGCTCACATACACGTGCTCGAGTCGAGGAAGACCTACTAAAAAGAAACGCCCGCATTTCTTGAGTGGCTGACAGACAACTAGCGTCTTGTGCTTTTTGTGACCTATTCGAAGTGGCTTCGGGGACCAGACAGATACGGCACACTAGAGCTGTATCAGGTTTGTGATGTTAGAATACAGTAACTAGGTGGTAGATATTACTGTATTGCTTCATCAACCGACCACGGCGCAAGCGAACACAACCATATGGATACGTATCTTTCGGTGTTAAAGTTGAAGCCGTCGATGAGGCCTTGATGTTGAATTCCTTCCTCATTGGCTGAAAGCAAGGATGGGGACATTACTTAAAGATGAGAAACGATGGAACACGACGCCTGCACCACCAAAGCTGGTGCAGTGTTACCAAACTCAAGGCACAACCGAGCCTGTAGGCAGAGCTCTGCCTGACGCGGATATGTGGTATTCCACATAATTGACATTGATCATCTTATCCCTTTCATTCCCATTTTAACTCCGTCCCTGACTTACTGTAAAGAAGGAGATTGTGACTTCGAAAATGAAATAACGGGGCCTTGCATATAACTGCATACGCCTTATTAATACAGCATGCCTAGGTAGGTATTTGAACGCTTATATAATGCTCGGATACTAGTTTGATTGAGTGTATATAGCCCCAGAGCCGTATGCAAAGCCTTCGTTATTCCGGTTCTGAAGTTATAATCTCTACTTTTTAAGTCATGGAGTTGAAATAAGCATTCAAGGCATAGAGTTAGTACCGTATACCTTATACTTTACTGTAGCTCCGTCTCCTCATTGGCCCTCGCCGCGATACAAGAAACCAGAGGGTCGAACAAGTCGACTCACTGATCTGGACGCTATTGCGTCGGGAACAGGTAGGTTGTTGAAGTTGGTGTCTTCTGTTACTTATCAAGGGCACAGCTTCGTGGATGCCACTTTTGGGTTGTTACTGTATGTATACTACCTTATTCCAATGTACACTATTTTATGGCATCATTGCTGACCCATTCACCCCGTGTTGTATGTTCTTGCTCCTCTCAGATTAGAGACGAATCCTTTTAATACATTTGCGTGAGTGTTTACCTGAGTAGAGAAGAATCAGTGGCACTTTGTCTCTCCTATACCTATACCTAGGTATGATAATTAATTGAATTAATGCTGAGGAAATGCCGGTAGCTTGCTCAAGAGCTGTGTAGGGCACGTGACTGAGTATCGACCGAACTTGAGCCTCAGAAAAGCTGCTTGGGCGCTAGGCCTGATAAGGCCAGCTCATCCTCTCTTTAGCTACACCTCCTCCAGGATGTCGAATGTTAGTACGGTTACAAGCCCCGTAATCTACCGTTTTAAGCATCGATTTGCAGCAGGCCTCCCGGACAGTTATTCTCAACTCACCTAAAAACCCTAGGCAGTTACTTTCAACTTACCCAGGGCCCCGGCTAGGTACCCTTGGTTTGGTGGGTAACAAGCAATTTTGTAAGTAGACAAAGTGTGGTTCATCCCCTGTTTAAACCCTGGTTTTGTACCCGTACTAACATTCGACATCCTGGAGGAGGTGTAAGTAGATAACTGCCTAGGCGGCACAGCATACGTAGGCAGGTAGGCACTTAGCCTGGATGGTACAGTACCTTACCTAAGTAGGCACTAAAATAGATTGATACCTACCTAAATTCTCTGAGAGTAGTACCTACTGTAGGTACTGATTTGCTGCTGTAGTACCACGTAACAGGTACCGACAGGCACGAAGAACAGCACAGAAGAAACAAGCTCTGCCTCATTCTTTAATCGTCACCATCCCGACCTACCGACCTACCTCTGTCTACCTGCATCCCCGGATACACTTTGCATTCCCACCATCCACCGGTGCCATTCGAGTTCGTTGGCCTCATTTGGTGCATCTGTTACCTACCAACATCATCATCGGCATCTAGATACCAGTTATATCGGCCTTCCGAGCGCTGCGATCCGGTCTATTCAGCTCTTCCGCACAACTTTTTACACATCTACACATCCACTCAACACCGGCGCTCACGCGCACCTCACTCCCAACATGTCTGAGCTCGTGACCGCCACCGGCGTGCTAGCCCTGCTCGCTGACGAGGAGGTCGAGCTCAAGGTCTTCGCTCTTCAGACCCTCAACGAGGATATCGACACGGTCTGGTTTGAGGTCGCTCCCTCCGTCACCGAGATGTATGTTGGATGTTGTTGGAATGCGCTTTGACTTGAGAATAGCTAGCTAACCCGATTGCTCCCTCCCCAGCGAGGCTCTTTACGAAGACGAATCCTTCCCCGAACGCAAGCTGGCTGCCCTCGTGCTCTCCAAGGTCTACTTCCACCTCCAGGCCTACGATGAGAGCATGTTCTTCGCACTGGCCGCCGGAGACCTCTTCAAGCTCGAGGACCCTGGCGAGTTCGAGGAGACCATCATCTCCAAGTGTGTCGACCACTACATCGCTTCTAAGCCCGAGTCGCCCGCCGTTCTCGACGAAGAGGATAACCGTGCCTCGCCGCCATCCTTGGCCACGGCATTCGCCACCGGCGCCTCGGACGGCAACGCAGCCACCCTGATCTCGCCCACTACGCCTTTCTCCCAGTCTACGCTGCCTTCCAAGTCCCTCTTATCGCGCGCGTCTACCGACAACACCATCCTAGAGCCATCATTCGAACCGCAAAAGAAGCGGCACCGGTCTTCTTCCATCGCTCTGACTAGTAATGAGCTTCAAACCCGTCACGCCGTCGACAAGGTCATCGAACGCCTGTTTGAGAGCTGCATGAGGGAAGGCAAATATCAACAGGTTGTGGGTATTGCTGTCGAGGCAAAGCGCCTCGACTGGGTCAAGCGCGTCATCTGGCGCGCTGACGAGGAGAACAAGAAGAACAAGGGTAAGGACACTCAGGATGATGCCATGAGCCCTGCAGAGGAGCTTTTGGACTATTGCCTCGGTATTTGCATGGATATTGTGCAGGAGCGCTCGTTCAGGAACGATATGCTGCTCCTTGTCTTGGCCATCTTGACCAGCGCCAGATTTGCTAGTGGCAAGACTAAGGACCCGGACTATTTCTCCATCGCAAAGTGTTTAGTCTATTTGGATCAGGACGCACAGGCGAGCGCAGTACTCCGGCATCTTGTGGAGACCGAGACTGTCGAGGCCACCGCCATTGCCTACCAATTCGCCTTCGACCTCTACGACAATGCTACCCAGAAATTTCTGGGTAGGGTCATATCGGGTCTTCCCAAGATTGAAGCGCCCACGGAAAACAAAGAGAACCAAGACGACGCTGGGTCTGAGAACGCTCCGCTGATGAGTGACGTGGATCAGAGCAATGTCGGGGCTGATGACGTCGATGAGAAGCATGCTGATATTTACAAGAATATCCGTTCCATCCTCGACGGCACCAAGACGATCAAGCTGAATCTCGAATTCCTATATCGCAACAATCACACCGACCTCAGCATCCTCAACAAAGTGCGTGACAGCCTCGAGGGCCGAAACTCCATTTTCCACACAGCTGTGACTATCTGCAACGCGTTCATGAACCAGGGCACTACGAACGACAAGTTCTTCCGCGATAACTTAGAGTGGTTAGGTAAGGCTGTCAACTGGTCCAAGTTCACAGCTACGGCCGCCTTGGGAGTCATCCACCGTGGAAACCTTTCGCAATCCAAGAAACTACTAGATCCGTATCTTCCCCGTAGCGCTGGCGGCATCAGCGGCTCTCCCTATTCTCAGGGCGGTGCGTTGTATGCCTACGGTTTAATTCACGCAAATCACGGTGCCGACGCTCTCGATTATCTCAAGAATCGGTTCACGGAAGCGGAAGAAGAGGTCATTCAGCATGGTGGCGCACTAGGTCTCGGCTTGGCTGGTATGGCAAGTGGTAATGAAGAAATCTTTGAAAACCTCAAGGCGGTGCTTTATGCGGATTCGGCTCTGAACGGTGAAGCAGTTGGCTTGGCCATGGGACTCATCATGCTCGGCACTGGCAACGTGAAGGCATTAGAAGACATGGTTGCCTATGCTCATGAGACATCACACGAGAAGAGCGTCAGGGGTCTGGCCCTCGGCATGGCTCTTATTATGTATGGACGACAGGAGGGCGCAGATGTCATGATCGAGGGCCTTCTTAACGACCCTGACCCTACGTTGCGCTATGGAGGCATAATGACCGTTGCCATGGCCTATTGTGGTACCGGAAGCAACAAGGCCGTTCGTAAGCTCCTTCACGTCGCCGTGAGTGATGTAAATGACGACGTGCGACGTATTGCCGTTATGAGTTTAGGTTTCATTCTCTTCCGTAAACCCGGCAGTGTTCCACGCATGGTTGAGCTTCTTTCCGAATCATACAACCCACACGTGCGATACGGATCGGCCATGGCTCTCGGTATCTCTTGTGCAGGGACTGGCCTCGACGAGGCAATCGACCTGCTTGAGCCTATGATGAAGGACCCGACAGACTTCGTCCGCCAGGGCGCCCTAATTGCACTGGCCATGATTATGATTCAGCAGAACGAGGTCATGAACCCCAAGGTTGCCTCGATCCGCAAGACACTTAAGAAAGTCGTCGGTGATCGACATGAGGATGCCATGACCAAGTTCGGTGCCGCTGTCGCACTCGGTATCATCGATGCTGGTGGACGGAATTGCACTATTGGTCTTCAAACCCAAACCGGCAGCCTCAACATGGCAGGTGTTGTTGGCATGGCCGTCTTCACACAATACTGGTACTGGTTCCCTTTCACGCACTTCCTATCTCTTGCTTTTAGCCCAACCTCCATCATCGCCCTGGATCATGACTTGGACATCATAGACGTCAAGTTCCACTGTGCTACGAAGCCCAGTCTGTTTGACTACCCTCCCGAGCAAGAGGTGAAGGCAGAAGAAGGTCCGGCCATGATCGCAACCGCTATCTTGTCGACCACTGCCCAGGCTAAGCGTCGCGCACAACAAAAGGAGAAAGCGGATAAAGCACAACACCAGAAGAGCGTGGACGTAGATCCTGGGGTTACACCAACTGCTGCCGCTGGTGGTGACAAGATGGACGTCGACGATCATCCCAAGCCGAGCGACGAGAACAAGGAGAAGAAGGAAGAACAGACACCGGCGCAGGGCGAGAAAGAGTCCTCAGCATCTTTGGAAGCTAAGAAGAAGCTGGAGAAGGAAAAACCAGGCTATGAATTAGAAAACATGAGCCGTGTCCTACCTGGCCAGCTCAAATATATCAGTCCCGCTAAGGGACGCTATTGGCCAGTCAAGCTTGTAAGACCTGGCCCATTGGTAAGTTGTACCCCAGTCGACTCCGTTGTCTTCTCGGCATCGTGCTAACTCATCCCTAGCCCACCGGTGGCCCTCTGCTCCTTCACGACACGCAACCCGAGAAGGAAAAGTCTTTGATTGAAGAGAAGTTGAAGAAGGTGGCGACCGAGAGAGCACCTGTCGCTGGAGCCGGTAATGTGCAAGGTAGAAACCCTCGAAATATAGAAGAGGCCATCCTCAGTCGGCTGGCGGGTAACCCACCAGTCACGCCCAGCCGGAACCAGAGTGGAGCGGCTGCGGCCGCGGGTGTGCTCACCGCAATCGACGAAGACGGAGAGGGTGATGAAGAGGCCTCGGTTCCTCGCGATTTCGAGTACTATACCGAGGACGAAGGTGATGATTAGTTGTCGGCAAGCAGATTTAGGCCTACCCGTGTCCTGTGGGAATGGGTAGCCATGAATCCCCTGGATGACATTATGTCTAAAGATGACTCTGACTCCGAGGATGATTCTGACGCTACTATGCCCGAAGATTGAAGTGTAATGGATACTCGATAGTTGTAGAACAAACCAACTTGTGGACGATGGTTGCCCTCGCGGTAGAAATGTCCGCGGATTATTACAATATTATATGATCAAACGTTCTCAATAACGATATAGCCCGTTGGGACACGCAGACTAGTACCCCAGTGTGTTATCGTAACGCGGATCCATATGCCAGATTACTTTGATGCTGTTAGGTTATTCAATACTGGTTCGTATTTATTACAGAAAGCATAAACTCAATGATTGTAAAGACGAGAGTAAATAATTAGGAAAAGATATGCCAAAGTCAAAATAAAAGTCTGCTCAATCAAATGTGACACAGTAGGACTGTGCAAAAGAATTTTGTTGCTCGAACCCGAAATATGTTCAGAGTGTCGTTTAACTTATTGTCATATATCCAAGACAACTATAGTCTACGAAATCATTATGGCCTTTTGTACAGCGTTCATGCCATTTTTACACTCTCCATGCTATGGTGATCTGGGGAACTGCCGTGCTTGAGCGTCACCGGGCTATCACTATTATCAGGGATAGTAACCACCTTCTCGTCCGTCTCCTCGATCTCCTCAGGCAGGGTGAGGTTCAGGATGATAGTGACAAGAGCCGTGACGGCAAAGCCCGTCTCCAGCACCAGTTCGATGGCGTCGAGGAACCCGCGGAGACTCCTATTGTCGCCATCGTACGTGAAGATCTTGTCGAAATACGTCGGCACCAGCGTGGCCCCGTAACCCAGCGCAAGCCCGGCTGTCAGGATGAACCGGTTGCGCCGCGTGAAGGGCGTGCCGCGGCATATGATGGCGATGCCGGACACGGCCACCGAGCAGAACAGGAACGTCGTCATGCCGCCCAGGACCGCGGACGGGATCGCGACGAGCGCTGCCGCGAACTTGGCGAAGACGCCCATGATGATTAGGAAGAAGCTTGGTGATCAATCTCCGTTAGCGCTCCAGTCGTCATCATCATCATCATCATCAAGGCAGATAGAGCTTTTTCATTGCAAAAAAAGAAAGAAAGAAAGAAAGAAAGAAAGAAAGAAAAAAAAGGCTCACCAGCAGCAATACCCAGCGGTGCGATTAGCACAACGCGTGAGGGCGATGACGCCATTGTTCTGCGCGAAAGTAGTCATGGGGGTTATGGTCGCCAGTGCGGCGAGGACGCCGTTGAGGCCGTCAGCTAGGACACCGCCCTGGATGCGCGTCTCATAAACGGCGCCGTCGACCTCGAGGCGGCTGACATCGCACGAGGCGGTGATATCGCCGATGGCCTCGCAGGCGCAGATGATGAAGACGGCGATCAGGGGGAGTACCAAAGGCCCGTACACGGTAAGGTGAAAGGTATGTACCCAGATGAAGGAGGCCACGGGCGCCTGGTCGATCCCGCTGCGATCGAAGTACCCCGTCGCGGCACCGATGATGATCCCCGTCAGCAGGCCGATGATGACGCTTGTGGATTTCATGATTGGTGACCCGAACCGCTCGCACAGGATTATGGTGATGAATACCGAGAAGCCTAGGCCTGTTCAATAACGAGCGTTAGATATGCAAGCTCTCTTGTCATGTATACGACGGCGGTTGTCGATTTCGAAACGTACCTAGATACTCGGCGGAACCCCATGGTAGCGCGTGAGGGGCGGTGATGTCTGGACATTTGTCGAAGAAAGCTGTATGCGTAGCGTCCGAACAAGGACCGCTTCCTCCCAGCCAGTCCTTGAAGCCGGATTCTATCAGATTGATGCCGATAAGCTGGAGGAAAACCGCCCGTTAGTTTTAGCCGGTCATTTAACTTTACTTATGCACGCGTGTGCGGAAACGAGATGCGTTACCATGACAGTAGGGCCCGTGACCAGCGGAGGGAAGATCCTCAACATGATCTTGGGTGGGATGAAAGCGATGACAACCTCGATCAGGGCCGCGACGGCTGCGGTGCCGAGCAGCGCGCCGTAAGCGTCTGGACAGGGCAGTCGCGTGCCGTCCGAGCCCACGGGGCAGAAGCCGTTTGCGTACATTTGCGTGAACGCACCCTGGGCGACGGGAATTATGGTGAACGATACACCCACGACTGAAATTAGGCCGGTCCCGATGTAGTATCTGGCACGATTTTGTAAGTTTACACGTCCGCGACGGGATAGGGGTGGAATTTCAGGGGGTTTGCCAGCATAGCAGCGATGGACGGGAGGCGGGAGGCGGGTGAACTATCCAAGAATCCGACTTACGGCGTACCCCGGATATGAAATCGGGTAATCTGGATCATAGACAGAATACCAGACACGATCAGCGCAGTCGACACAAGGTACTGTTGCAAACCGAGCTCAAAATTGACACCGGCCGCCCCGGACAGGATGAGAGGGGGCGTGATAACCCCGGCCAACATGGCGAGGGCGTGCTGGAAGCCCAGCAGGAGAGCTAGAAAGACGGGCAGCTTGTCGTTGAGCGCGAAAAACGGCGATGCCTGCCGGCGCTTCCGCAGGAACGGTATGTTGGGCCGGAAGAGAAAGGCATAGTCGTAGTCGCCGAGCAGGCCGTCGCGCGTCAGGAACGTCTTCTTGATCCCGCGAAGCCGGTCTCCTATGCTTCGTCGTGGCGCCGTCTGAGGCCCGATTTGCGACGGACCTTGGTCCTCGTCCATGACGATGGCCTGTTTTGGACAATGTATAAAAATATATATAAATTCTAAGCCCTTATGAAAGTATATCTTCGTAGTTTATGTTTATGCTTGAAAGACAGTTATGTTAAAGTTTGGGTCAGACAGCAACTTGCTGGAGGGCACCCAGGTAAGTATGATATAATCAAGCAGGGATAAAAGCTAGCGAGTTCACTTTGTTGATCGCCTCAGCACTAAGATCCGAGAATTAAGAGCATTAAAGCTTAGTGTAGATAGACAGGTATTGCAATCAATCGCCAATGCCTTTCACAACGTTGAATAGATCGAGCTTTAATAACATCTCTCGTATATACGGTCTCCATCTAGTTTCACGAGCTAGGCCATATCTCCAACCCCTGCGTGAACGTGGACAGCGGAGCCAGCCGATGATGCGTATCGCCTGGTGCCGGGTAGCTGGACTGTCAGGCCTTGTCTTATAGGTATCAGGAATCGACATATTACCCGTAGACGTTGTTCCAATTGACGCTCTGGACCATACTTGCGGTGTCTGCTGGACGTTCACGATCGCAAAGCTAGCATTAAACATCTTGATGATGAGCATCCCAATAATAGTATACCGATGCTCGGACCCATTCGAGCTCGATTTTATAATGAACATGATTCAATTTAATGGATAAGTAGATGACTAGTCTATCACGGAAGTAATTTCAGCTGCTCCCCGTCTCCATCTTGAAAATAGCTCCGGGTTCCTTTGACTGGTGAATCCGAGATATCGTGAATAGAATAGGCTATAAAATCTCACTAGAAAGAATACTGGAAGCTCTGGCTGGCTAGAGATAAGGAAGAGTTTTCTGGGCTCGTGGGGGATGTACACGCGCACTAACTAGATAATGGGCTGCTGATGACATGGGAACTCCGAGAGCTTCAACCTTGTTGTTAGATAAGTGTGCCATACTAATAATAAGGCTTTGTCAACTCTGATAAGGGAGGTCTTGGTAGAACGGCGGATACGGTAGTTATTTTAATGACATGGGTCCTAGTTAGACTAGATAAAGTCCCGAGAGAGCAAGAAAAGCAAGTCAGATTTTTGAACATGAAAAAAATCACATGAAACTAGCCTGAATAGGTAAGCTCCTAATTTGGTTGGATCAGTGTAAATAAAACCTTGGTTTAGTTTTTGAACCTACGGTCGAATTTGTTAGCAATGCAGCAAAGCGCTATACTATTATGAAGCTTTATAGCGCGCTTCTTATGCTGTACAGTAATTTGAACTTGTTGAGACTTTTACTTTGTTCGCGACGACTGCTAATATGTAATTGCAACGGAAACTGAGCTGAGTGTTGGTTTTTGAGATCGTTACAGTTCCAGCCATAATTATTAGGAGCAATCAAGGTGCGAACATGAAATTATACCTAATAAGGCTAGTTTCAAGTCTAGATACGGATTCTTCATGTTCGAAAATTGGACCTGTAAAGAAAGCACGGTTGCGCTAGGCTGTTCATTCCAGGTGCCCATCCAAGAATATGGAGACGCCGAACCGATTAACAGTAGAGGTGGCGACGGGCGGTTGCCGCCGTCGATGTTCGTTCACAGCCCTGTTGTATTCATTCATTCTTAGGCTTGAGCTACTGCGGGAGGCCGCGCTGGTCGCTGCGTTAGACAGATGTTGCAATGCAGAGGAAAACGAAGGGGGGAAAGCCTTGGTCCTTAGGGCATCTGGTGTTGATTGCATGCGCCGGCGCCGGCGTTAAAAAGAGGTTAGAGAGGATATGGGATAATGAAGATGGGGCTACGGATAGACAGGAATCAATATCCAAGGTCCCTAACTTATTTACAGTGGTAACACAGGTTTACAGCTAATAACTCATTTCAGACTATTAGAACTACACCTATAGTCTTAAAGGACGCAGCTGATATTCATAAGATAAGCCCAGCATCCTGTTTTACGAATGATTTTCTTCGAATTATGTATGTATCAATGAAGGTACGCTATGGCTCCTGCTCTGTAATACTATCGAGTCGAGGCTGGAGTGAATAGGAACGCTGTTCATCAGGAGTTGACTTGAGCACTTCGGCACGCATCAATCGCCTCGGGGCTCTTCTTCCCGTGAACAACTCAAACTGAGCGAAACCTTGTTCAGGTAGTAGATCCAAGCTATCCATAACTACCCATCCACGATGTGCCTCCGCACGGGTCTGGAGGATGATGGGTGTATCTAAGACTTTGTAAGAAAAGTCTACCACCACGCCACCCGTGGGGCTGCTCATCCAGCCCTCAGGGAGGGTGAAGTTTGGTGGAGGCTGGTCTCCATTCTGCTGAGCGGGTATGCAAGAGACGACAATAGTCGGTTGACGAAGATGTGCGGGCCAGGGGTCATCTCGAGAACGTAATATGTGGAAGTTTGTCTTACGGTCATCGACTTTACTTAATAGGGGTATGTCATCCCGAGAGAGTAGCAGTTCGAAATGCGACACAAGCTTCTGCGCGTTGTCCGGAGACCGGTTGTAGACGGCAATGTTCTGCACGCCAAGCTGGAGCATAGAATATACAGCTGCACGAGCCATACCTCCCGCACCGATCACGAGGCCTGCCGTGTTAGAGCGGACGGCGTTCGCCGGAGAGAGTCCCCTGCGTATACACGCTCGAATGCCGATCCAATCGGTGTTCTCCCCGTACAACGCAAGGACAGGGCCCGCGCTATTGCGTGCATTAGATAGAAGTGCGTCGTCCGGTATGCTCCCATCGGCGTTTAAATGACGCACTGGGATCAAGGTATTAACAGCACCGATTGCTTTGGCATGGGTACTAAGAGAGTGGGTGAGACTGATGACTTCGACCTTGAATGGCAGACCGACAGAAGCACCACCGAAGGATGGATCATGTATTAGATCCCGGATGCTGCTCAGGGAGTTTGTCGAGTAGGGTTTGTAGACGTGGCTCGTACCGAGAGCTTGTATCGCGGTGTTGTGCATGGCGGGTGAGAGACTGTGCTGGCAATTTGCGCCGACTACATACAGCTTTAACGCGTCATCTGTGGCGAATGATGATCGTAAGGCTATAGTTGCCTGACGAGGGGTGATAGAGGGTGTTATAAGTGAAGAACCTTTATTTTCCCCGATACTGGATTTGAATGAAGATTCCGGGAGAACTGATGTTAAGATTTTGTTTAAGCATGCGGAATGTCTGCCTTTGGCACCGGTATTGTATGCCACTAGGGGGATTTGTGGTTGTCCCGCGCCCGAGACAGAACAGCGGAGCATGTTGATCTCAAAGTTATCCTCTATAGAGAAAGCTGGACGGGTCATCTTGACGAGGTCGCAAGAGAAAGCCTGCGCCTTGCGGTAGTAGGTCATCCACATAGGATCAACCCATGAAGGCCGGCGAGACGAGGATTCGAAATGGATAGCACCAATGATCTTCGAGGTCCTTCTCAGCGCCACGAGCCTGTGTATTGATCGATCGTCCAATCGCAAATCCACAGTGAGGTATTCTGGACAAAGCAACAGGCCATGTTGGACATATTCCACGTATGCAGCTCGCTGGGCATCATCGACGGAATCAGAGGTTGGCCACGGTACGTGGTAAATAATGGGAATAACGACGTTCCTCCTGAGCGCGCCGACGGCCCTACTTATTTGACTGGCACGCTCTGGGCTCAATTGGCTACCGCCAGGGAATGCATCCACGTTCGGGGCCAAAGCATCATCTATCACAATCTCGATGGCATCGGCGCCGGTTTCGACGTCCTCGGTCTCCCATTCATCTGCTAGTATTCGTGAGAGAGGTACAGACACTGCATAGGTGAATTGACGCGTTTCTGTTGGGACGGATGCGAGCGGGAACGCAGATTCGATGAATGGAATAGACCTTGGTGGCATTATGAGAGAAAGAAACTTTAGGAAATGCCTCTCTGCTCTTTTTAGAGTGAGATATGGAGCTGGAGATGCTAGGCCATCTCCGCGCACCATGGCTTCTGGCGAATCAACCATGCCGTGTATTTTTGAACATTTCTCGGATACATTGAAGAATTCAAAATTGGCTACGGCACGGAGCGCAGAAGCTGTATATTTCATCAACTCCCGGATTCTGCTCTCGTCTGCCACTTTGAGATATTGTTGTATCGCTTCTGGATCCCGAGCGATATGAATAACAGGATGTACAGCTGCATAGTTCTCCATAAGCGAATGAATGCCAGGCTCCATCCAAGATGACACAATAATGCAATCCCTTTGATGGGCGGCTAGAACTGTCTCCAATAGCCTGTATTGGCACCGTTGATACTCAATAGGACCGTGCGCTTTCTTATATGCTACAGTCGACAGCCCTGTCACATCTTGAAAACTCTTGTCAAGATCAACGACCCTTCGTTTCATCGCTGTCGAGGCGATGATGGCTAGGGTTGATTTCCCGGAACCACGTATTCCAACGAGCACGATGGATGCGTCTGGCTCAAATGAAGCTTCCGAGCTGGTTCTTGGTGGTGTGTTGCTCGTGGTATTGGATAAGCTCGTTCTACGGCGGTTATCTCGAAGTGGCGGGTCATATTGTCGTAGCCGTTTCGACGGCTTAAGGTCGGTGTGTATATTATATGGTTGACGTTCGTCGACAATCGTAACAGCCGTGTACCCCCTCTTAACCCCGGCTACCAGCCCAGATGCCATCTCGCACCCTTCACGATATCAGATGATCAAGTGGTTATTATCGTTGAGCATCCTTATAATTCCTGATTACTCCGTTTCTTTATCCCCAATGAGTAGCTCACACCTCTCCTATTGCAGCGTAAATGGCGGAGGAAAATGGATAGTCGAAAAGGGAAGCTCCAGTAGCATACCCGAAGCATCACTCCCGCTTCGACTAGGGATACCGGTAAAGGGAACAGACTTGTCTATGTGTGTGATCAAGAATACTGTCTCCGAAATCCATTCCGCACTGTCTTCGCTACTATTCAAGGGCCCGTCGCTTCTGGTTTGTTGATCGAGAATATTGTTGAAATGGTTCTCGTAGGCTCCCTGTGACCACCGCATGATCGGGTAATGATGGATCGACCAGGGTGTGCCTCTTCGGCAACGAATGCTACACGCTATCTATTTTACTAGCCACCAAGCCGGTCCAATCAGGAGGGAATAGTGCTTTAAAAAAGTGTAGCAGTGTTCTAAGTAAGAGTCAAAGAACCTGGAATAAAAACAGGTCTCAGATGGCAACACGAGTCGCTCACCCTGGATAAGTGTTTATCCACGGCAGACAACAACCCAGTCAACTCATGAATCTCCGCACCAGGCTTCCCCAGATTTCCCCACCAAACAGTATCTTAGTGTACACCGAAGGACAAATTGCAGACGAATGCCCATACCGTCATGATCACCCATGTAGGTTACATTTTAGAACGGAGACTGTATTCTAGGGTCAGTACCAGCCGAGCCAGCCAAGAAATGGGTTTGAGGGGCATGTTGCATACCAGACATGCACAGAGCATGAAAGTCTGGATTGTGCATGAGGAGATGAACACACATGCTTCCTAAAGAGCCTCAACGGGACGCCGACATATGACGAACAACTGCCCGAAGACGGCGGAAGACAAGTCGAGATGGGCGGGAAGCGGCAAAGTATTACGGAAGAGACGAGGACTAAAAGTATGCCCGGACGTTCATCAAGCGAGGCAGCACCAAAAAGACAACGTGTATCGCGAGCATGTGACCAATGTAGAGCTGCGCGCGAGAAATGCGACGGAATTCAGCCCCTCTGCTTCCCCTGCGCGTCCCAAAATCGACCATGCAGTTGGAAGGAACCAAAGAAGAAACGTGGGGTTCAGACTGGGTATATTAGGACACTGGAGATGGCCCTCGGTTGGATATTTGACAAGATACCTGAATCGGAAAATTCCCTTCACGGCCTGCTCACTCATGAAGGTGGTCAGGGACGACTGCTACTGGCTGGGAAGGATGTAGCCGCCGGTAATCGCCTTCATCGTCGATGGAGGAAGAGTACCGTTCACGAAGAAATTGAGCGCGTCTTGTCTGGTGATACTGCCTCTACTGCGAACGATTCGACCCCTGGCGGGGAATCCGACGAAGATGGGCCCGAGGGAGATTCGTTCGCGCCACAGGACACGAAGTCTGCGTCAAATATATCTGAACCGACAGGTCCTCTGAAGTCTGAGAGGGAATTACCGGACAGAACCCAACCGAGTTCCCAATGGCACGAAGATCCCGCCACGTCTAAAGGCAGCGATGCGGACTTACTTATAAGTCCCACAAACTTACAATCTCCCCGGTCACAACGGCCGAGTACCGTCGGTCTTCCTTCCAACCATTGGCGACTCCTTGACATATACTTCTCTTATACCCATATATGGTTCCCAATACTCGAAAAGCACGAACTCTTGAAGACGGGGTACTCTTATTCAGATGAAGGATTACGTATTACCCGTGATACTCCAGGCTCTGCTGGACACGCTGAGCTCTGGGCTGCATTGGCACTGGCGTCTTACCAGGAAATGGCTAGCAGAATCGGCGAAGGTGTCGAAGAAGTACCTCCGAATCCAACGTATATGAAACCAAGGGACATATATCACATGGCACGCAACCTAATACCCATCGAGGATGGTTTCTTCGAGACTCGTCATGTCAATGCGCTCTTGTTACTTACTTTAGTTAACATGGCCTGTAATGACCTCAGGGCGGCGTGGATGTTAATAGGAATGGCAAGTCGGGTGGCTCTCTCATTAAGACTCCATGGGAATTTAGCGTCAACGCGGCACAGACAATCTTCCCACACTTATATGGGATGCTTCATTCTGGATACTCTTCTCTCTGCACGACTGGGACTCTTGCCACATCTCAGGTCTGGTATGGCTCATATAAGTCTGCCTCACCTTAATGACGATCTAGATGAGTGGCAACCTTGGATGCCTTGCTCCGATTTCGGTCCTTCAAAACGGGACGCGAGGCCTTCTCGAATGCCTTCACACTCAATGAGCGCATTCGGTATACTCCATAGGATTCATCTCGTTCTTTCCCATCGACTCTGGGATGACACCGAAAGTTCTTTGCAACCCGGCGATGCATTCTTGCGTACACTCCAGAACGCAGTCAACCAATGCGGTGCACAAGTATCGCTGTCTAATTGTATTTTGACTGGGGAGCATATGAGCAGTCAACTGCCGTCCGTCCATCTTTTGCGTCTCGCATTTTTATGCGCAGCAAGCATGTGCAAGGAGTTTCCCCATACATATCGTGCAGTATTGAGTTGCGTCGAAAGCTATGTGAGCAATTTTGGCATATGCGGGTTGTCTCCGTTACTCTCCGTATTCATGAACCTCGTTGGTCAACAGGCACAGAATAATCTCACTACAGGGGAAGAGAGAAAACGATGGAAGCAGATCGAGGATGCAATTGAATTAGTTTGGACTAAATCATCTCGGACACCTCAGAACTATGAATTGGACACAAGACACGAAAATATTCACTCTTCACACTTTCCGCTGCAATCGAACACTGCTTTTGGGTTAGCTCCTAATACGCAATCTTCAATAGACACATTGTTTCATCCGAACACCAATATCGCTCACGGCTCCGCGAGTAGTGGCTTGCCATTGTCCCAAGATCCCAACATAAAGATGCCGGAGCTCGCCACCCCGGAGACTGAAACACTCCATCTAAACGGACCCTCCGACGCGATTGGAGAATTTGAGGATATAGACACCCTTGCGATATCAGCGCCGATACATTTCTTAGGATCGGGACGGCCAAGCGTTGCGGCACTTGATTACGACACTATTCTGGACGACATAGCGTCCTTCGAACGCACAAGCGTGCCAGAGTCAGATACTCAATTCATGGCAAATCTAGGGTTAAGACCCGGAACTAATCTCGCCGACGTGTTTTCTCACGAGTTCATGGGTTTTTCTTAAGTGAAGACTATCTAGGCACCGGTTGGCGCTACACTAGGATTCTACTGACCTAGTAATCCTATAATCATATAGTATACCTAGACACTCAATAGATCGAGAATTGAGAATGCCCCCTTGAGTTTGATGAAATTCTTGACGCCGCCCTCAAGGATGAGGCCTAGTATCGGTGTAGGGGCCTACACTGTGTGAACGCGGCCTAGCCGGCAAGGGTTCGCAAAAGGGTTAGACTTCAGCTTGAAATAAAGTCTCAGCTGGGCTGTTTGTAGCTGGTGATATTTGACGCGTCATTATGATTGGCAGACCAAATTTCTCTTTTTGAATAGCTCGGTGCACTTGTTGACGATTGTCCTTGGCTGCTTCCCCTAACCAGCAGAAACAAACGCAGCAAATGTGTAAGATATATACAGCTACAAACAGAGTCGTTATTCCGTCGCATAACTGCATGCCAAAAGGAAATATTGATAGTCGATACTTACACTTGCATGGGGTTGACTGGAGTCAACCGGCTGAACACTCTTCCCCTTGCAGCTAGGCTTGGCGGGTGGATGAACATTATTCATGACGTACGCTTCCTGGTGTTCTGGTACAAGCATACGTACAGTAGTTATTGGATAGCATAAACATGAACATCTTGAGTGCGGTTAATCTCGGCTGGGTCAAATGCCAATGAGAAGGATGAGATTATCTAGTACAACGGGTGGCTGCGACCTGTCTCATAGATAGATAGTTACTTAACTCCCGCAGTGATTTGCTACAAGGCTGGCAGCAGAGATACAGAAACAACTGTCTAGTACGACGGCAAGACTTAGGCTTTTGGACGCAGGGAGCCGATCATTCACGGCTTCAAAGCTTGTTTGTCATATACATAACCATTATACTGTAAAACTACCCAAAACTTCAATCAACTCATCATTGTCTCGTTGGGATACTGGGACTCGCCTTATAACGGCCCGTGCCCCCTCAGCCACCGGCACTCTTCCCCTTACCTCGTCGGGCATCTTCATTAATATCCAGAAATAATTTCTATACACCATATTCTAATTGCTTTTCCCATCATCTCTTCAAAATGCCTTGCCGCTTAGCGATTACGTCAATGTCGCTCGGCCGCTGCTATGCCGGCCACTCATTTGTACACAAGCTCGACATGGCTCATGTGTATGGTTACAAGGGTATCGAGCTATTTTACGAAGATCTCGTCGACGTTGCAGAGCAGCTCCCAGGCGGCGATACTCGAGAAAATGAACTCGAGGCGGCCAACATCATCTGCCGACTTTGCCATGAGAGGGGGATCACTATCATCTGTCTGCAACCTTTCGCACACTATGAAGGTCTAATCGACCGCCAAGAACACCTTAAGCGGATAGAAAAGCTGGAATTCTGGTTTCAACTGGCACGTGCCCTCCGTACCGACATTGTGCAAATTCCATCAAGTTTCGGGCCAGCCTCAGAAATATCAGAAGACTTGAGTTTGGCCGTTGCCGACCTCCAGAAAGTTGCAGATATGGGCTTACGGCAGAATCCTCCAATCCGTTTCGTGTACGAGGCGCTCTGCTTCGGCACGAGGTATAACACATGGGAGCAGAGCTGGGATATTGTGCAGGCTGTCAATCGACCCAATTTTGGCGTCTGTCTCGACACATTTAACATTGCGGGTCTCATCTACGCAGATCCCGCCTCACTTTCAGGTCGGACTCCGGACTGTGACGAAGCGGTTCGGGATTGTATCGGCCGCCTTGTCGCCACCGTAGATGTCAAAAAGGTGTTCTATGTCCAGGTAGTCGATGCCGAGCGGCTCGCTGCGCCCCTAGTTGAGGGCCACCAATTCTACCACCCCGAGCAGACACCCCGTATGAGCTGGTCTCGAAATTGCCGGTTGTTTTACGGCGAGAGAGACAGGGGCGCATATCTGCCAGTCGCAGAGATCTCCCGCGCGATATTCCAGGGTCTCGGGTTCGAAGGTTGGGTAAGCATGGAGCTATTTCACCGGAGAATGGCAGACACGGACGCGGCGGTACCTAAGGAGCTTGCTAGTCGAGGCGCTATCGCGTGGGCGAAGCTTGTGAGGGACATGAAGCTGAGGATCGAAGAGGCACCTGGTGAAACGGGAAGGATGACAGCATCACTATAATGTGCCTGAGGGCTTTCTGTTTTTCTCCTAAGCGGGCGATACCTGGCGTTTTATGGGTGTAACGGATTTCGGTTCCAGAAAAAACCGCGCTTCTCTCTAATTTAATACTGGTCTAGCCTTTGAATTTCTACAAAGTCAGTTCCTTCTGAGAACGTTTTGGCCCTGGACGCTCGTCTCAATTGCGACTATTCCGACTGTAGATGACTGTCACCTTCGCTTGTCTCAAGTCGGCGCGATATTAACAGTGCAACATACACAGGTGATTTCAGGGGTTTGCATGTATGATGGCACAACCATAGATCGGTAAGATCTGACCGAAAAGAACGACGCCATTACTGCCAGATTGGCAATAACAATATATATGCCGGGTATAAGACCTGGGTAATACATTGTGTCATTTGACAATAGCAGCTAGTAGCGAGTAATTTTGAGACTCCAAAGTCAGATAGCTGAGCTACATATAAAGAGTAACGTATGACATATGTATAGTGAATATGGTAGTTCACAAATCACATCTTCTCACATAGTCAGACACAATTTTTTTTGTGAGCTGACACGATAGTTTTCAGCAGCTACCAGAGGGTTTTCACGGACAAAATCAACTACAGCATACACTTTCTCAACGCATACAAGATTACGGAATGCAGAAGGGTAAAGTATATAAGGATATACAATTTTTTCTCACGTACTCAGCCGCTATAAGCATAACAAATTTACTCCAGGATAAGATAGCCAATCAGATGTTCTCGCGCTGCTCAACAGCAGCATCCATCTTCTCGTCTTGGGAAAGCTCCGCACCATCGGCGTTCCGCCTCCACTCCCCGTCCTGCATACGCAACCGCTCCATGACCTTCCCGTGGGCTCTCCACACGGGGCGCTCCTCGAACAACCGGTCCATGGCCTCCAGAGGGACACCCTTCGTCTCGGGAATGAAGAAGAACACAAAGATGATGGACAGCACCATGAGCGAGGCAAAGAAAAAGTATACAGCGTAGCCCAGAGCGTTGAAGAGCTGAGGTGTGAACCGCGAGATCAGGAAATTCCAGAACCAATTGCTTGCTGCCGCGGACGCCTGCCCCAAGGATCTGTGATGTGCGTTAGTAACTAGTTTCAAGGTGGGTAGTGGTATCGTAGATGCTGACCTCGTGTTCTGATCGAACATCTCTGAGTTGAGGACCCAGGGTGTTCCATTCCAGGACGGCGTATAAAAAGCCGTCCAGAGGTAGAAGAAGAAAATCGCAGCGATACCGGCCGGAGGAACGGTGTCAGTAGGATTGTCCGCCGGGGCGGCAATCTTGATGTACGCTCCGATAATCCACATGCATATGCTGCCGCCCAGCGCGCCGTACATAAGAAGGTTTCGTCGACCCAGGTGATCGATCATATACAGCAGCCAAAAGATTGTGAGTACCGTCTTAACCACACCAAAAAGACCCGTTGTGAGGAAACCCGTGTTCGTGCCCCTGATACCTAAGCTTGAGAATACAGTCGGTGAGTAGTAGTTGATCGCGTTGATGCCAGAGCCGTTTTGCCAAAAGAACAATGCTACAAATACGACATGATTAATAAATGTTGCGTCAGATTTATGTGGAATCGAGTGAACATACCGCTACCAAGGAAGAATCGCCACTGAACCCTCCTTATTTTAAGAGAGGCGAACGGCTTCCAGAATCCAGCACCGATTTCTCGCCGATACCTCTCTACCTCCTCATCGACAAAGCCAACTTCCTCGATGATATACAAATCGTCCGAAGGGAGGTTGCGAATCCAGCAGAGGTTTGCTATACCCTGTTCTCGTTTACCCTTGGACATGAGCCATCTCGGCGACTCCTTGATCCATAAAGCGCCCAAGAAGAGTAGGCCAGCCGGAATGAGTTGTACGGCAAAAGGAATCAACCATTGCGTACGCGTAGGGGGCACATGTAAATTAACGCCATAGTTTATCCAGAAGCCTACCAAGCCACCAATCTGCCACCCAAGCTCGTAAAGACCGACAAGACGCCCTCGAACGGCCGGGGGAGAGAGCTCGGAGATATAGATAGGAACGATCATGGAGCAAGCACCAACACCGACACCAGCGAGAACACGACCACCGTAGATCAGTCCCAGGCCTCGCTCGCGGTTGGCGCCCAGCATCAGGCCGGCACCCAGAATAAAGAGGGTGACGAAAACGGAGAGCGACCTTCGTCGACCGAAATAGTGTGTCGAGCCATACGCGAACAAGCTCCCGAAGAAGGCGCCTGCCTGATAGAGAGAGACAATATTGGACGATATCAGGGCTTTATCCGCCTTGCTGAGCGTGTTGAGTTGGAACTCATTGACGAAGGAGGGCAATGCTAGAGTTGTGCCAATGAAGGCGGAGTCGTAACCGATCATGCATGATGCAAAGGATGCAACAGAGGCACTGGCATATACTCTCCAGTTGTAGACGGCCTTTGGCGTCGGTCTGTCTTCCCTTAGTGTTAAAAGTCCCATAATGCCGGTGGTCTGGACCTGTCAAGTTGACCCTGTCGGGATGTGACAGTCAATGATGAAACCTGAGGCTCGACGGGGTGATATGACGAAGTTGGTTGTAGGGTGGGTTATTCTTATATGCAACGAGGAGACATCCGGGGCCCCAAGGTGTGTCAATCAACGAGATCGGGGTCGCGATCCGGGGTAGGTAGCAAGTATTCTACGCAGCCACGGTGAGACAATGGAACTGAACCGTTCCGTGTAAGATTCACCCTTGTAACAAAGAAGCCACGCCGTCAACATACAACATCACCCCCCCCTCGGATGGAATACCGCTTGGTAGAACATACTTCCTATTGTCATTTACCGAGCCAGTGGTCATTCAAAATTTCAGGCCATGTTCTCTAGCGTGCTCACTTCGGGAGCCAAGCAAAGACTAGGTCTTTAGGAGCATAATGGCCCGGGTTGTAAGTTGCAGAGAGCTAGATGATCATCCAGAGTTTGTCTTTGGACCAATAACTATTGGCTGGTCAGCTAGTATTCGTTAGGGGTGCAGCGCCCACTACGGGAATTAGCTCAAGCTGACGAGTGCAAAAGCTGGCATTTCGCAGCAAGAACACTCATCACATTTCCTCACCGAGTTCGTCAAGGCGCTGAGTTGCCAGTGGCACATGAATGGACCCACGTAGACCCGTGATATGAGGGTGGGCATGCAAGGATAGTCCCCCCATCAATTCCCGGTCGTGGTAGGATCGGGGGGACGTGAGGGATAAAGACTTACCCGGACCCGGGACCACACTCTGGGGACATGACTCTCCCATGGCCCCGACTCCGGATACCACTGGGTAGAACCATTTCACTTCTGGCCTCTTCTCTCGATGGGTAGTCGTCTAATACTCCCCATTCTGCATCTTGAGTCCTCATTCACAAATTTGTAGGTGGCTGGTTGAATGGGATGAGACCATACCCGCCCCTAAAATCGGGGTTTCTAGACTAATAAATACTCCGATGCGGGGGATGATCTTAGTCTTCGGGTGTCATCGGTGCCGGCGCAATCGTGTCTGCTCAGATACTGGAGTCTGGTATTTCCACATCATAGAAGTAAAGCCAAAAGAGGCTAAAGTAGAGGCCTTAATAACAGTCCGTGTTTCCGTATAGAGTCTTCCTAATTCGCGTGTTCGTGTTAAGTTTGAATTTTTTACGTCTTCGAATAATCTTCATCTATAATCTAGAATTAGCGTACCGCAACGTCGATCTTCGACAGCTCACACAACTCCGCAGCCATGAACGCCGTTCCCATTGACGCGAAACATTCACCCAAGCAAGCGGTGCTCGATCGCCATGGCTACATTTTTGGCCAGAAAATCGCGGCGTCCATGTCGCCACAGTTCCACCAGGCGATATTTGACCATCTAGGCTGGCGATGGGAGCAGCTCCGTCTCGACTCCGCCGACATCCCAAGCTTCTTAAAACTGCTCCAAGACCCCAAGTGTTTCGGTGCGTCATCCCATACATACATACATACTTCAAGGATAGCAAGGCCGATCTTCTAACAAAAAAGACAGGTGCATCCGTCACAATGCCCAACAAGGTAGCCATAATGGAGCACCTAGACGAGATGACAGAGGAGTGTCGGGAAGTCGGCGCCTGCAACACCATCTACTTCCACCCTGCGGAAGACTACAAGGCGGGCCGGCGGCGGCGGCTGTACGGCACCAACACGGACGTAGTGGGCGTGCGCGAGTCCTTCTACCAGAACATCGCGGATCCGGACTCCGCGTTCCATGACCGGCCGGCCATGGTGATCGGCGGAGGCGGCGCGGCGCGCAGCGCCGTGTACGCGCTGTGGAAGTGGATGCGCGCCACCAATATCTACCTCGTGAACCGCGACGGCGCCGAGGTCGACGCCGTGATGCGCGACTGCAAGGCGAAGGGGTACGGCGACTCCCTCGTGCACGTGGCGACGGCCGAGCAGGCCGAGGCGCTCGAGGCCCCCGGCGCCATAGTCTCTTGCGTGCCAGACTTCCCGCCCAAGACCGCCGAGGAGAAGACCGCGCGCGCCATCATCGAGACGTTCCTGAAGAAGGAGCGCAAGGGTGCGATGCTTGAGATGTGCTATAACCCTACGCCTTACACAGAGCTCGGGGTCATCGCTGAGCGCGAGGGCTGGAAGGTGATCTTGGGGACTGAGGCCATGATATGGCAGGGTTTTGAGCAGGTGAATATTTCTTGCTTCACTTTCCTGTAACGGGGACAAATGCTGACGTTTCGATTCTAGTCAAAACTGTGGACGAATCTAGAACTAAAGGATTTACCTGTGGCGAAGTGTAAGAAGACGATTGCCGCCAAGGTCTCAGAAACTGCAAGATTATGATCGTTCATGATGTTACGTGTATGGAATGAAGCATTTAGCAGGCGTTATTCAAGTTCAGGCATCCTCGATAGACCGCCGCATCTAGTTCATATTTGATATAGTTAAATCGTGGTCTATGCATTTGTGTATATATCTCATATAAAAACCTAAAGAAACAAATAATAACCTGTTCTAAGCACCCGGTCTACTGTAATCTAACTCCCTTACTCGTTTCCAAACTTCGCGAACAACGCGTTCTTGTGTTTGCCGTCCGGTCTCTGTCTCCGACGACCCTGCCGGTCTGCAACTCGACATTAGCATCGCATTCCCATAGCAAAGATCTTGCTACTTTTTACATACCTAATAGCAAGATACAGCCGACTACCTAACCGTACGTCCGTAATCTCAGCGGTTTTGTAATCTTCGGGTGGGTTCGCAGTTGTAACAAGACCGCCAGCCTCCTGCAAGATGGCAATGCCGGCCGATACATCCCTTCACCAGTCGATCAGTTAGTCCAGCTTCGAAAATCCCATTCATCAAGAACATACCATTCCCAGCATCCTCCTTCCCACCAGATATCAAAGGCGCCCATAGCCACATATGCCAAGTCGAGCGTAGCACTCCCAAGACTCCTAACCCCATGCACCATCCCACCCTTGCCGCCGCGCCCACCGAACTCGGCAGCCATATTGACAAAGCTCTCGACCTTCCGATGCATGTTTCCATCCGGCGTATCCCTCCTGTCTTTCCCCCATTCGCACGAGAAGACACAGCCCCCCGGCGCGCGAGCCGGTAGGGGCGGGATTGGGTTTCGTATGAGCGGCAGCCGCTGCGTCTGGTTCAGCCATGCGCCGCGCCCCCGGCACGCCGAGAACAGCTGATCTAGGAACGGCGCGTAGATGACGCCGATGGTCGCCTCCCCGCCCACGATAAACGCGATAGACACACAGAACATGGGGAATAGGTGCGTGTAGTTGACGGTGCCATCCAGCGGATCGACGCACCACGTCGGCTCCAAGCCGATTAGGTACTCGCGCGATGCGCCTTTCGAGTACGTCTCTTCTCCTATAAATCTAGATTTAATTAGCTTTTTTTTATCCGCACACAACGTATCCCATGAACTGAAACGCCGTCATGTTCAAAGGGGCGTACTTATGCGAGGGGTACTTCTGCTCGATAGAACTCTTGATGAAAGCCTCGACGTCTATTTCGCGTGATCAATCAGCAATAAGACGACTATACATCAAACCTCTAGCATAATAGGGGGGGGGGGAATATTACCCTCGTCCACCTTGGTCACAATATCGACGGCATTATCCTTCTCCGAGAACAGCTGCTCTCCGCCACTGCCTGTATCTCCCCACCTCACCTTCGCAAATTTCATGAGCAGAAACCCGGCATCCTTGCCGAGTTGAATGGCGAAGTCGTATATCTCACCAAGTTCCTGCTGCGTGATCTCGTTCATCTCATTCGTCTAAGTGAATACCTAGTAGTATATAGTAACAGCGACAAGTAGGACTTCCAATCAGATGTCGCCAAACAACCGCAGTCGAGCGCCTGTCCAAGTAGAAAATCGCTGGGTAGAATGCACGTAAAAGACCGCGTGATGATGAAATAAACGTAAAGAAGAGTAAGATCATACGAGACCTTAAAACAAAGACATAAACTTCAGATGTGGTATACAATGTGTAAGATCTTTCCGCTATAAGTGCCATAAGTTCCGTCTATCTGCAGCATAGCCCGCTACAAACCGAAAGGACCCCTATCTTCTACTACTACGATCATTGAATGTTTAAGCGGCTGGAGTCCACTTAATAACTGTCGCAGCAGCGCAGCGAGACCGGCTTCTCCCGAGACCTACAGAGCACTGCATTTAATCCATACGCCTGGAAGTCTGTAGCGTGTTCAATGACTCGAGGTAGGTATGCTTTACAATGTCAAATGTCTTGGTATCAGGGCTGTTTCCGAAGACTGGGCTGAATTCAAGTACCATTGTATTATATCCCCCCTCCCCAAAAGGGTGATGGTATCCTTGTCATATAGTAGTAATAACTTGACTATAACAAATGAATTTCATCAATACGAGTTGGCTCTGATAGTAGTCTGATTTTTCCGACTAAGTCGATTATTAAATATACTGGTTTATTGTGTTATATTGCTATCATGGTAAGCTGGGTATCATGAAGAAAGAATAAATATAGCCACGTAGGACATTCTTTTGGTCTTAATCCAAACCTTTGAATTTGAGAATTCCGTGAGCGCCGTGTGGGCCGAGCTCAACCTTGCCCTTACCCTTCTTCCTCTTCTTTTTGCGTCTCTGTTCATCATCGCTATCCGAGTCATCTAAGTCCGAACCCTTGTTCGCTTGATGTTTGCTATTGCCCTTGCCGGGCACCGCACCACCTGAATCGTCTGAGTTATCATCATCATCGTCATCATCATCACCATCTTCACTATCTTCTTCACTATCCTCATCATCGTCTAATCGTGGCGCTGCTGAATCCTGCCAAATCTTGATCGTCTGGCCGCCACCACTTATCATACGGCCTTGACAATCAAACCCAAGACCCACTACAGCCTCGAGATCATCATGCCGTAAAGACCCCTCCACTTCTCGCTTGGTCAAATTCACAAGGCGCAAACTTCCGTCACCTAGGCCAATTGCAACCTTCTTGTCTCGACTGAGATCCTCGGGAATTTGAACAATGCAGTCCAGGCTTTCACCACCTCCTCTAGCCGAGTCCACGATGACTCGATCAAATTGATCGTCCCAGGATCCCCTATCCCACAAAGTCAACACGCCTGATCCCGTTCCGATGGCCACAACACCATTGTCCCTGTTTTTCTTGGGGCCCATGCCCGCAATGAAAGTAGAACATAACATCTCATCCTCTTGATCCTCGCTGCGCACGAGCACCCCGCGGCGAAGATCGGTGACAGCCAGGGTAGTCCCGCCAGTGGAAATCCACTGCTTGCTGAAGCCACTAGTGCTCTCCGCCGAGGGCGGGAGGGGTGTCAGGCTGGAGACGAAATCCTCGTGAGGGAAATGGCTCTGCTGTGGCTTCGAAGCAGTGAGAGCCCCGTCTCGGAGATCGAAAAGATGGAGAACTCCCGAGTCGCAGGCAAGGAGGAGGGTCTGCGGAGACAGAGCAGAGATAAGAGTCGGGGGATCGGAGACGGATTTTGAAGTGGGCACCGCTATCTTAGAGATGACTTGACCGGTGGCAGGAGAGAAATGCTTAACGAGAGAGTCGGTGCCGGCCGAATAGAGCGCTAGCACGGGTAGGTTAGCTTCACTGCCTGTATCTCCAACGAGCTATACTCTACCACTACCGATATGTAGAGTAGGACATATAAAGGCTACAAAACTCACAAGACCCATCATGGCTGAAGACAAGAGAGCGACAGCTGCCCTTGTGTCTGCGGGTTCGCCAGGCGGTGTCGACGGTGCTCTTTCCGTCAGACAGCACACTGATGTCGGCATCATCTTCGGTCGAGTTTTCAGGAGTAGGGAGACGGAAACACTGCACATGGCCGGTGGCGAGCCCGACGCCGAGGAGGGGCTCTGTGGGATGCAGTGCCTGGGTGAAGAGCTCAGCGCTTAGCGGGAGCGTGCATAGGTTCTCGAACATGGTGACGGTGACGGTGACGGTGACGGTGCCAGTGAAGGGGGTCAGTTGACAAGATAGTAGACCAATTGTCTTTTAGTAGCTGTACAGATCATAACAGCATGCTTCTATGGTACAATTGTTTGTAGCGAACTCAGTTTTGAGGCTGGGATGGAGGAAAGGGCAGCAGTGGATGGACTTTCTCGCTGGCAGCTAATTTTTGACACGGCCGATTCGAGATGTCAATGCACGAAACGCGACGCTACCCCACTACTGCATACCTGCATAAGAGACCCCTGTAGAGACCCCACCTATAACCTGTAACATTGATGTTTCCGCTTGTAAGTACCATCGCCAACCTTCACTAGGTAGAACCCATTGTGGCTGCCTGTTGTTTCTTTTTGATAATTGGGAAGAGAAATGGTCAGAGTAGATCGGATCTGATTGATCTGGGCTAAGCAATAACAGACCTAACCAAACCGGTAGTAATCTCAAGATGATCCTCTTTTGTTGGCAGCGACTCGCCCTATTCTTGCTGTTTGCCATGGCGACAACTCCGGCAAGAACCATGCGGAATATCATGTATCTCACCGGGTATAACATATTTATCATTACCAGCAAAAGTTAAAATTCTATTCATGCACTAATATGAACTCACAGGCAACACCCTGTCATCCCTGATGATGCTTCCCTCAGGACCCCCATTACTCATGTCGCTCTGGCTTTCATGAATTCACACACTTTCAACCGGGAGGGAGACAGCTCCTCGTGGCCGATATTCATGTCTGTCGAGGAAGCCCGATCTAGGTTCCAACCCGGAACGAAGATCATGGTTGCCATCGGCGGTTGGGGGGATACCAGCGGTTTCGATATCGCAGCCCGTACGAAAGAGAGCCGGGCTAGGTTCGCACACAACGTAGCCGATATGGTCCGCGATACAGGTGCCGATGGTTAGTGACTCTTGAAACGATGAGTGGTCCATATAAATGGAACAACTGCTAACGTGGATAGGCGTCGATATCGACTGGGAGTATCCTGGGTTAGTGACCTGCCGATGCAAACCCCCCCCAGCCATCCCTCAGGACTGACACGGCTCAGGGGCAATGGTGAAGACTATAAGCAGGTACCAAACGAGGCGAAGGCATGGGAAATCACCGCGTATCCCCTGCTTCTGGCAGAGATCCGCAGAGCACTCGGTCACGACAAGCTCATGTCAGCCGCAGTGCCCGGCATTCCTCGCGACATGCTCGCCTTCACGGCGGACACCGTGCCGCAGATCATGAAGTCGCTGGACTTCCTCAACGTCATGACTTACGATCTGATGAACAGACGGGATAACGTGACGAAGCATCACACGGGCATTCAGCTAAGTCTGGAGGCCTTGGATGCTTACATGGCCAATGGCGCCCCGGCCGACAAGGTCAATCTCGGCTTCGCTTTCTACGCCAAATACTTCCGGGTGGAAGGCAAGTCTTGCACCGAGAACCCCATCGGTTGTCCCACCGGGTTGATGGAGGATCCGGAGACGGGCGCCGATCTGGGAAAAACGGGAGGTTTCTCATGGCATGACAATATCCCGGAAGACGTCAAGGAATCTTTCCAGAAGGCGTTGAATGAAGGGCACTACGACGAACAAGGTGGGGGTTACTGGTACTTTGACCCAGAGCAGGCTCTCTGGTGGACGTTTGACACGCCCGAAGCCGTGGCGAAGAAGTTCCCGCTGATCGTAGAGGAGAAGAAGCTCGGGGGCGTGTTCGCGTGGGGTCTGGGAGAAGACGCGCCGGATTTCGCACATCTGAAGGCTCTCAACGCCTGTGTCGAACGCCTCGCTAAAATGAAGGATGAGCTGTGATATTTCGCATCACAACTCCCATAATTCAATTTAATTCAAAATCTTGATCTAGTAGCTCTAACAGGCAAGGGGGGTTTTCTCTTATTACAAGAACCCAAAGCAATTGGCATAAAACGTCACAGTCGCCGACCAATCCGAGAAGATGCCCGACACACCGACCTGCCGCGCAAGGACATCGACGAGCTTGTACATGTCACCATCTTTATGCGTGCCGTTCAGGATAGTGCTATAGTAGTAATCCCCCTTGGCCGCGACCTGCGCCAGCGGACCCGACCGCTCGAGCGACCACGTAATGATGTCGAGCCCGAGCTTCTTCGCCTTCTTGGCGTACGCGGAGGGGATGTACTCGCCCTTCTCGTCCAGGGAGACGAGGTATGGTAGAGGGGGCCCGACGACGCGCACGCCGGCATCCTTATAGAATGTCAAATTCGCAGTGGCCTGCTCGAGGGTGCCGGGCGCGTCCCCGCTCTGATCTAGCAGGATGGCCTGCCTGCCGAACGCCGGTGCATGCTTCAACCAATACGCGACGTCGCGGAACAGGAAGCTCTGCAGCCACACACGCGACGGGTGGATGCCGGCCGCCACGTACTCGTCGACGATCTGCTGCTCGTACTGCTCCGTCGTGTAGTTACCCTGGAACGGCATGGGAACCCTCGGCTCCTTTAATTCGCTGGTGAATAGAAGCCCCGGGTGCGAGTCGATGAGCGCGATGAACTCCTTGTGGGAGAGCATCGTGCCGCACGTCGAGTACAGGTCAGTCCGCCAGTTGGGCGTCCCGTGCAGGTAGTCCTCGGGCGTCGTCGCCGACGCGTTGAACCCGTCCATCTTGCCGCATAGGCTCTTGAATTCGGCAAGCGTGATGTCGCTCGTGCAGCACCGCGCCGTCGCCACCTTACCGGCGCTCGCGGGCTGGAATGGCGTGCTGCACTTGGCGCCGAGGGGCGTCGCGACGATGTTGGTCGTGGTATGCAGATCGCACTGGTCGTGGCGGCAGACGAGCTCACGGTCAAGGGTGAATGCCACGTCGCATTCTTCCATGCCCGCGCCCATCCTTATACCGGCCGTGTGGGACTCGAGGGTCTCCTCGGGAAATTGCAGACAGGCGCCGCCACGGTGGCCGATGGAGAACTTGGTGGTGACGACCTCGTTGTCCAAGCACGAAGAGAGCCGGTCTTTCAACCATCCGTCATCCATATCCCTGATAAGGTATTCAGGTCGGGGTCCCAACTCGACATCATGGCGGGTATGCGACTTGCCCTCGCCAGACTGCGCCGGGATGGCAGAGGCTTCGACGGCTGCGGAGACAATGATGCTGGTGACGACGGAGGATACCGTGATATGCATGTTGACGATCGACTGGGAACGGCGCAACAACCCAATTGAAATCGAATAGTCAATGACAAACTCGTCGCGTGACGTCTCGGGATCGCACAACCTACCTTTCCCAGGAGTTTGGGAGGGCGCTCGTTTATGAGCAACGAGCTCGCTCCATACCCGTAGCCTCACTTCATATTCTCAGCAATAGCGACGAGATGGGTTCCTACATCATTAACCAATGGTAGGGTCATATCGAGGAGCATGCTCGCGCCAATATTGCAGCCAAGCAGATGGCTACGACTACTACCTACCTAAATTGTCTCGCCAAGGACCGATAGCTACTTACTCTTCACGGCATGCCCAGAGAAATACCCCTTTCGTGAAGACAGGTGTTGGGAGAAAGAGTTGCATTGAGATTAGATCTGGCGGAAGACCCCACGGTGCCTGGCTTGGCGGAGTTGCATTGCATCCGAAGCTGGCGATATTGAGACCTGACGACGATTGATACGCTTGTATCGAAGCACGTGGTCATCGTCCCTCGTGTAGCCCATGCCTAGCGCTCCCAGCATTTCGGATTCCGGTCGTTGCAACATTGCAACATTGTTGCTCTCCGTTCATCTCGTTACTATCGAGTCGAACGATAAAGTCGTTGATCACTAAAGGATACGTCGAGATCAAGGCGCGGATGAACAGTGATAATGCCCGAACAGCAAAATTAATAGTCCAGGCTCCAACAGTTTCAAGCCATTGAAGGTGTTCAACCGTTTAGTATATGTCGTTTATTTACTCCTCTTCCCCAATGGTGGTATTGTAATGAAGAGAAGAGACTGGTGTTCGGTTTCGCGAGTCAATTATGCATCTATTGCATCGCATTAATTGCGAGACACTTTTTCAAGATGCTCAGACGGAAAAACGACGCCGTTTTTTGCTAGGTTGGCAATAACGGTATATAGGGCTCCACAGCTCCGTGACAGATACAATTTTCGGCGCAGTTCTTCTTTCTTCAATTAGTTGCGTTCCCCTAGACAAATCCCGTGATAGCGAGTAGGCAGGTTAGTCATCGACATCGGGCAGCACCATAATCAATACTTAAATCTTCCTACCTTAGGCAGCGTGTCTGTAAAGAGATATTTTAGGTGGGCTATAGAAATAATAGCTAGGCGGCAGCGAAGTTACCATGCGACGATCTGATACATTATCATATGTAGGCATAACCGCCCTTCATACTCACAATAGATTCACAGCACCTATGTTCACTCATCTGATGATGTGATGATCTCTGGCCAGACTCTGGCGTTGTTTCATGCCGACCCTTGCCGTCTCAACATGTAGCTTTCATAAACCAACCAATCAAATGAGTAGCGCATGCTCCAGAAACACATAGTCTATGCCATTCTCCGTCTGCCATGTCGTCATAGCGGCCAGGGTCCTACAGCTTTGAACCCTCCAGTAAAGTTTTTTAGACCCCTACGTAACAGCGACAAGCATAGCCCGTCGTATTCGTGACCGCCTTGTTGTTTGCATTCTCTGCATTGTCCTAGGACTCAGATGCTTTCGGTAGTGCAGTCTACCTAGCTGGACTGTAAAGTACCCTTAGGCGCTTACATAAAGGATGAACCACGTGTTTCTGCTTGGTTGCAGTGTAGTGTTGGGAAAAAGGCAGAAACGCCGTCCACCATTCGTGTTCGGACCCTTCACCACGTCATCATATGTGTGGCGCTTATGATTTGCCATCGCATCGTCCCACGCCCGCCAACGATGTTCCAGGATTTTTTTCGTAGCCACTTAGGTATATACAAGACAAATGGTCGACGTGAGCCGAAACCCGATCCGAGATCGATTCCCTAGTCTAGTGTTGTTTCGGGCTAAGTGCCAACTAACATAGCGTCAACGTGACAGGGTTGGTCCTGTTCTCCGGTTTATGACGGCAGTGCATCATGACATGACGTTGTCACCTTTGATCTTCTCCATGTACCTAGTTTATATCTTGCCCACCTTGGCCCAAGATTGCCTTTGCATTCTCCCGTTCTTTGTATAAACAACATCACTTACAGGGCACGAGCGAACATCACATCGCGAATCGGACAGTCAACCTAAATACTACCTAACTAATCCTCACCCACAACTTAATCCTAATCATCGACTTCCACGTCCCGATTCGCCCTCATCAAATTAACAGCAACCTTTCATACATCCCATATACACAACATCACCATGGCTCTCACATTCGCGCCCATAGTCCACCTTGTGGCAGCCATCTTCGCCATAATCGAGCTCGGCCTAACAGCATACTGTACGTTAAGCCTGCAACAACAGACCTACCCATTTACAACCCCCTCATTCATGGTAACCCGCAACTAACCTACGACTTCTTTTCTAGGGGCAAGCCTCTACCACAGCTACTTCGGCTTCGGCGGTAACTCGCCGTCGACCGTAAACTTCATGATCTTCAACTCGGTGTGGTCGATCCTGGTGCTGGTGTACATTGGCCTGACGCCGCTGTACATGACGTCCGTCTTCCACCGGCTGGGCGCTCTCGCCGTCAACGTCATAACCGCCATCTTCTGGTTCGCGGGCTCCATCGCCCTCGCCGTCGGCTTCGGCGGCCCCTACGACTGCCACGGAGTGAGGAGCTGCCAGGTCGCCGAGGCCGCCATCGCCTTCGGGTTCTTCCTATGGGCCATCTTCACCTTCTTGGCCGTCGTCGATGCCATCGAGTCGCTGCGTCGTCGCGGCCACCACGTCGAGACGAACAAGCAGACGAACGCCTACCCTGGCGCTTAGACGAGAAACTTATCTGCCTCACGAATAAGACAAACCCATCATAACATACGGCTAGCTGCATCATCGGCTAAGTTTGCTTATGAATGATGCAGCTAAGCTTACCAGACCACATGTCCCTGACACAATGGTCACATTTCTCGCTTGATTTTTTCCGGCGTTAGGCGATGGGCGACAGCAATGACTTGGCGATAATACCCCCCTTTCTTTACTTACTGTCGCTAAATTAATGAGTCATGGATGCGCGTTATAATTTTGATGCTACTAGATAAATATATGTATGAACACGAGCCTCTTCGAAGGTCAGGAAATGTTGGGATGTATACCAAATAATAGCAAAAGAGAAAACTTATCAGCACGTTCTACAAGTTCAACTTCATCACAATGTGCTTTTATGAATGCATTTGAGTGGACAAAAAGCCAAAACCGTCGATTACTAATACATGATGTTTTGCCGTATTTTAAATATTAATATTACCTAAATTGCCGTTTTATCTAACTATCTTTTGCTGAGTGGTCTTGCATATAAGCAGGGAGTTGAATCTCCAGCGATGTAACCTTCGTAGTGGGCAGCTTAAGCCTCGAACCCTCAACACCAAAAAACCCAATTGGTATCAATCTAGTATACTATACGGTATTCCCGCCCAAAACGCATCAGTAAAAACGCAATACAGGTGCTGGATGACGCAATCGCCAAGCTGTAAGCGCTATTGATCGTAGACCAAATGCTTTAAAAAAATTGCAAATAAGCGCACCTATTCACTCGGTTTCGTCTTCTCACCCCAACAGTCGCCTGTCTTGCAGTTGAAATCGACGCGGTGCCATGCAGTCGCGAGGTTACCCCGGAGATTGTAGATGCTCTTGTGGCTCTCGGGCTGCGTGTTATACGCGTCGTCGGTGGCCTTGACGACGAAGGTCGTCTTGGCCTCGCCGTTGGCGTCGTCTCTGACCTCGGGCAATACGCCCTCGTACGCCCAGCGCTTCCAGCACCAGGTCCGAGCGCCCTTCTCTTGCTCCGTGTCGTTGAGTAGCTTCGCCTGGTCCCAGCTCGCGCCGCCGTCGAGGCTGATGTCCACGCGTTGGATCTCCCGTCCGCCGCCCGAATAGGCGTAGCCTTCGATCTGGACCAACCGACCACTGGCCGTTGCCCTCGGCTCTTGCTTAGGCGGCGTGGCGCGTATCTCGGGCCTTAGCCTTGTTCGCGTGATGGCGCTCGTGATAGGCATCACCTGGATAGATTTATACTTGTCCCAGTCTTGCTTCGTCTCGTTCGGGCCGAAGCATTTGTAATCTTTCCTTTGCCACGTCGTGGTGCTCTCTTCGTCGCTGACCACAATCTTGCTCACCCATTTCACAGCTCTCGCAGCGACGTGGCCGGGCACGACGACCCGGACAGGAAACCCGTGGTCGCGCGGCAGCGGCTTGTCGTTCATTTTGAAGGCCAGAAGCACGTCGCCACGAGGATCAATCGCCGACTCGATGGGTATGCTCGCGCCGTATGCTTCCAGACCGGAGAATTGGACGTGCCGTGCGTCTTCGCCGGGATCGGCCAGCGACAGTCCGGCGTCGGCTAGGACGTCTCGCAAACGCACACCCTCCCACTTCGCACAGCTGATAGCTCCCACTGTCCATTGAAGCCCATTCGTCTTCTTGGCATATCTCGTCATGTCATTGCGTCGGTTGCCAGAACACTGTAGCACAGCTGTGACGGAGTGTTGTTTGAACCGAGCCTTCAGGTCCCCGACACTATAGGTCTTGACCTCACCGTCCGGCAACTCGATGGTGATACCGTGATTATCGGCCTCGGCCTCGTCGATGACGGGTACCCACATGTGATTACGGACGTAGAAGGTCTCGTTGGGCGTCAGGAAGGACTCGGCAAGCTCATCGCCCGGGGTCTCAGCATTGCATGGCTTCTCTGTTATCTGACGCAACCTCGTGTCTCGTTTCGGGTCTGAGTTAAAGGGATCCTCAATGGCGTTCTGAAGGGGCCTGCCGTTCTCCAGGTCGTCCGAGTGGACCTTGCCAACCACATACTGTTCCAGAATGTCTCGAACGTACTGTGACTTGTGGATGGCGAAGATGTCCCAATAGGGTTCGATGGAACCACCCGCGGCACGCAAGATCACCTCACCGCCAGGATGAGCACCAATCCAATCCGTAATGTCATATACTTTATCTCCATAAATGACCCATGGTCTATCGGATTTAGCGTCATGTTCTTTAATCTCGGACAGTCTATATCGTGGTAACCCGTCGCCATCGCCATCGCCATCGTCGATTGGGGCGTCTGTAGAGGGGGGAGACGAAACGTTTGTTGGTATCTCAATCGGCTCGTGGGAAATGGGCTGAAAGACGGTGAAGAGCAGAGTAAGCAGTCCGGTGCTCGCGGCAAGAAAGGGAAGCGGTCGGACACGGGCTTTGGAGACCGGGTCTGGTTTCGGGGTAGTTCGAGAGACGGGCTGTCGGCAAGCCGTTCGAAAGGTGAAGGGTCTTGAATAGTATTTCTGAGGTCGTGGTGTTTGTGGTGTCTCCAGTGCTTGCCAGAGTCGACGAGCTCGTTGGGGCCTCGACACAGCTTTGAATAGCTCCTGGCCGGCGTGTCTACAGAAAGGAGTCGACATGGCGGAATACTCGCAGAAACACTCGTTTCCAGGCTTATGTATTGAGAAAGGCGAGTTGACACATAGTCGTCGTAGTAGTCGTCGTCTCCTGAATTCTGTCCTGGAGAAGCTAAGCAGCTCTCAATTGCTGACTCGGAACGAATAGATTAGGAGGACCAACGAACCAATTGGAAATTCACGAATCAGCAGTAAGAGAGGCTGTCGTAAGCTACAGTAACCAACTACCAGGTATAATACAACGGAAGCGGAAATAGATCGGAGACCCAAACAATCATGAACGACGGTTATAATCGGAAGCTACTGAGAAAGAGGATTGACGCATTGACGATACTGGTCACCTGCTTGCTGATGTTGACGGGTAAAAGACAAATCAATACGTAAGTCAAGCACCTAGTTACCTGGATTGAATTGAATTGGTAGATAGAAGAAGCCGAACGCAGGGAGAAGGCGAACCAATCAATCAATTGATGCCAGTCAAAGCCACCAAAATTCAAATTGGACAGGTACGTAACTTCGCGAACAGACCGACAATTATTGTCCGTGTTTCAATGCACGATGGGTGTGAAAGATAAGACTTAAGGTAAGGTACGCGTACAGTACCAGGTATATGACAGAGATAAGATAAGATTGGCACGCTTTTGTTCACTACCGCTCTCCGTCTTCGGAGGACTCTTTCAGCTGTTCAGGCGACCCAATTCCACCCCATGTTCCCCGGACCCAGTGCAGTACCAGGGCTCATCAGGTACCATTCCCAGCCCTCTGTCCAGCCCTCAGGTCGGTAGATGCTGTGCTACTACAACTAACCTAAACACATAACTACTGTAAGTGCTTGCAATCTGTGGCTATTACGCATCGCCGACACCATTTTGAAAGCACAGATAGGACAATGTTGATATCCTTGGGAGTTCTAACAAGAGCATCAGATGATCTCAAGTCGTGTCATCAGAGGTTGAGCCATACTGCAGGCTCAACCTCAACGATAAAATTCATTTCATGTCATTCCATTCATTACTTTACGAGTTTAGTCCTTTTAATGCACCCACTTAAACAACAAGCAACCTAAGAACCATTAAACAACACCATCAACGCCCATCTCCATGACGGGCAGATGCGTCCGGGCGAAAGGCGCCCCATTATTCGAGGTCATGCGCTCGGTGGGACTAACACCGTTGGCATACCGATTCTTGTCACCCTTCTTCGCCATCCCGTTATGCGTGCCGTTGAACTTGAGATCCGCAATACCGTCGTAGCCCTTGATACCTGTCGCCTTCTCTAGCCGCGTGGCGATGTCGTTGTCCACCTCCCTGAAGATGGCAATCTGGCGCTTGAGGATCTCCTCGTCCTTGCAAAGACTCATCTTTCCCGACACGTTGTTGACGAACCGCTCCCGCGCCGGCTCGTCAAACACCTTCTGCCACAGGGCGCGCGGCGCATTGAAATCCTCTGGTCGGATTTCTGATAGGAACGAAACCGCCTGCCCGATGAAGTGGCCGTGCGTCTTGTCGAGGTCGACAGTGCGCCTCTTGAACTGGATAGGGTCGATCGAACTGAGGTAGTTGGGCCGCGCACCCTGGTTACTGAATGCCATGGCTCCGTCGCGTTGGAAGTTGCCGAATTTGTACGCTGTCCGTGGGGCGTTAACAGGCAATTGCTGGTAGTTGGTTCCAATGCGATGAAGGTGTGTATCGTGGTACGAGAATAGGCGGGACTGGAGCACGGGATCGGCCGATGGCTCGATGCCCGGCACCAGGTGCGACGGGGAGAAGGCCGACTGCTCGATCTCGGCGAAGTAGTTGATGGCGTTCTCGTTCAGCGTCATCTCGCCAACCTTCCGCAGCGGGAACTGTCCCTGCGGCCAAACATGCGTGAGGTCGAAGACGTTGATCCTCTGCTTCTCCCACATCTCCTCGGCCTGCTTGGGTGTTACCGTCTGGATCATGACATCCCACTTCGGGTGGTCCCCGCGCTGGATGGCCTCGTACAAATCCTTCTGCGAGTAGTCGGGGGACTTGTTGGCCGACTCCTCTTGAGTGATGAATCCGGTGCCCTGTCGAGACTTGAAATGAATTTGGACGTAGACCCAGTCGCCATCGTCTTTGATGAACTTGTATGAATGGCCTGAGTACCCATGCATCTTGCGATAGCCATCGGGAATACCCCTATCCCCCATGAGGATCATGACTTGGTGGATCGACTCGGGGTTCTGCGACAGATAGTCCCAGAACATTGTCGCATCGTCTGCATGTGTCAGATGTGTCGACGGGTCACGTTTCTGGGTGTGAATGAACTCAGGGAATTTGGCTATCGGTAGTTAGTCGAGCCTGATCAAGGACAGGGTAGTATCTCTATCAATCACTAACCGGCGTCTCGCAGAAAGAAGACTGGGGTGTTGTTGGCGACCATGTCCCAATTCCCCTCTTCCGTTCTGAACTTGACGGCGAATCCACGTGGGTCACGGGCGCAGTCATGGGAACCAGACTCGCCGCCGACGGTAGAGAAGCGAGCAGTAACGGGGCATTTCTTGCCCTTCTCTGAAAACAAATCGGCCATACAGAGGTCGGGAATGGGGTCGGTACACTCGAAGAATCCGTGGGCACCGCTACCTTTCGCATGGACTACACGCTCAGGAACACGTTCGCGGTCAAAGTGCGACAGTAGCTCGATGAGATGGAAGTCCTGGAGTAGAAGTGGCCCGTTGTCCCCCGCTCGTTGAGACTCGTACGGGTGAGCCTGAGGAGCCCCATTGCTGTTACTGTCAGCCTATGTAATCGCGGGCCAGTGGTACCCGTGTGCTTTACCTAGTAGCGTATGTCGCTTGTTTGGACGACGACTGACGATCCTTCTCGTAGGACGTAAACTGGTTGTCTACGTGAGATGCGAAACTGGTATCTGCTGATGGCGCCATCTTAAAAAGTATGCAATGTTTTAGTCAAGCTAGGTTTCAATCTTTAGTATTCAAATAACACGCCAGTATATATACGTGATGACCCTCCAGTATTACTTAAGCTGCGGGTGGCCATTGAATATTACCGTCGCCTGCAGTCTCACTGCGAGAGTTGACTCGGGATGCTATTGTCCTACACGTCATATATGACGCTTTGATAGAACAAATCAAAGAGGTAGAAGGACCTGGTGGGTTACTAATAGCCCCAATCTTCCCGGGTTATCCCCTTTTGGAAGCGAGCTGGGGTAGGTGCCGTGATTGATTGGCTACAGCTTAGACTGCACCCATTATTGCGCGGAGATGTTTGTACTGAGTTGATAGCATTGGCCTTTTCGAGATGTGGGAAATGTAAATGCCCATCATGTATCGAGGAAACGCCATTGGTAGCTGGGTAGGTACCGTTTTTATATAGCCTCCTTTAGTGAACAACCTCCTAATCGTAACTTAATCCCATATTATAGCTAGCAATAATCATCGGATTCCAGATCTTTTTCGTAAACTGCCGGTCGGTAGCTGAACCAGCCCCGGCATAATTGCAAACAAATGGAGTAAACTTTCCTAGTATAAGTATAACCCCCTGCTCCAATTAGTGATGGAACGGTAGATGATGGGAACCAACCCGACGTTGGCCTAGATTCGAGCTTAATATTCGAGCACTCCCGGCAATTTACACCTGGGTGGTGTCTTCACTTAAAGGAATGAGCCGCCCCTATCCCTTATAGGTAGGAAGTCCGTTAGCTTGATGGACTCTACGCATTTCTTTACCGGTATGCTCTTGGCTCAACCCTCGTCATACTATTACAAGTACCTTTATTATGTAACATTTTCTTCAAGACGGTGAACATATCAAGCGAATGTGTTTCATCCAGAAACAATCTGGAGTAACCAAGTCGGATGCCTCGAAATAGCTGAAATATTGGACCTATCGCAATAAGCTTACTTATCTCTGCACGTTGCACAGTTGGGTGAGATGCATGACTCGGCTCTGGGGTGACTTTTAAGCAGGGATGTACAGACGCGTGATGCGACCATCTGGGCTCATCTATTTTTTTTCTCCTCGGGCACCATCTTCGCCTCAAAGCGGACTGTCGTCCGCCTTCGTTTTGGCGGCACGCCAATACTGTGCCAATTGTGCCAATACATCGAAGCCTTGTGGCGTAAGCATATCCCGCGTTGGCAACTCTTCTATGTAGTGTACTATATACCTAGGCTACTGTAGCCTTCATCCAGCGTCAGCGTCTCCCAATCCTCTCTCGACAATCCAACGGCTCACAAACTGTTACCAAAAAAATCCTGAAGCTGTCAAACCCGAGTGCGTGGGACGTGGTGAGACAGATTATGCGAAAGTCTCGAACGGCCGGTAAGTATACTTCATGTAGTTAGTTATCTGCATCAGCATAAGAATCGAACCATAGCGTCATGGTCTGGTCTATCTATACAGCGCTGTCAGTTGAGTGACAAGGGTATCAAGGGAATAAGGAACGCCACACTAACCTTACGGTACTTGCGGTGGTCAGTTCGTGCGGGGAAATACCACCTGCCTTTCCTATCCTTGACACATATTTACCGGGGGTGATGGAAAGAAAATTTCGAAGCCATGTCAGGTCAGCTGGTGGCCTATACCGAGGCGGATGAAAGGGAGGAGGCTGGCTATCAACCTCGGAATAGCCTCATTCCCATTCAGATCATTTGTGGTTGCCATATACTTCTTCGATATGAGTAGACCAAGGAGACGGTAGCAGGATCTCTACCATACTGATGGGTGAACCGCCGTGGCGGGGCGACTTGGCGCCAACTCTTTCCCCAAGTCCCCCGCGAGCTTCCCCAGTCTCGTGTGAACGTTAGGTCTTATGGCTTCGGATAAACCTTGAGGCCTCTTTCAAATCATCTTATTGTGATGATAGGAGAGGCGCTCTTGGCTGTTCTTAGCCGGCCTTGGCCAGCCCGTTACAATGAGCCTCTGAACCTTGGCAGACCTTGGCAAGTTGGTACATTTGGAGATTCTGCATGGAGGTCCTGGATGCCATGCGTTCCACCGTTGCAACCTATGGAGTGTAGCAGCAGGTAATTCATTCGAGATGGGTAAGAGGAAGACGAGGAGGTGAGCGGCTCGGAAATCTCTTCTTGTGAGCGTGCGGAGATCAATGAACATGGGGGCACAGTTATTAGTATAAGAACTCAGCAGTCCGTCTCTGCGGCTCAGTCTGTAGACAAAATATCGTCATCCCGTTTCGTCCCCTTTCTTATCTCGCTTACCCCCCTTGGAGAGAGGAGAGGCCTGCATTCTATACTGCCTTACACCTCTAGACCATGGCAACGAATTACGAACCCGCGGACCCGGTGGCCAAGGGTATCATCCCGACAGCAAAGCAATCGTGGGCTGATCTCTTCAAGTGGAAGCAGAGAGTCGTCGTCACAAATGAACTCGGCGAGACACATACAGAATGGCAGGCTCCAGCACCCCTCAGGAACCCCTTCTCTCTAATGGCCCTTCTGAGTACTAGAGATTGGATCTACTTTTTCGTGGGCTGGTTTGCATGGACCGCAGATGCTTTCGACTTTCACGCCCTCTCTATCCAGACAGTCAAGCTCTCCAAGTATTACGATACCTCCAAGACAGCGATCACCACTGCAATTACATTGACACTGCTGCTTCGATCTGTCGGCGCTGCTGTCTTCGGCCTTCTTGGTGACCGCTATGGTCGAAAGTGGCCGATGGTGGCCAACTTGATTATTCTCGGTATGCGACCCTATAAATGTTGGCATAGTCATGAAGTCTAACAAAAGATATAGGCGGCCTTCAAATCGCAACTATCTATGCTGCCACATTTCAAGAATTCTTAGCCGTTCGGTCGTTATTCGGTCTCTTCATGGGTGGTGTATACGGTAACGCAGTAGCCATGGCGCTGGAGAACTGCCCGTGAGTATTCGATTCGCTATCTTATACCTGAATTTGGAGCTTACTGTCTTGTTAGAACGGAAGCACGTGGTTTCATGAGCGGTATCCTGCAGCAAGGCTACTCCTTTGGTTACGTCTTGGCCGCCATCGTGAATCTTGCCGTGGGTGGCGCGGTAGAGACTTGGAAGACCGTCTTCTGGGTCGGCGCAGGTCTGTCCTTTGCCGCAGGTCTCCTGCGATGCTGCTTCCCCGAGTCTGAACAGTTCAGAGAAGCAAAGGCTTCCGGCAAACAGATCACCGCGGACGATTTCTGGGCCGAGACAAAAGATATGATAGCAAAGGAATGGCGCATGTCCATTTACTGCATCATCCTCATGTCCTGGTTCAACTACTACTCCCACACGAGCCAGGACAGTTACACCACCTTTTGTCTTGTTCAGAAGGAGTTGCCCAACGATGCCGCTGCGCGAGCTAGCATCCTGATGAAGACCGGTGCTGTTGTCGGCGGTCCTATCATCGGGTATCTCTCTCAGTGGGTTGGTCGTCGAAGGGCAATCATCGGGGCTGCCTTGATCAGTGGTGTTCTTATCCCAGCTTGGATTCTTCCCGAAGGAGAACGCGCGCTCTCAGTTACCAGCTTCTTCATCCAATTCTTCGTCCAGGGCGCTTGGGGTGTCATTCCAAGTAAGCCTCCCAGACGGATCGTATCATGCTTGCATGCCCGCTAACCATCATATAGTCCACCTCAGCGAGCTAGCGCCGGCCGCTTACCGGTCTACCTTCCCCGGTATCACCTATCAGCTAGGCAACGCAATTAGTTCGCCTAGTGCACAGATCGTGAACGCGATTTCCGAGTCGCACTTTGTTCGTAACAGAGCAGGGGATCTCGTCGACGCCTACGGCCCAACCATGGCTATCGCTACGGCCATTATCGTTATCGGCATCGTCGTCACCACCGCCTTCGGTCCTGAGAGGCGTGGCCGTGAATTTGAGGGTGGCCCTATTGGTGCCAACATTCACCATGATGAGGAGAAGGCTGTCGACATAGCTTCTCTAGATGAGAAGAGTACTACCGTCGAGGAAAAAGAGACCAAGGCTTGAATATGCGGTATAGTACTATGAGTCTTATGATGAGAAAGAAAAGACAGGTGTAGATGGTTCTTAACTCACTTGTTATGTTGATGGGCTATATTCCAATTACGTTGATGAGTCATGTTATATAGCGATATTATACCCGGGATTAGGACTCGTCGCGATATAGGCCAATGAAACTATGTCATATTGGTCTTGTTAGAATACATGGCAACAATCGAACTACAACATTTTATCATAGCAACCGAGACTCATTCGGAATCACATACGCAATAATAGTATGATGCCAAACATCAAGGTCTTAGGCAGCGATACCGTTTAATGAGGTTTGTCACACTCAATATAACATACCCATGAGCCGGCGAGTGAAAGGGATTTTAAGACTCAAGAAAGCCACCGCTTAATATATGCAGTATTAGTCTAATATCAACAGTAAACTTGTTTTCGATCTAAAGAGTTTGTGAATAATAACAAACTTCGACTATCCAGGTAAAACAACAACCACGTAAGGCGTCTGGCCGAACAATTGCTCACCAGCTCATGATGTTATGAGCCCTCATCTTGAGTGTTAACGCCCTAGTTGTATATGACTCTGCTATTCTAGTCCCATTGGTCATAACTCGTCACTATTTAGGCAGCTTCTTAGCAAGACGGTTAATGTGAAGCTTGAAGCGGCGGGCCACGCGGATTCCGGGGGTCGAGAATGGAGCAATCGGAAACGAATACGGCTGATCATCGGATACTTACTCGCCTGCCAAGTAGCCGCTCCGCGGATCCCGTCGGGCGTCGGGGGAACGAACTATGGAACCATAAACCACAATATACAGTATAATTTATAGTGGTACATACCCCTGTATAATGTCTCACATTATACACAATGGCCCGGTGAGATTTTGAACAAGGTAACGCGCGAACCAGCAACTGGCTTTCGACGGAAAGTTTTGACGTGACACATAAGTACGGCGAGACGAGATACCTCTAGAGAAGCGGGCCATTGGTCGGCGTGCCAGGAAAAGGACAAGGTATGCTTTACTAGCCTACCATCATAGCACATGGATTATAAAGTAAGAGGTGAGCCGAGTAAAGGGGCGAATACATAAATCATGCCTATGTTGAGATGATGAATAGTACAGTCGGCTATTCGAGCTTTGCTCTCATACTGATAACATCGTAAGACATCCAACCAAGTTCACATACCTTCACCACAACATGATGTCTGCTTTGGGAGAAGCACCGCCAGTATCGCAAGCTGCTGAAATCACTCAAGGTGGCAAAGGTGAGTCTGCTACTATTTCTCTCTGAGCATCGACAGCTGATATTGAACGCTCGCTTCAGAACTCATCAAATATGCTGCCCCGGTCCTCACTCAGGCTTTCCGAAACGATCCAGTATTCAACTATTTTATGGGGGCTCTATCTGAGGACGAGCGGAAAGACTGCCTTCCTCTATTCATCACAGCATGTCTAAAAGCCAGCATGCTTAACAAAGGGTTCATCCTCGAAGTTTCATCATGGGGTTGCTGTGCTGCAATGCTGCCTCCCGGAAAAAGAGTAGATAACCCAAGGACACTTTTCCAGGCAGGCTTGGTATCCATCACGCTGAAGTTAAAGTCGACAGGTATCAAGGTAAGCTCGTGCCGCTCTCGTCGCCCTAAGTCGTACGTCTTCGCACACGACTCTAACACGCCCCAGCGGGTTCTGGTTGAACATAGCTCGGCTGTGAAACGTGCGAAGAAGAAGGCGTTTACACGCAAGGAGCTATCGGAGTTCTGGTACTTGTTTATTATCGGGACAGATCCAAACCGCCAGCGCCAAGGACTCGGCGGAATCTTACTCGAACACATGATTGCCCACGCTCGGAGTCATGGCCGGCCACTGTGGCTCGAGGCCTCGAATCCGAATGCGAGGGGCTTATATGCGAAGCATGGCTTCGTAGAGGTTGAAGAATTCACACTGGGTCAAGGACTTGTTGGACCTGACGGTTTAGCGCAGGATGGAGGCGAAGGGGTCAAGAGTTGGGGAATGGTGTGGCGACCGGTACCGAATAATTAGCTCCACAGCTAAAAGTAAATTGGCGCAAGTAAGCCATATGTATTAATGTATGTAACGTTCGCATTCCATGACTTTTGAGCGTGCGTGTAAGACGTTATCAGTTTTATGAGATAAGGATGTTGATAGTAAAAATCGGAATACAAATACTGCGAGTTACGAGTATGATCCGTAGTATCCAAAGTTAGGATCAGTTGTGGTATATTGAATATAATTATGATCATAACTAATGTTGAGTTTGAGCAAGTACTTCTCTGCCACGTGTCTTGGCGGTGATGAGCATATCAATATCGAAGTTTCGGATGGAAATCGAAACACGGAGATCGGGTTCCGAGTGACTGTTCGGGTTGAACATACGGGATTGGTGGAAACATCACTCGGCCGGCGCCGGTCTTCTATGAAGGTGCACCGGTCCCCATATACTTATTTAAATAGTCTGTCTCCTAGATCTAGTCCCAGTCCATTGGGTCCGTGTGACAGTCTCGGAACACGAAAATGTGTAGCGGCGCACGGTTAATGAAAGACCGTGTACTGATGGAGCAACAGCATCACAGCTTGTCGGCTTTTTCGGGCCTGCATCGTGGAAGTGGCTGGCCCACGAAACCCAATTCTAAGTTTTGCTATGCTGAAGTCTAAAAGATTTAAGATGAGGTTTCAACCATGTTTATCATTGTAATCAAAACCCGTACAGTATTACCTCATCATCGAAAGTTTCACGATGCTCTTTCGTATAATCACTACCGTCTACCTGTTCGGAGGCGCGGCTGTCGCCCAACAACAGGCCTGGGGGCAATGTAAGATACCCAGTCACTTTTTGAACAGCGTTGATTTACTCATGTATACTCTATAGGTGGTGGCATTAACTGGTCGGGGCCATCTACTTGCGTATCGGGCTACACTTGCTCTGTTCTAAAGTACAACACCTACGTCTACAAGTGGACTCAATCCTGATAGATATCGGTAGTGACTACTATAGCCAATGTGTTCCTGGTACCGCAACTAGTGAGTCGTTCTCATACAGCTTATCATTGGACGCATTAAGTTCTTGCGCGCTTTCGTATGCTACTGTTCGAAATGCCCAGTGGGATTGAACGAAGCATATTTACTACTCTTCATTGCTACCAAGTCTGGACATATACTGAACGCCCGCCAACCGATAGCTAGCAGTGCGTCATCTACTACGCGTACAACGGCTGCGGGTACGACGACAAAAGCATCTACGACTCGGTCGACAGTAACGACGACGACGGCAACAACGGTCGGTTCAGGGGCATATCCAACGACTCTACAGTCAGGCTACTACTGGGTCCGAGCTGTTGCGTCGCCGAATTTCCACTCTTACCTGCAAGCTGCGCCCACAGCAACACCGTCTCCAGGTCCAGGCGACGCATACCTGCGATCCGCACAGAATGCGGGTCAATTCAATATCGTCGACGGTCAGCTCGAATACAATCCAGGGTCAAGTGGCGGCGAGACGCTGTATATGTGGGTAGAAGACCCCACAGACAAGACCCAGCGCACGCTCCAGACATGGTTCGATACGACCAAGAATCCGTACGGCACATTTGCATTTCAAGGCGATGCGGTTACTTGGACCGTGGCGGACATTTCACGGCCTAACACGGCGGCGTGGCTAGTATGCGGTAATAATGGCCAACTATATATCAACACCGGCGCTTATGCGTATGATACGCCCTCGGGCTGTGCGGATCAGACAGTAAGTTACCGCTTGTGTGCCATGACTATTCGAAATGCGTGGGCTGACTCTCAGAAGATACATTATTATGGGGGTTCGACTGCGGATGTGTGATAATCTTTGGTTTTGCGTACATCGTGAGATGTGTGGGGCTTATGCATTGGGGATTTGATAATTTTAAGAGACCGAAAGTAGTGTGGTTTTTCATGAGGTCTTGCCACCTGTTCCTGTGTGGGAAAACTGAATCTGCCATCTGGTTCCGGAGCAAGGAGGCCCTTGATGATCTTAGAACGGCGTGGACTTAAGTTTAAGCCAGGGAATGGGTTCTTGTCAATGCGTCCAGGAGCCAAGGAATACCAAGAGCACTTGACTATGCAAGCAGTAAGACAAAATTGATACAGTATCATAACACTTGTGTTCTTTGTCTCGTGTCGATTGTTCATTATACCCTCATGCGAAGCAGTCAAGTTGGTAACGTATTCAATTTAAGTACCGCGACGGGTTAAGGATTTCTGACATGGTCTGTTACCAACAGGGAGGCTCCTGACAGGTGGGTTTATATTGCTTCCATAATAGGTAATACGAGAAGGTCCTCGGAGAATATAGTTACTCCCTGTATCAAACGGTCTCCCGCCGATGATGGTTCATCAATAATGTTGCCCTCAGTGATGTCTGCCATATGATGTCCAACATACGCGGCCTGTCCCTAAGACAACATCCCCTTTCACAATTCACAAGCAAGTAGTTGTTAAATACCCGATAAATTGCACAAATGGTGTGTTTTCTATGCGGCGGAGTGTTTGAGCTGCTTGTCTATGGCTTACGACCGACGACGACGCGTTGAGGGTAGTATGCATGGTGACTTGGAGAGCGAAGCTCGCGTCTCAAGTGGGCAGCATAGACAGCTATTTCTTCTCTTGTCCAGCCTAAAACTGTTGTCCACATATACATTATGAACCCTAGGCATCTTGTTAGCTTTGTCTTTGCGGGATCATTCTCGATTAGCGTACCCTCTATATCTTGCTCGAGTGCCAGTCGGGCGTATTGACCAATCTCTTTATGTTTAGCATCTGCAGCCCAGGCCCCAAGAGTCGTCTGTGATCGAAATTATCAGCCGGTTCCCTCCCCCTATAGTATGCTGCAAGTTGTTTAGGTACTTACCTTCATGTTGTAGACTTTGATATCAACAAATCCCGCGGCTTCCATAGCCTTTACTTGTATGTTGTCTTCCACGGGTTGAAACGTGCGACCGAACTTCCTTCCAGCTTCCGCGAACACGCGACCCCATTGATCCATGGCGGATCCGTATGGGACTGTACCATCATCGCTTTGAATTATAGCCGAAGATTCTTTAGATTCGAAGGTGCCGCCAGGCTTCAAGGTCTGAAATACTTCCCTAAATAGGGTATACCAATTTGGAATCGCACCAATCAGCCACCTCATGTGGATATAGTCAAAGCTATTAGGCGCATAGGTCCAAGGCTGTGTTACATCGTCAATCTCGAACTTCAGGTTCGGTGGGATCCATTGTGGTTGTGATGGTGAGATGTCAACTCCAACAACTTCGGCGTGAGGATAATGATCGGCAAAATCACTGCGACACTATATCAGCTCTTCGCCCTTCCACATTGAGGAATTTTCTAGGTTATTCACATTGCCCATATACCTATCAAGCTTGTGTTAGTTGGATGCACATGGTTTGGCCCGCTAGGCTTGGATAACATGAATCTACGAACGTACCAGTACCACACCCCACATCCAATACTTTCTATCAATCAGAGTTAATGCCTTGAGCTCGCGGAATCCCGATCTCAATCGTCCTTACCTGTACACTCTCGTCAATAGGAGCTAAGGTAAGTCTCCCATCCTGCATCAGCGTGGAGACGTGATGGCTTCAAGTATATTAGCAATCTATTCAGTATACGAACGTCGTCATTGAGTTGACTCGGAGCTTATACATACAGAATATCCATGGACTCATCATGCTGGGCATCGTTGGGGTTCCTAGATATTAGGAAGTCCATTAACCCCATGAATGACTTGGGTGTACTATTAGCTTCGGGATGAGTCGTACCATGACTGGGCATTGCCTCTTTCGCTATGATATGTGCGGCCATGCACAGTTCGGTACTCGAGAATACTGGCCGACAGCGACGCCGTCGAACTTGCGTTATCGTCACCATACGCTGAATCATTATCATCAAATTCCTCTTCCTCTTCCACCTCCTAGAGATCGGAGCTCAATCAGCTAAATTCTTCGTGCCCATAAAAAGGAACATAGTCTCCTTGGTCTCACCGGTACTTGAGCCCAATGCGACGCGGGGAAAACATCACTCGGAGGAGCTGTCTCTGGTAGCGCAGCTGCCACTGGTGCTGTCGTCGACTGCGCCGCCGGTGACTCTGTTGTTGCTGTTGCTGTTGCTGTTGATGTAGACGCTAGAGCTGGTGTTGTCGTTGCCAACCCAGCAGTTGTGGTGCCGCCAGCCTGCGGGCTATCACTAGTAGTTGTAGTAGTAGCCTCTGGGACTGTCGCGGGCGTGGTCTCCCGCTGACCACTAGTAGACGGCTGACCGGGTGTAGTCGCCATGTCGCTTAGTGTTTGTACTATCTGGATACACGCAATAGGCTTCTGAATATGCGATGTAGCGATCCAACTCTTTTCTTCCCTATCACAACGCGATACCAGCTGAAATTAAAGCCTTTGACGATAGTTCTCAGGTTGGTGCGCAGAAAAGAAAATCGAGCGAAGGCAAGAATTGGGCGTAGAGGGCTTGGAGGGAACCACAAATGATCCCAGAGCGGTATACAGCTAATACTAAGTGCGTAACTAGATCACCGTATCATATTGTCTATGTCCTTGTGGAGCCGCAGGGATCTGCCGTTGAGTTGTCATACGTAGTCAAGGTAGTATATAAGCAGGCCACGGTTATATAGACCGTAAACTAAAAATGTAACTCAGCCTTAATGACAAAGATAAGATGGAATATGGGAGATGAAGAATAGGCTGTCTTGACAATGCTCTTCTTTCATTGATATCCCATATCCTCCCTTCTACGCTAGCTTCGAGTACTAGCTCTTCATGGTACTCTTCGTAGTACACTGCAAGCCTCCTTTTTGTCCCTTCTACTCATTTTGGGGGTGTGATGAGGAGAAGCGTACACTAGTCTAGACCTAGGCTAGATTCGCTACACCATATAGTACATACACTACTGGGTCTAACTGTTGTGAATCCTTTTCCCGTACACTAGGATCATCGATGCGCAACTGGATTGAACTAATACCAGGGTGACCTATCATAGAACTGTAGACCCAGCTTGCTACTTAGATTCCGCGACGGCGAGTTTCCTACTGTAGATAAAGCCCCTTTGAGTCCCTACATGGTAGAACTAATTGTTATCTAGAGCAGATAATGCTTTATACTGCCTACAAGAAGAAAACCACTCGAGACTGCGAACCATTAAACGTGCATGATGGATACGTTGGGCCTAAAACTATCCTGCCCTAAGACATGCCCACGTTACTGTCACTTTATCCTTGTTGACAGGACCACTCAGCGTTCAAGTTGATCCAATGGGCAACAACCCTGGGCGCTTGACAATCTCAGCCCAGTCTCACTTGGATACCTTTGCCACCCTTGTCTTCGTTCCGCCGTCTTAAAAGATTAGTCTAGACTACCGATTAGTCTACCGATCAGTCTACTGATCTGGTACGTGATCGACGTTAATACCGACGTGCATGCTTACTGGGTGACTCTCGGTCTCCTCTGTCTGCACATCCAGCGTCACTCCAGAATTGGATATGGCGACGAAAAGAAACAGAAGGAAGAGCAGACAGATCAGAACGGTTCCTTAGATTGACCACTCTCTGACTCCTCTTTCGCCCTATTGTACCGTATATAACTAAGACTATTCTGATTTGTATACGGTACATGTTCAACAGGTATGCCGAGGTGACATATCAGCTCAAGACAGCCAACCAAAATCGGCCAACACCTCACCTGCCAACACCCCTGCTTCGCTAGTACAGTAGACAGTGGATGAAGTACCACCCAATAAGTACACCAAACTGCTGTCCTGTGCTTGGTGATGTCCCCGCTTGTTACTAGTGTAATGTGTGTAAGTGCGGAGATGAGGTTCAATTAGCCACTTATGTCGAGAAGCACTCATTAGCGGCGCGATGTACGACCGAAGATACCAATCGCATGATATGCCGTACGCCTTTAGATCTGGACTCGAACGAATAAGAGAGCTAAAGTCGGTATACTATGTACATAGGTGTACTAGGCTGGTGTAAATGGCCAGGTGTCGGAGCAATCCGAAGCATCGTCTTTATCATCTCCCGACTGGCTGATCTGCGGTGGGTTGCCAAGTCATCTGCGATCGCGTGCGGGATAATACCTCCCAACCCTACAGCACCGTACTGCAAGGGATCGACTTTTTCCGTCGTCCAAGCAAGCATTGCGAGCTCGGCTTGTCACTTCGTTGAATATACTGATTTGATTGTGTCTTCTGGTCGCCCAGACGTTATTCGCCCTATTTCACCGTTCGTATAGCTTGATACTCGACATGACATAGTCAATCCGACTCTCTACTTTCTAAACTTTGCTTCATTCGGCACAGCTTCACGATTACAGGCTTGTTACAGGGTCATTTTAATGATCTGGGCGCTTCGTACATATGCCTGAAAAGTTGCCTGGGATTCGTAAAATGGGGGCTGTTCTTGTAGCTGCATGTTACCTATGGGAACTCTGTACATAGCTCTCACACAGGCTCATAAGATAACCAGTTCAAAGGTCATGGTATCAACGATGAACTTTCATGTGTGAATTTCCCAATTTCCTCTGCTTGCCCAGTACGTAACGCTTGTGTGCTTAGAAAAAGCTATATCTATCCGAAAGTCATCGAGGGGCCCGCCAGAGCGCCATAATATATAGTCACGAACAAACAACACAACCAATTATCAAAGTTTCTCACTCAATTCTCAAAACAACAGCATAAACCGAGGAAAGAGGTGATGCGCAACCTCCGAAGTTATCGTAATTTTCAGTTTCCAGGTGGCAACTTAGTACTACAGACTTGTAATTGTCACCTACTAGTCCCAGCAACTTAGCGACGGAAAACACAACAGCAAGCCCCTTCACTTACGTCTTTTCATTGCAACGCTTGCCTTTTAAACTCTTCTGTTGCTGTAGTTGATGCTTGAGCCAGAGCCGAACTTGTAGATCCCGCAACTCTAGTGTTGAAGGGAAAACGTGAGGCTGCAACGATAGGGTATGAAATCCTGTAAGCGACCCGCCCAGAGTAAGCGCAGCTCAGGGCTAATGAGAGGTATGGTAGATGGCATAGTGTTAGAGGCTCTTGACTAGCGTAAGCTAGAAAGATATGTCATAAACATTCGGGGACCAGACATTCGGCTACCTGATCATATACCCGCTGCGAAGATTCTTTATCTATGTTTACGTCTGATTCTTCACAAAATAGTATCGCCGTTGTTCGACTATGCCGCATACCACGAGGTAACGCGTGGACCTCGAGTTCTAATACGTTACATCGGATCCGTATAGCAACTCCAGATGTTGGACTTATATCGGCCATTACACTAACTCACCTAAGATATGAAGACACTTCTGCTGGGGGCCTTCTTTCTACGAGGTGGACGCCCTAATCTCTAACAGTACCATATATTTCCGTACCTTGTGGGTGATCCTGATTTCGTCCGCTCTGGAGGGAGCGGGTACCTTCGTTAGCATAAGTTAGGACCTATTCATTACCGCTTCGGAGACCTTTTAGGAGTGGCAGCGAACTCTGACGATTTTTGTAATACCTTTTGAAATGCTTCAATGCCAGTCGCTCATTTGGATTTTCAATGCTGAGTCCTGACGGGGTACAAACTACCGGGATTGTATCTGACAACTCCGAGCAGAACCAAGATACTTCATAGTAATTTATACTAGTGTGCCCATCATATACATATGTAGGTACTCGCCACAGTACCTCTGGGGTACTAGACGGAGATTTTCCCCGCGGCGATGGCATGGTTTTGGTCAAGGTATAGGGCTTACAATGCCGCGTGTCCGGGGTTCTATTAGACTATGGCTTCCCTATCATGATTCGCTGTTGTTGAGTACGAATCGCGCATTTAATGAACCTTAACGGACTAGTCACCCATTCTCCCAATGATTCGGGTATTCTGCCATACCTTAAATGTCTTGGAACAAGGCCATGGCTGTGTTCTGTACAATTAATTTATCACTCATCTAGAACGGGCAGCCTCTTCTATCGGCAGCTCTCAACCTCTCGATATCCACCCCCATCTCCTCACCGCCCAATCCCATCCGGTTTTTTGGTCCCAGATCTGTCCACAGATAGCCCTGTGGCATATATTGGCCAGGGTTATCGCCGGGTATCTTGCCGCCATACAGCCATATCGCCCAGGCCTTGAGTCCCCAGCGGTTCCACACCGTGGGCTTGACGTAGAATGGATAGTTCCCATACGGCATACGCATGTTCATGCGTCCCGTCTTGGGATCGATATCCCCATGACGTTCCACCGCGAAAAGGCGCGGCAGTGCAAGATAACGGAGACAGAAGCGACGCAGTACGAGAAGGGAATATACCGTTGCGGCTGCTACGATACCTGGTTCAGGAAGCCTGGGAATAGTTAGTGGCTGCACCGATTAGATAGGTAGTAGATAGTAGAACGAGGGTAAGAGACCGGATCTGAATGGAAAACTCACATGAACGCCTCCCGTACGCGATCGCCCATCAGAACACAGATAATCTGTTCAGCAAACGGCTTCGCGAACCACGGCAGCCAATATGTGATCATGGGCATGAGGGCCACGGCGGGTTTATGCGCGATGGCGCTGGGCTTCATGACGTCGACCTCGTAACGCTTCGACCAGGCCGCGACGTCGTCGGCCCATTCGATGCCGTCCCGCCAGGTGTCGTGTGCCAACAGGCCCTTGTATTCGATGCCCATGGCGTCGCCGATGGCCTTCCAGAACACGCCGTACGCGCAGTACTCCATGTCGTTCATGGCACGCCATTCGTACAAACGCGTGAAACGCGGCGGCTCTAGTACGAAGACCGAGAGCGTGTAGAGGAGGTCCTCGTTGGAGATGGTGCCTTCCTGGCGGTACTTGCTGTGTAGGAAGTTTATGCGTGCCAGGGCGTTGATTACCCGCTCCGAGTTGGGGGGGTTGATTAATTCGCCAATTAGGAGGCCCGTGTCTTCGTATCTGGTGTTTGGTGTCAGTTCGTATGACCACTTGTATGCCATGCGAGTACAATCTCATCTCGCCATGATATCGTATGTGCTTCGCTCAGTGAGTGAAATATGAGGCTCACCTCTTCAGGCTCTTCACAGGATCTGTCAAGTTCCTGGTAGCCAGCAAGAGCCGGCTGATGGATTCGACGCCATATGTCTGCAGGCTATGATCAGCATTGTGGTCATCTCAGAAAGATGTTCGTTCACGTTTCCTCTTGTCCTATATCATAGAGCCCTCTTTTCATACGCCGATCATGGTGATGGTAGAGGAAGCGGGGCTACTGGAGGATAAGCAAAGCAAAGTTTACCTTGAACAGCCCAAATTGCAACGATAACAGATGAAACTCGGGAAACTCATAAGAACTTAGGTATGAGATGATCTGTTGCGCCTGGCTGTTCGTCATACGCGAGAGCGCCTCACGATCGCCACCCTCCGGGAATCCCATGCGACGACGCAGCCTCTTCTCCCCACGATAGCGCAGCGCGCGACACAGCACCACATACCCAAGCACGGCCGGGACGATGTACTCCTTCCATGATGAAAGAGGGGAGAGCAGCGTCGGGAAGGCTACTATTTCCGATGACATATTGAAGTAAGTGATATTCATCTTGTCCTATAATGAGTGTGGGAGAACATCCTACTCAGAAATATTGGTAAGCACTGGGTTTAATAGTTCCATTTGCTGGTAGGTGAGACAAACGGTGAGTAGGTAGGGATATGGTAAATAGCTTTGGCTGTTGTAGTTTATCTTGCCTGCATGCTTATGCTCCTTTGAGGAGAGAGTAATTATTGCCGATCGAACTTATTGGGGCAAAGGGGGACCACCCTTGCTTATCACCATCCGCTAACTAAGATCATTCGAGGTAGAAGCACTTATTCTTAATTGAAATAAATGCATTTCCCACCATCTAACATCGACGAATTTACGACGAGACTAACACTTCATACAAAAGTCAGGTTTTCAAATAGATCCATATATAGTAGGTTCAAGTGTTGTCGTTAGGCTTTAGGAAGAGTTCTACATAATCAGGTCTAGCTTTGAATATTGACAGAATAACCTTCAGAGTGACCTTCTAGTCTATTACCAAACAATGTATAAACATTGAACATATGACCAACGCAGTCGTCCGTCTCTGGATACATCCGGGAGCTTCCTACCAATGAGAAGTGATCGCGTCATCATCTTGCTGACAGCTGCTAGGATTAGGCTATTAGCCGAGCCTTATAATACCGGTACTTTGGTGCATATCATCTCAAGCTGCAGGGAGCCCTAAATGCAATGCAACAATAGTTATCTGTGGCGTTTCTTAGCTACATACGCCATTTGATCCCTAGTCAAGCCCTTATACACTCTATACAGAACTGGCAATTGACAAGAAGACTTAATATTGCAAGTTTGGTCATTAGCGATAAAGAGAGTTATCGTTCACTTTAAATACTCGAGTAGGATACCAGTCTACGTGTGTTGGTTTATTAGCCTAACGGCTTCGATTTTTAGTAGTATCATTACTGTACTATAAGCCGACTATCAATAGTGGTAATGGATAATGTTGCGCAGCAGCTGGGCTGGGGAATTGGAGCATACCAGAGCTACTAGTATATCTACCAGCGCGTATTCAAATTACTGGAGTCAGCCATAAGTCTCGCAAGTTGTTCATTATCGATTATATTCTACTATATATCTACACAAGAGCCAAGAAAGTACTTTCATGGCACTTTGGCGTTGAGCTGTCTCCGTGTTCTCCAAGCCTTGAACTCGGTGAGCAGGCCCATGACTAGGGGAACTCCCACAGGGCCCAGCAGGGGCAAGTAGACGGCTATTTTATGTTCGTCAGGGAAATAAAGCTGGCCGACCATGCTCTTCTCGAAAAATGCTCGCTCGGCTTCTGTCTCCGCAATACGAGCGTGTTCGAGACTCTCCGTGCCGCCCAACTTGGAGCATGCCAGCTCGAGGTGAAGAATCGACTTGGCCACGCCATCCGCGACGCTGGATGGGATGGAGATACTGCGTAACGCTAACGACAGACGAGCCAGAGATCCTAGGGAAGATGATGCGCGTAAGAGCATATCTACGGATCTGACACGAGTAAGTGTCGATAAACGCATCGGCAACGAGCCCGATTGTGGGGTTCCGAGGAGCGAAAGGAGATGCGATGCAAATGTCAAGATGGGCTGTTTCAGAAACTCGGACGATACATGGCTTGTTGTAGGGGGCGAGAGGAGGTACACAGAGCCCCATTGAGGCGCAAGCCACGACCGCGACGTCTCTTCTCCCAAATTCAAGCTGATGGTCTGGTCGCCGATGAACACAACAAAATTAAGCGTCGGCGCTCCTCCTATCGATGGCGATAAGGGCCATTCGGCGGCATTAATAAAAGAGGATAGATCCTCTTTCGTCAAAACCTGCGATAGTACGCCGGGTACCGCGTACAGCTGAACTTGGGTATCAATGGTAAAGTTGTGGATAGGCTGGAGCATGTCCAACACAGGCCGCATGTATTGATCGATGGCCGAGTCAATATCCCAACTGCTGGGAGCTGAACCGCTTGTGAACAGTGAGAAAGTTAGATGGTATGTGCCCGAGTATTTCATCGACCGCGTCATGCGTTTCGCGAGGGACTCCTCAATCCCTGTATGTGAGCTCTGCTGTTGGTGTTGATCTGAGGATATGGTCGAGGTCGCAAGGAAATAAGAGGTAATGGCCTGCTCTTCAGCGAAGGTATCGCGAAGTTGAGCAGCGATGTACGTCGCGAGTCCAGAGGATTTGGTCTCAGGAGTAGGTCTCATGCTGAGGGGATATGTAATCTCGAGAACGGGTACATGCGAGTGGAGAGAGGACACAGACACAGAGGTAGCAGCGTCGCCCGGCATCAGCCGTACAACGAGTGCGTTATCGTCGGGGCCGTTGGACGCTATGGTGCCTTCCAAGGGAGTCGGAGGAGCTGCCTCGAGCCGTAGCCGGTGACCAGGAAAATCGTGCATCGTATCGAGGGCATATTGGGTGATGGAGATTAAGCTCTGGGCTTCTTGCGCGTTCAGATCGGGAGCCTCGACAGCGATTCGAATAGGAAACACCGGACTACATGCCTGTACACCGTCTTAGCAGTGGCCGGAGTGTCAAGACTTTATCGTGTGTGCTTACCTTCCCATTAGCCCAGTCCATCATCTGATCCAAGGGCAAGCTCGCCCGGTAGATGGATGTCGTCCCCCACCATGTCGGGATCCCAAAGCACAGCACAACTAGCCAAAAGGATGCGATGATGAGCGAGCGTCTAAAAATATGTGATTCTTGTTCAGGAGGTGGTGGCTTGAGTTTGGACTTCGGCTTCGTCGCTGTCGTTGTCGTCGTGGTCGTCGTGGTCGAGCCAGACCTGTTGGGCTCTGTGGCTGTGGCATTTTGCTCGGGTCTCGTTGCCGTTGCCGTTGCCGTTGTCGTTGCTTCGGCTTCAGCTTTAAATAGAGCAGATCCGTCTTTGCGGCTCCGGACTGTCGAGGAAGAAGACATGGCACTTATATGGAACTGAGGCCTAGACTAGCTTTCGCGGCACCATGTTCCGTAAAACGAGTCGCTTCGGTGGCCTAGCGTAGTGACGAGTGTCATTGACGTTTGCGCATGGGCGCAGCAGCAATGTGGGTGCCAATTTGCCGCTCCAAGTTTAAGGTGGTTTGTAAGTAAATAGCTTGCGCTCATCCAGGTTGATCGCTGTGGAGGGTGTGACGATGACAGTTAGCGGTTTGGGCGTTTGACAGGGTCTTATTATTAGTTGCATTAATTTTGAGTGTTGAATAAACAATGCAATTAAACTAGATATGATGTATGTGAGTATCAGAGCCGTCGTCAGCTGGTACGAGCTACTAACTCTATTAGGCTACCTGCTCACGGATCTGCCTGCCCTGAAGCGGTCCTGAAGCAGCCCCGGCGCCGCCCCGAGCAGCGAAAGGAGGATTTCCCATCTTAAGTATATCCTGGCCCATACAGCTTCAGAAGTCCAAACATAGTATTGATGCTTACACATCCTAGAGGAGGTGTAGATAGACACCCTAGAGCAGTCGGAAATGCACGTGTATACAATATATAACTGCTGAGGCACCCATACAACTTACACGTTATGACCGCTTCGCGCAGCGACGTTGCTAGTCCTCAAACTGTATTCATGTTATTTGACGTTATGTCCAAAATAGGTATAAGATGTTATTTTCCAAGAACCGAGGCTGAGAGGCCCTCCCTAACTTCCAATTGTACAAGATTAACCTCAATGACAAACGCCACTTATCCCTCGCCAACCGAGATTCGCCTATTGTGGACATGTCATCCCTAACTATTGGCCCAAGACGCGAAGATGGCGCCAAGTTCGCCGAATGGAGAAAAATAAACGCTTGCGCGGAAGGACGATATTTATGTTACCAGGGTGCCCCTACGGATAGATGACTAGTTCCACGTCTCCTCTAATTAACTTAGTGTAAAAGAGGAATATGCCGAGGCACAAAGAACCCGGGGCGGCGTCACTCAGCAAACAAGTTGAATTGAATGGTCCATCTCCTACTATGCAACGTATTCTACCGAGTCGGTGGTTTGAGTAACACATCAATCGTGTAGTTTAATCCCTTTCCCGTGAATAATAACAATTCGAACAGCTTTCCGCAGGGCTAATTTTGTTATACTCTTTGCTCGCCACATTGCATTTCAGTTTCTGGACTCATCCTACTAGCCGCCGTCTCATAAAGCGTATCCAGTTTCGAATAGTTCTCAAACTCTCTTACTAAAGGTTGAGGAGTGTTCTGCATTGCCAACGCCGCTTAGAGACTATATTCCAGACAGGCAAAGGCGTAACCAAGCTGACTGACTGCGCACCCCAAGTCGCATAATGCCTTGTAAGTTAGACTAATCTAAGAACTGTCGACCACATAACTCGTCCTCTAAAGATACATAAACTAATATGGAGATGTCGAATGAAGTGCCCCTAGCTTTGACAATACCAGCTGCCGCCGCCGGCCTGGCGTATCTCAACGCAAAGACTTCGTTTTCGTATGATGCGGCTACTATTAAGGGCACGGTACGGGCAGCCTGGCGACACAATAGGCGCGAGTCCGCAGACCGCCTCAATGCCTTCTATCGCCTAGAAGAAATCGCTACTGGCAAGTCAGCGAACCGTGTGGGCCTTCTGTTCGAGGATCGGTCATGGACATATGCTCAGATGTATGAGGCTGCTCTCAAGTACGGAAACTATCTCAAGTCCAAATTTGATCTCAAGCCCAAAGACATTGTTGCATTGGACCTTATGAATTCCGATCATTTCCTTTTAGTCTGCTTCGGTCTGTGGTCGATCGGGGTGCGGCCTGCCTTTATCAATTATAATTTGACCAGCGACGCACTATGCCATTGTGTAAAGACGGCAAACTCGGCGCTCATGCTGGTGGATCCGGATGTCCAGTCCAACGTAGACGAGGGCGTTCGGGAGAAGCTTGGGGACTTGAGAATTGAGTTCTTAACCGAAGAAATCATCTCGGCGGCCATGGCCGTGGATTCAGTACGGCCACCAAACGAGGTTCGCGCCGGCGAAGTAGGCCGCGACATGGCGGCGCTCGTCTTTACCTCCGGTACAACAGGGCTTCCCAAGGCGGCCATCGTATCCTGGACAAAACTCGTCACGGCCCCAACCTTTGTCGGGAGATGGCTAGGCACCAAATCTTCTGACATATTATATACGGTACATGCAGCCCATCCTTATCGACGCTATCTCGACATAAAGACCACTGACTGACTGGAACATCTAGCCCATGCCACTGTATCACTCATCCGCCTTCATACTAGGTTTCTTCCAATGTTTCGAATTGGAGGCAACCTTTGCCGTCGGTCACAAGTTCTCCACGAAGACGTTCTGGAAAGATGTGCGCAAACACAACGCTACTATCATCCAGTATGTCGGAGAAACGTGTCGGTATCTCATGGCGACAAAGCCCGAGATTGACCCGACGACCGGGGAGAATCTCGACAAGAAACATAAGGTCCGTTTGGCCCTGGGTAACGGGTTGCGCCCAGACGTGTGGGCGAAATTCCAGGAACGCTTCGGAATTGAGAGTGTTGGCGAGTTTTATGCCGCGACCGAGGGCGCTGGCGGAACGTGGAACTACTCCCGTAATGAATTCTCACGAGGTGCCATAGGACGCAATGGATGGCTCTACGGCCTATTCATGAGGAGCAAGCAGGCTATCGTGGAGCGCGATAACGAGACGGATGAGCCTCTTCGAGATCCGAAAACGGGGCTGTGCATCGCCGTGCCTCGCGGTGAGGTGGGCGAGCTGCTCTTTAAATTGCCGGAGGATACGACGAAGAATTTCCAGGGGTACTACAACAACCCAAAAGCCACCAACAGCAAGATTATCCGGGACGTCTTCAAGAAGGGAGACGCGTACTTCCGGTCAGGAGACCTCATCAGCTGGGACTCAGAAGGGCGAACGTACTTCCACGACCGTATCGGCGACACATTCCGATGGAAGAGCGAGAACGTGGCGACGACCGAGGTCAGTGCCACCGTAGGCGTACATCCAGCCGTCGAGGAGGCCAACGTATATGGTGTGCAACTCCCTCATCACGACGGAAGGGCCGGGTGTGCTGCGATCACGCTCAAGACGGCGCCCGACGAGGCGCTTTTACGGTCGTTAGCAGAACATTCTAGGGCCAAGCTCCCCAAATACGCCGTGCCCATCTTCCTGCGTCTCGGGAAGGGACTATCTGCGGCCATTACCGGTACCAACAAGCAGCAGAAACACAACCTCCGAGTCGAGGGCGTCGACCCCGCGAAAGTCGGGGACGATGAGCTGTACTGGCTGAAGGGCGATACGTATGTCAGTTTTAGCAAGGAAGACTGGGATCAGATGAACGCCGGCCAAATCAAGTTATAACCTACATATGATTCATCGCGTGTCTATTGTTGCATATGCTCAGGCGCCATGTAAGTAATGCCTACTTAATTCAAGATGTACATAGATACAAGATATAGAAAGGACATATGTAGCCAGCAGGTAGTTATGATGCAAGACGTAAATATACCAACCCCGGACCTACCTACCTATACTTACTTATACATATGCAAGGGGATAGCGACCCAGGCGACAGGCTCGAGTGCTTCCGTAAGGGGTTTAGTTAGATTTAGGTATTCATGTAAGTACCCCGCCCCCACTATGAAATTCATCGCGTCTGCCCCTCCAACATTTACCATCTTGTGAAATTCAAGATCAGAGGATTTTTGTCCAGATTGGTAGGATGCCCCCAAGACTCTCGCCATGTCCACGGATCTTCAGGCACCACCGGTTCTTTCGACACCAGCCGAATATACATTCGAAGACCCAACCCCGTCTTCTACTCTCGGGAAAGAAAATCGCCCAGACAGGTCCGACGATGAGCTATTCACAGTCTACGAGATCGCTCGGACGGCGGCTGAGATCCAGAGTCACAACTGGAGTCGAGTAGCACTGCAGTTCCCAGATGCTATGCTAGCTGATGCGCCTTGGGTGGTAGGGGCCTTAGCTAGGGAACTTGAAAAGCTGAGAGACTCGGATGGCAACGAAGTGGCTGAGAGCATAGAACAGGGCAGAGAGGAACTAGGAGCATCAGGGGATGCGCGACAGAAACAGAAGCAAATGAAACGTCTCTACATACTAGCAGACACATCGTATAGCGCGTGCTGTGTCGATGAGATCGCCGCAGAGCACGCTGATGCTGACGCAGTTGTGCACTATGGTCGAGCTTGCCTGAGCCCTACGGCAAGGTTACCGGTCTTGCATGTCTTCACGAGCCAGGAATTAGACCACGACGCCATTGCTGAGTTGTTCGCGCAGGAGTTTAGCGAAAAGGAAAGCAACGTCATCATTATGGCCGACGTCATGTTCCAGGAACATGTAGCGCCTATCTGTGCTTTACTCAAAGCCCAAGGGTATACTCATGTTATCGCAACAGATATTATACACGATCCCTCGAGTACAATACCAAACCGCAGCATGCTGTCTCTGGATCCCGTGTCTGCGGGGAAGCACGACTACGATCTTCACGACTACCACCTTTTTCACATCTCGACGCCGCCGACTTCTCTACTTCTTACGCTTTCCTCTCGCCTCGCCTCTCTCCGCATCTATCCCACGCCATCCTCCCCCTACACGGCAACGGCCTCATTGCCTGATCCCACCGCCACACCCTCGATACTCCGCCGACGATACGCGCTCGTACTTCAGCTTGCGACCGCCTCAATCATTGGAATATTAGTGAATACACTATCAGTCAAGAACTACATGTCCACGATCAGCACATTGCGGGAACAGATTGCTGGTGCTGGTAAGAAGAGCTATACCATTGTCGTAGGCAGGTTGAACGCCGCCAAGCTGGCCAACTTTGCCGAGATCGACGGCTGGGTGGTTGTGGGATGCTGGGAGAGTGGTCTCGTGGACCAGGACGGACTATTCAAGCCTGTCATTACACCTTTTGAGTTGGGGCTGGCGCTACAAAGTGATGAGAGCAGAATTTGGACGGGAGAGTGGTGGGGCGGTATTGAGGGTGTGAAAAGCGAGACGAACCCCGTTTTGGAGTCTGCGGAACCGCAAAAAGCGGTCGAGGAAGAGATCCCCGAAGACGTCGAGGGGGGTGTTGATGACGAAGAGTCAGAGCCTCCCGTCTTTGACCTACGGACCGGCAAGCTCGTCAGCAACTCGCGTCCGATGCGCGTCGCCATTCGAAGCTCTCCTTCAACCACGAACCGTACGCAGCCGAACGGCAACACTACCGCAACGCGAGCAGACGGTTCTGCTATAGTAAAGAGGGATACTGGGGAGATAGCCCTCGTGAACGGTGTAGCGAGTCCCGGCGCCGAGTTCTTACGATCAAAACGTACGTGGCAGGGCCTAGGTAGCGATTTCAACCCCGGCGAAGACGAGACAAGTGCCGTAATAGAGGAGGGGCGAAGTGGCGTCGCGAGGGGCTATACGGTCGGGGAAGAGCAGACAAGAGGCTAAGATAAATCACGAAACGGCAGGAAGTTTTAGAATTGGCCGACCGTGAAAAGAGAGTCACGTCATCTCGATGCCGAGCAGAGATTTCTCAGCTTCCCATGTGCGGTATTCCACGCGCGTACCGGTGAGATAGTAATAACATGGGAAATCGAAAATCGACGTGTGGGAAACTTGCTAGGGCCAAGGTTTTCTAGTAGCGAAGGCTATCGTGGCCGGTACCTACCACCCTGAACTGCCCTTCACACGGCTTTCAGTTGAGAATGGCCACTGGACAACAGGAAATTGGAAGCACCGGGGATGCGAGGCGAAGTGAGGCGCGGACCAGAGATATCACGACCATTCGTTTTATCACGCATTTTACTCTCAGAGTATACTGCCTCGATCAGCGAACTAGCAGATCTATAATCTGCAATAATCTATTAGCCAGGCTCGTCTGCGATGGTGTAGCCGAGATGGGGATGTTTACCAAAGGCTCTATCTAGACAAGGATCGGCAATGCGCACTCAAACAAAACCTAAGTTTATACATCTTGTTTCATTGAGTGTTCTTCGTCCCTCGACTAGGTTAGTGACATTCCGAACAGTATCTATCACAGATCCCAAATACAAGTGCAGCGCAGAAAAGCCAACGAGGTAACAGAAGAGCAAATGAATTGCTATGATATAATAGTAGTCATAGAGCATTAAATCGTTATCGTGCTAAGCATGGCGCTTTACTTTCGTCCTGTTCCAAAAATTTCCTCAATACCAGGCCCCAAAAATTCCAGTCCTAACAGGAGTCGTTCCATCCTATCCCCAACGCGAGTGCAACCGTGCACATATTGTATGCGTTCTTAAATCTACGGTTTCTCCCCGTGCCGTGTGGTTTCCGCATATTCCTCGTCGCGGTTTCTATACATTCATTATCCGACAATTACATCCCATATACACATTTCGAGGAGACAACGAAAAACGTCTCGCAGTACCCTCCGGCCTCCGGGCCAGCTGCTCAGGAATTCGACCAGCTGACTAATTCAAGACGGTCGAACAAACACCCTACACATACACCCGTCGGTGCGAGTGGTGCGAACTATGTCTCGAGTGCGGCGCCTGGCTGGAACGATGACTGTGGCGATGGCCGTGCGTCTCACGGACGTACGTCTTGTCGTCGCGAGAGCTCATGCGGTCGCCGTGCATCCAGGCCAATATGGCGGTGAAGAAGAAGAAGATGGTGTTCAGGATGCCGAAGGCGAAGCTCGCCTTGAGCATCGCGCACGACTTGTCGACCGAGACGTCCACCCCGTTCAAGGAAGCGCTGCCGAAGATGCCGAGGCTGACGTCGACGCCGGAGCCCCGCGCCACGTGGGTGCAGTCGGCGCTCGCGATGAACCGCAGCGCGTACACGGCTCCGATGAAGGCGCCCACGAAGAGCAGGTCGGTCACCGCCACGAAGGTCGCGTTCGTCGACGAGCGGTGGTACGAGAAGAGGGTGAAGACGGCCCAGGCGGCCGCCAGCACCGACACGATGAAGAGCACCAGGATGTACGTGGGCGTCAGGGCGTTGAGCTGGTTGTAGCCGTTCACGAAGTAGGCCAGGAGGCCAATCGTTGGGATCTGTAGGTGAGAATTGGCACCCGGTTAGTTTTCCGATTCCTTTTTCGGGCTGTGCTGGCAGATGGCGGAGAAAAATGCGCTCGTAGCAAGGGGAACGGGTGAGCTTACCAAAGTGATGATCTGTAGGAATCGCCAAAAGGCGAAGAAAATGGCGAACAGCATCTTTCTAGGTCTTTGCGATCGATTATTTCGCGACGCGCTCCCTTTCTATCTCTCTCGCAGATTTGAAGGCGGCCGAGTTGTTGCGATATGGCTATGAGGATAGAGGTGTTGCTCGGAAAAGGCGGGGTGACCGATTGCGCAAGGTGAGGTAAGAATCCCTGGCTGATGGTAGGTACGGTTATGATGTTTGCGGCGCACTGCAGAGCTGAGGGCTGACCGAAGGGGGTAGGTAGTAGTCAGGCAGTGCGCCAAGAATCGTTACAGCCGTTGGGGACTTGTGTCGATATCTATCTCATTGGAGGATGCGCCAACTTGGTGTGGTTTATATCTGATGAAGTGAGGAAGTGGGAAATGAGCGAGAAGAAGGTAAATTGTAAGTTCAGTTGTGCTGGCCGCGTCCAGATATTAATTAATAAATAATCAGAAGGCTGGGGATGGTGATGATGATGATGGTGATGGCCGATATCTGTAACAACACTAAGGAAGCAGGGCTGCAGCCAGCTATAAAGAAAACAGGGATATTGCCTGGTTACTCGCGCTCGGCCTGAGGATGCAAACCTGGTGCGGGGTGAACTCTCTGCAACACTTAGATATAATATAGGTAGGTGATGAATGAGTCAGTAAATCGAATAATTTGAAGGATGATTATAGTTAAGAGGTGGTGTTGTTTTGTTGTGTGATAAGGCAATTGTGATATGACGTTTGTATGTAAGAGAGATCGGCAGCTCAGAATACCAATGTGGTGGGTTTGCGACAGACGTGGGAGATGTGAGTGTCCCTTGGTGCAGTAGTCTAGTTCCCAGGTACACTGGGACCCCGTGCCTGACTAGCGAAACTCTATGCTTGGATGAGAGGCAACCGACAAGTTGAAACGAATTGGTTTTTTTTCTCAATAGACTATGATTGGATTGAACTAAATGAACTGATGAGCGAGATTGAGTAACATTCTACGACCTTGAGGAAATCCATACATGCAATCAATATTGTAACAATTCGTGACCGCCTCGACCGCATTGATGTGCTGTACCGTGTACGGTACTACAGGCAATCACCTGGAAATGGGCGGGGCTGGGGCTGGGGTTGTCAAGATACGCTTAACCATAATAGGAAGAGCTGAGCTTAATCCATGTTATGTGAGTGGCTGGTCACCAAAGTCTCCTATGGTCCGTGCACGACCAGAGTCCTGGGACAGCGGGACCAAGGTACTTATGTACGTCTGAAGTGTAATTCTGTACATAAGTCCAGAGCTGCATTTGCCTGTATCCTGTATTTTTGACGGAAAGATGTCATGCAGGTACATATTCATTGCATATCAAGTTGATTTTGTAGTACCGATAGTCCACTCTTTGGACTGTATTAGTCAGGCGAACAGCCAAAAAGAGCCATGTGCCACGGGTCTTTATTCCAGAGGGCCATCCATGATGCTCAGAAACCCTGAAGACGGATCTGCGCAATAACGTTACTGGCCAGCAAGCTCTTCAGGTTCTCTCCTTTGATTCGCTCAAATTATCCGAGGATTGTACTCATGACCCATGTAATAGCGTAAGCCCAACGTGCCAAAGAAAAAGATCGAATCTGACTGGGTATGAAACAAAACATTGTGCAACAAAGGCATCGTACACGAAACAAGAACTTCATAGCATAATGTAACACATTGTTTCTCATAAAGTAGCATACACATATAGTCCCTTGAGGATCGCAGATGCTCTTCGAGGCATATAGACCAGTCCATAGCTTAGACCAACAACTTGGCTACCTACGAGAACTGGATCATAAGATGGGTAAGGACGGAAACAAGAGAATTGATAAGTTCTGGGATGTCTTCATCGAAGATGTTCCCAGAGTTCCATCTGTAGATGAGCTCATCTGTCGAATCGTCGGCATCAACTACCCCCGGGGCATAGTGACGGACATAAACGGCGCAGTTATTCACCCACCGATGGACGCCGGAACGGTGAGCAAACAAATCCTGGACACGATCGAGAGAGCTATTGAACTAGAAAAAGACTTCTGGACTAAGCAGTTGCGACAATACTATATCTTCACGCCCTATTCTTGGGGTGTGAGATTGAGCAGTAACATCGCCATCACGGAAGCTGAAAGGATGATCAACGAAGCGCTCGGAAATGTGGGCAATATTGACCGACTTGACACCCTCTTTTGGGATGCTTACCTGAGAACGGAGCTACTTTGCGAGCAAGATGGTTGTCAACTCCAATGGCCACCCTTTAGACAAAAGTAGTTGTTGGTTGCTTACCCCATGGGTACCCAGGAAACGTTCTATGGCCGAAAGAACACTGGAGACTGCTCGCAACAAGAGTTCCATATAACTGTTATTTACATAAAATAATACAATTGGAAAGAGGGAAAGAGATGGAGTACCTGGTCCTTGAGCTAAAGGCTTGCTCTCATGAGGCAGAAGCAAAAGGAATGCTCCTTAATGAGGACAATTTATTTACCTAAAGTCTGTTTGTAAAGAAGATAGCTATGTAAGAATCCAATTTCTGAAGACTGTTAACAATGCAGTCAAGTAATAATTCCTCATGCTGAATTTCATTCGGGCAAATAGCAGGAGCGTCGGGTATGTCAACCTGCCGCAGGCCGAACAGTAAACAGGAACTTCTCGCCTAAAAGGTTCCAAACACTTGTAACACAGAAGTATGCTTTGATTATACCGGTGAGTAAAGAAGGTGATAATGACAGATCACAAAAAGAGATAAATTCAAGAAGGAGCAGAGTAGGCGAGGAGCGAATGAACGAAGCAGTGAAAGTCACGATGTTACAAAGTCAGCAAGTACCAAGTTGCACCGCCTTGCCAACGCACATGCTTGTTCACCCTCTCTTTCAAAACCTTCTTTGCCTTTTTTGCCTTTTTTGCCTTCATCGCCCGCCTATCTGCCTACTTCTCTCACTTTAACCTTCTTCTTTTTCTAAGTCAATATTGCCATCCTTTCTCAGTATTTAGAAATATTCAGCTAGTACACAATGACAGCTCAAACTGACCAGACTAGCCTTCCATGCGGCAATGCAATCGAGGGATACGCTGCTCAAGTTTTCGATGCTGCTGATGGCGTGAAAGATTGCAAAGCCCTCGATAGCTGCACAATCTGTGACTCCGAGGCTAAGATGCGATGTTCTATATGTGGAACTGTGAGTATATTGCCTTCTTCCCTCTATCGGCTCACTCAATCTAACCTTGATTATAGTGGTACTGCAACCGAGAATGCCGTGATAAGGATTGGAATCATCATAAAGCCCTTTGCAAGGCCTTCAAGGACGAGTTCAGTAGCAACAAGGCCCCGCTCAATAATGTGCGAGCCATCCTCTTTCCCATGGATGCCAACAAACCAAGTTGGGTTTGGATCAACCTCAAGACTTTTGACATCTCCATCATCAGAGCTCTCGGAATCACTACGCCCAGACCTCTCAAGAAAGCTGTTAACAAGCTCGCCATGGTTGACATCAACAAGAGCCTTCATCATCGCAAGATCGGCCACGGCATCCGACAGTTCACGGCTCCGAGCGCACGCTTGGAAAGGCCCGAGGGTCACAATATAAACAAGTCCATCTTTGCTCTAGCCGAAGCAGGAAGTCTGAAGACTTACTTCGGCTCCGCCCTCTTCTTAGGCTTCCGCACTGATCAAACTCGCAGTATCACCAAAGTTTACTACGAGGACGCCTCTCCCCGCGACCTACGTATGATTATCGAGTGGTACTATACCCGTCCTGAGAATCCTTTCATTTCCAAAAGCCACCGTCTGCCCATCAAGTCGTACTGCGACTCGGAAGAAGAAACATTTTTCTGGCCAGCCGTCAAGATTAATTGTAAGGGTGATGTAGACCGCCTATCTACACTTTCTGGAGAAGGGGTGGATCCCATCCAATCCGTCTGGGTATTATCCAAGGACGTTTTCGAGAAACGTACTACGTGCGACTTAGCGGCCATAGCTGGGCTCCCGTGGATTGTCCAACCATGCTGCAGCGGTACCTTTGATCCGATCGCCGACTTGGGCAACGAAAACGACCTCTTCTACAACGAAGGCGGGAAAGTCTTTGCCCCACAGACTAAGAGTCGGTTCCAACGCTGGCACCTTGACAATTCTGAGGGCTGGGTGCTTCCAGCTCACCTCCCGTCGAAATACTGCGGAACTCTCCTCGTCACGCGCAACGACGGCTGCATCATCTATGCGCCACACGTTATCGCCTTCTTCGAATTTGTCGCGTCACGTCTCAACAACGTCAAAGCTCACGTTGTCTACGAGACGGAGGAGGAGGGTATCGGCCGGGCCCTGATCGACGAAAGCGATGTGAAGCGGGTCATTACCAGAGAGGGCTTCGAGCCTTTCTGGTATGAGTGTCTCAATAAGCGCGTCGGTAAAACGGCGTCATTGTATCCGTCGCCTTATAATGACACTAATGTCGCCGAGTCGGACACGGTGGATGAGGTGAAGGAGGCCCGTGGTAGGCTAGAAAGAAGCATCGGTCGATTTTTTACGAGTTCCATTTAAGTATTCGGCCAATATAATTCATTCTTAGTCATCAAGATGTTCTGTTTATAATACGGAGTATGAACAAGTCAAATGATCTCGTGAGAGGAAGAAAGGCAATAAAGAACTCGTAATGAAACAAGACGTTCCTGAAATGCAATAGCTAGGTAGGTACCTATCTGATAAGCAACAGGGCTTTGATAGGCGGCGGTCCTTACTGGGTTCGGCCTTCTCCGACCGCCCTCTTGTTGTAGCTGTTTCGTTTTGCCATCGGCGCCTTGACTTTATTTATCAGGGCAACGTATTAAGGAAAACGGAACTTTTGAACCCCCCGGAATCTGCCCAGAACATCCGACTTGTCCTACTTCTGGCAGAAAACTTCCGACCATAAATGCTAAAACACCTTTAATCAGTTAACTCGCTCATGTTTAACAAGTGATCTGTTCCTAAAGTAGTAGCTATAGCCAATCCGCGGCTAACAAAAAACCAGGGATTACGCCCCCCCGCAGGAGGGTAAGGGGGCCTCAAGTTTCAAAATGTGAGGTGTGGCTAGCTCGCATTGTAACAAACACCATTACCAACTACCTAACATATCTAAGCCCTCAGCATTATGTGTCAAAAAGAGACAACAGTGAATCTTAAAAAACAGGTAGCAATATTCCACTGTTTCAAGAGACAATCCACTCTAGCATCACGCGGAATATAACCGGGGTAGGGTGTCTAAAGATGCATTCTGCCCTGCATTCTGACCACGATTCATGCTCTGCCATTGAAGCTTCACTCGGATCCTGGCCAAGAAGACTCTTACATATCAAAACAATGAATTCGTATCCTTGGCAACCAGGCAACATTTATGGGGTTGTTAAGGAACCGAAATATAATGCAGTCTCATACACCTGGGGAAGATGGCAGTTGAAAGATAATGAGCAGCCCGAAGTTACCGCACTGGAGGTACATGGAACGCCCTGGGCTATCCCTCGAGTAGATCCTCAGCATTTCAGTGCTGATAATTTTCGTCATGTCCTCAACATTGCTGCCGGGATTCCTGATGTCGCCATCGATAAGAACAGGACCACTGCAATGAACATTGTACCCGTCGACTTTATCTGGCTCGATGTGGCTTGTATCGACCAGCGATTCAATCGAGAGTCCATGCTGGAGATTGGTCGACAGGCCGAGATATTCCGCAATGCTTCGTTTGTTTACATATGGTTGAGCAGGACAAGCGCCGACAGCCTAGACGACGCCGCATTCGACATCCGGGATCTCAGAGAGACAGCTGCTCGAAATATCCCAGAAAGACGGGATGGGCTCCCTATAAGTGTAGCAGAGCTTGAAAATGATTTCGACCGTGATTGGCTCGACTACGGCCTCCGCTCGCTACAGTCCTTTCATGGGGACCCTTGGTTCACGTCCTTGTGGACTTTACAAGAAGCCTTTCTTTGCAAAGACGCTTGCTTTCTTTCTAAGGAAGGAAGCTTAGCATGGTATCTATGGCCCCTCGATTCCGTAGAATTGCGGTCTGAACTTGAGGGAGACCAACGAATATTTTGTCTCAATGAACTTTTACGTGCTACGGCTAATGTTCGAGAATATATTGAAGCGAAGACATACACAACAATCTTCGAGGACCAACCCAAAGTCTTGCCTGATCCCCACACTTTAGACTTCTTCAACGTTACGGGACTGAATGCTTTATCACGCGACAATCCGATGGAATTATATGCCGCGGCGATTAGCCGCAAACCTTCTCGGGAATTGGATAGTGTCTACGGCATTATGCAGGTCTTCAGATTTCGTCTCGGGGAGTCTAATCCGCATTCCAAGCCGGGTACGGTGTACGGTCTTGTCGATTTAGAAGACGAATTAGGCCTGGCTTTAATGAACTTGAGCCCCGTCTTGAGTCAATCCTTTAGACACACCACGTGGCCGCGAGACCTCGGTAGGAACTGGAGGGTTACGAAGCAGTCTACTGTTCCGGGTCAAGGATTCACCGACAATATGCCATGGACACCCCAAGCCTACACATCTAATTGTAAATTGGGTGTTCAACGAGTGAATAGTGTATTATTGGGACATTTTCAAGGCAGTGTCTGCTCATTTTCCGTGCTTGAAGCTGCGTGGAACCGATTCAATGACAGTGACACATACACCACTCCACGATGGATGAACGGAGAATCAGACATGTGTACCATATTGGACATTGCTCCAGACTTATTCCCCGATCTCGAGGACTTGAATGGCTACAACCTACAGAGGGGCCCTGGACAGTACACTACTGCGAGGACCTTGCGCAGTCAATTCAAAGCCTCCGATGCCCAAGTTCTGCATCTTGGATACTACGAACCCGAGGCTCATAAACGCACCCACTTTGGCCTGGTTCTCTTACGGACGAGTGCAACATTCGGTTTATATTGGAGACGTCTTGGGGTCTGTACATGGGATGTCGGCACTCAGCGACCAGATCCTATCGTTGCCCCAGACGAAGAGGTAATATCCGATAAGTGGAGGCCGATCTACCTTCAGCATCACCCTCTCATCACTGAAGAAGAGGAGGAGGAAGTTGAGCAGATCAAGTTGTACTGGGACGACCTCAGCTTACATAGCACATCCTGGCAGCTAGCTTCAGGCACCTTCGGATAAGCTACAGAGTGCCATAATTATACAGTATTGTGTTTTATGTCTATGCCCGTGCCGATACAAATTACTAACATCTTCCGGCTTGTTTTAATACCACCACCCATTCACTACCCTTAACCTAATGTACTACGCTTTTGTATGCGATAATACTAAACGCTTTTCGCTTTGGATTGCCTTATAACTTGACACGTTTTACATAAAGAACTCGAGAAATCAAACCCCGACTCAAGCCATCACCCGTGTTGCATCACCGGCTGCTTCAAGTCTCGAGTTGTTATTTGTTGTTAGTCTTCCCGAATTCGAATCTTTAGTTATTCAGAATCTCTGGTTTTCTCGAGCCGTCTGGAGTCGTCGGAGGTTGTGATATATTTTAGTTTAAAGTTGTAAGTTATCTAGAGAACTGCAGTAGCTAGGTAGCTAACTTGCCACTTGTTTCATGATACCCGTCATTAGATAGCAATGTAGTATAGATTTAACATGAAAATATCATTTTGGATAGAACTTATTAAGAAAAAGCCGTTATAGCATCGCATGTTAACTGAGACTTGAACTCTTGGAGCTGTTTTGGTAGAGCTCGGTCTGAAGTTTTGCATAGCAAAGCTTCTCAAAACGTAGTACAATTGTTATTGCGCCACTTGAAACCATCTCCCATGGATATCTTCAACCTAGATTTTCGGGAATGGCATTTTACTATCAGTAATCATGGCCCGGACTCCAATCTCTAGCTTAGACTCATACAAAACATATCGTGACCATTTATTGTTAACGCCCGGTATCACATTCTTCGAAAATTTTATAAACACTACTCAATCTTGGGCAATGGTTTTATTACTTGATACGGAGTAAGTGCTGTGATGACACTTAAATTGATGTATTAGCCAGACTTCGTAGTAGAAAGGGTCACGTGAAGGTATACAGCCCGATGGGTCGCAGATGGGATGGGAAACTCCATCTTCGGATCCCCAAACCTCGCCATACCAACTCTTCCATACTTGTATGCAAAACGGAGAGTGATACGAATCTGATACTTTGCGTCACACCCCTTTGAGTACGCGCTTCAGAACAAGACAGAAGTCGGGATAGAGTGATTGGATGGACACGCTGCGGTGCGGCTAAAAATGTAGTGAATCGTGGTAGCCCCGCTATCATTTTCCCAGATGAGTCGTGTCTAAGGGGATATATCCGTAGTAAACGGTGGGCTATTAGCGCCACATCCGCCAAACGATAAAACGTGCGCCAGAAAACGTACGCTAGAAAACTTAGGTTAGATTTACCCCGCTCACCCCGCTAAATTGGTTTTTTGAAAAATTTGAACTCTTTGTACAAGCATTTAAAACAAAATAATACTTCGAACTTTTAATATTAATAATTTTTAAAATAAAATTACTATATTATATAAAGCTAAAAATTTTATTTTTAATATTTTATACAAAATTAACTAAAATAGCTATAATTATATTTTTTGTACGCTAAAACGTTATATTTAAACTTAAAACTTAATAAACTATTAAAATTAATTTTAATTAAACAAAAAGCTTTTATTTAAAATTTAGTTTTTTTTTTTTATATAAAGCTAAAAAAATAAATTTATTTAAAATAATTTATTTAAAACTAAAATATTTATTGTTTGTTATATAATTTAATATATTTGCTAAAAATATAATATAAAATAGTAATATTATTTAAACAAAAAATAAAATAAAGTTATATAACAAGTAAAAATTTTTTTAAAACATTATATATAACAAAGTTTTATAATATAAAGTTTTAAAAAAAACTTTTTTTATAAATTTATATAAACATAAGCTAATATTATTATAAATAAAAACTAGTTTTACTAATATTATAAAGCTTGTTAGCTAAAATATATATAATAGTAAAACTATTTAACTATTTATTAGTATAAAAAATATATAATTTTTAGCTAAAACTTTATATAATGTTTTAATAAATATATAAAGTTTTAAAAAATAAAAATTAAAGTTTATATAATAGCTTTTTTTTTTATATAATAGCTAACTTATTAAATTTATAGCTATATTAACGTTTATTTATATAAAATTATTTAAATTTATATTAAACTTTTTATTTATATTATAATAAATATTTTAAAACAGTTTTTTTATATAATAAATATTAAAAATATATAGCTATTGTTTATTTAAACAAATATAAATATTAAAACTGTTTTTTTTACTAGTGCTTAAAGTTTTTTTACTAAATTAAATAAAATTGTTATATTATATAATAAACTAAATAAAATAAAGCAAATTTACTAACAAAATAATTGTTTATTTTTATGCTATATATAAAATATAAA